>JANAVB010025196.1:63715814-63720239 GCA_029216955.1 Iris pallida
CAAGGGTTCTAGTGGTGTAGGCTATTGGGATCACACATTGCTATTGACAACTGGTAGATCATAATACGACAGGGTATTTAAGCTATGGTATTGGCTAAGCTAGTGACTGTGGTGTTCCAATACTAGTTAGGTCTTAATAATAAAATTTACATAACTAGGGTAATATTGGTTGGAAACCAATCTCGGGATGGATGTCTACCTTAGTCATGGTAAATGATTGTCCTTACCTTTGTCTATTCATCTCATGTCTAAACTGTGGGCTCTGGTCGAGAAGGGTTGGGTTAAGGTTTAAGGGTTGCTAGTTAAAACAAGCTTCAAGCAAATAATTAGAGGCTCACAACAATTGGTTTCTTGAGAATAGATAGTCTCCTAGGTTGTCATTTGATCAAGGAAAAGATCCTAATCATTCTCGGACTCCAATGACTAGAAGATCATGATAGTAGGTTTAGGGTCGAAGGGAGGACGAGTAGCTCAAGGCGAGGTTCCAGTCACAGGGCTGGCCGATGGTAGCCACACTTGCGTATACAACTATCATAGCCATAGGGAATACTCTGTATCTATCTATCAATTATAAGCTTTCGTCTTTTCAATCAGTGAAAGACAAAAACAATAAAGAGTTCAAGAGAGATGTCACTAAATACAATTACGTGATTCAAAGGCGAATGCATAATTCAAGAGGAATTGTCAAAGTAGTCGCGGATGAGATCCTAAAGACATCTACATCTCAATCCACGTAGGTTAATTTGAAGGAGAGCGAACCAAGTGCACTACGGTTGATCAGACCGTAATACATCGATTCTGATTAGACAATATGTTAGTAGGCGTCCCCAATAAACATATGTCTTGAATCAAGCTCGATAAAAGAGTAATCTTGCAAAAACTAGGTTGTAAATAGCAACGTTGGTCAAGATAGTCAAAATACAAGCATGCAAGATTTTGAAAAGAGGAATAAGTAATTCGAGTTTTAAGAGAATCAAAACCTTACCTGGTGTTATTGCTTATACAGTCGTCCTACTATCTTCTATCCATAAGGCCTTGGTCGACTAATGGGTTATGGACCTCTAAATTCTATATCCTAGGTAAAATTATTAGTGCCAATCAATTGCCTTGTTAATAGATCACAAGGACTACAGGATGCTAGGCTGGGAGACATGCTACCCACAACTTACGAACTTCCACTAGTATTGGCTTTGGATCTAATGGAACACACAGGGCATTTTCCTATCCTCTATAGTATCCTAAACTGGTAATCACGCCTGAAGTCATTTTACCGAGAATTATGCCTCGCCCGTAAACTCTGGCAGTGGTAAACCCTTGGTTCCGTGATTCAGATACGATATGCTATCAGATACTCTACCTTAGATAGACACAAGGTCTAAGGAGGTCAACGAAGATATAGTTTTAGCAATGTTCCATAACCTACGATCCTCTGAAATAATTTCAACTCTATGGGTCGTGCCTCGCCAGTGCGCTGCTGGCTGCAGTGAACCCACACTCTCTCATTCTCAAATTATTGGCGACAGTGCGCTGCTGTCTAGCCATCGCAGTTGTTAAAATTACTCTAACTATATTCCTAATTAAGAACTTCAAGGAGTTGCTAGAGATTCAGACTATGATAGAAAGCGTAAACACCTGCCTATAAGTCTCAAACCTTCAAGTAAAAGATTGATCGGGAGAAATAAATGAAGACAAGGGAAGTAAGAACATCCTAATCTTTATTTCATATGCATTTCAAATGGCTGAAGGAAAACTTTGAATCAAATCTAACTCGATATTCGTATATGAATAGCAGAATCAGAAATTACAAACCAGTTCTTTACAGCAAAATAAAATTTAAAATAGGCAGTTCTAACTTATGATATAAGATTTATATCTAACAAAGCAAAGAAAATTAAACAGTTTATCAAGATTATAGCCTTAATTCTAGGAAAGTCTAACTTACCAAGTGAATAGTATATCCATATTGAATCATGTCGTATATCAAAAGTAATAGTGTATCTATAGAGATCGGGCAAGCTATCTAAATTTAATAATTCTAAATTGCATGGCCTATCTGACAACCTTAACTACCCAACGGTTAATTTTAACAAGGGACTCCTAGTCCTAGTCATTCTTTTAAATCAATTTAACCTAAGTTGTGAATGAGCATTCTCTAGTCGCAGGCTCGCAATGGTACGACTAACTTAAGTACCATCACGAGTTCGCATATTTTGTAAAAACTGACCTGCATGGGCCACCATAAAAACTTGTCATGACCCGTACCCGCTTTTTGGATACGAGACGTGTCCAAGCCAGCCTACGCCGCAGAGTCGGCGGTAGAACGCTGTCACGGCCATGATGCTCAAAATCATAAAATATAACATTTGCTCATTCACATTTCTAAGATTTATTACAACAGATACAAGATTTATATATGAAAGAAAATACAAAATTCTCACTATTAATGGAAATGATATAACTGCTATCTATTTCTAGGTTTCTGTCTGCAAGTACATCCGTATCTCCCAAAGCTTAGTGGAGCCACAGCTAACCTGAAAAATGTTGGTTTCCAGTCAGAATGGAACAAGTACACAAACCGACGGCAATACAAAAATACAATAGAATTAACAAGACATGAAAATAACATATGAGAGATAAAACTAGAAAGTACTGACATCATGGCAAGTGGTAAAGAAAACAAGGAATCAAATAAATACAACTATCTACGTGATTTGAAATATCCTTTTCGACATGTGAATGGCTAAGGAATAAATACGGCACCCTGCACGTGTCGTGTGCAGCTGCTATCAGTCAATATTAGACATTTGGGATGGGTAAGGGGTAGTTCACACGTCTACTAAGATATTTACCCGCCCAGCTAGTACTCATGGAATCAGGTTACAAGCATGGTAATCATGAAAATGACACTCAAGAATGTATAATAAATCCATGATACTAATCTTCGTGTGACGAGCGTCTCAACAAGCAGCAAGACATATGTATAAACATGAAATGAAAAGACTACTATGAATCGAAAGCAATCAAAAAGTGCACTTGCCTGAGGTCCTTAGCTGGTGAAACCGATAGCACAACCACATCAGATGAGTCACTAAAGTCACCACATGCAAAAACTCCCCGGATACTGAAATAGACATTACCAACTAGGATTGCTGTCCTTAAGTCCAATTCTGGACACAGGGGTAAAACGGTAATTTCGGATCAAAAAGGTGTCCGCCGTTGGACCCGCTTTGCACCAAAAAGTGTGCCAGTGTCAATGGTCTATAAAGTCGTCAAACTACATGTTTACATATTCATTTTGATGATACGAACCCAACCGTATGTCCAGAGTTGGATTCCGATAGGCCGTGCACAAAATTGCTCGTTGAATCTGACCGTGGGGCCCACAACACGGCGATTCGATCAACTATCTCAGAATCGGACCAAACTTGACATACAGGACCAGAAAATGATATGGTCCTGTTGGCGCAAGTTTGCCTCGATCAGACGAACGTGCACAAAGTAATTAGGAAATTTGCACAGAGGTCGATACGATAAATTTTGACGGATACGCATCAAATTCATCGCGCACACGTAACCAATTTGAATTCCGTCAAAGCCCACACGTCCACGAAGCCGATACGCATTTTTTGATGCTTTCGGTTCGCAACCACATCGCCCAGATTGGCGGGACACACGTCGTATCGAAGGATTTTATTGTTTTCCACTATTTTAAAAACTAGTTTTTCTCGATTTTCACAAGAAATATCTTACTGTTTGAACCACTATAAATGAAAGTAAAAATGGGGTTTCAATCTCGTACAGGTTGTCGATGACTGACATGAATTAGTTCTGAAGAACTGTCAGTAGGTTGGTCGAAATCAGCCTTCCAAGTCGGGGTTTGGTTCGCGTTTTAGTTTCTACAAAATGGGTTTTTTCGAGTTTGGAACTCGATTTACGATTGAACTAATACGTATCAAAATAATATAACTACCAGAGTTCAAGAGGGTCAGGTCGGGACTTTACCTGAGGAAGTGGCTCGTGAAATGAACGCGTGTACACGACGAACGTCGCCGCAAAACCAGTCCGCACGCTGCGTACTCCTGTTGCTGCTGTCTCTGTGCAGGCCGCACGCTCCGGCGTGTTCGGCCGGCCAGTGGCCGCGTGCGCGGCGGCGTCCAGTGCTGGAAGGTCGACAGGGTGGCTGGGCTCGGCCTGGTCGGCTAGGGTTTGGAGTTTTTCCTAGTTCTCTCGTCTCTCTCTCTCGATACTTATATTCGGTTACAAACAGTGTCGTGGGGGTGTAGCCCGGGCTGTGGGGAATTAGTGTTCGGGTGTGGGGGATTAAGGCTCGCCTGGGCTGGGCCTGCTGCTTGCGTGGGCTGGGAAGTGTTGTGGTCTCCTGCTTGGTCTTATTTATCTATTAGTGCATATATACACACACACACA
>JANAVB010025196.1:63826318-63873818 GCA_029216955.1 Iris pallida
ATATACATAAATACATATATACATATATGTATAAAATACTATATAATAAATTAAAATAAACAAAAACAAAACAAAAAGAAAACAAACAAAGAAGAAGGGGGGCTCGAACTCGGCCCAGAGGGGTCGGGTTTTGGGCGTGGTCGAGCTGGCCAGGTGGTCAGCCCGAGCCATTTGTTAGGAAATAGGTTAGGTTAGTGTTAGCTTTAGGTTAATGGGTCTAAATCCGATAACAGTTCGGCTCGTGTCCAGATTGTTCAGAACACGGGAAAATGGAATCTGACCCATGTCGTGTGTCCGTACCTAACACGACATGCATGACACTGTAAATGCGTGTCCAACCCTATGGTTAGGCTCCCCGTGTCCCAGGCGAACGTCATGCGTGAGTTTGGGACACGCACGACACAAATTTTGGTGTTGTTACCTACGTGTCCGGCGTAGGGGCTGTGTCGAGGGTACTGGACAACGGCGGGGCGTCGTGGACGCGACGCTCGGGTGGCGCTGCACTCGTCTCAACGAGACGCGTCTAGTGGTGGTGATGGATGGTGGTGTAAGCGGTTGTGGGGGTGGCGCTGTGGTAGTCGCCGGAGTTAGGGTTAGGGTTTAGGTTTCGTCGGGGAAGAAGGAGTGGTGGTGGTCGATGGTGAACTAGGGTTAGGGTTTAGACTGGGGGGGTATTTATAGGGGGGTAGGTCGGTCGAAGTCGGTCGAGTCGGCCAGAAATGGCGGAAGAAAGTGGTCGTCGATCGTCGATCGTCGGGGCAGCTGTCCCGAACGGGGGGGGGGGGGGGGGGGGGGGGTGTCTGCGGGTTTGCAGTCAGGTCCCCAGAGATTGAGGATTTGCACAAAAGCCCCAACCCAAACAATTTGCAAATACTTATTTACAACCCGCAATAAAACAATTCAATTAATTACAATCTAATATTAAAACAATTTAAATATTACTAAATGCTATTAAAATATTTCAGTTTATTACAAAAAGATATATTTTGATTTAAAAACTATTTAAAAATCATTTAAAAATTTTAGAAAAATTCCTAAAAATTATAATAAATTATTTTAAAGCTAAATAGGTCATTAGCAACTAATTTACACTAATTAAACCAAATTTGAAAATAGGGGCTGACAAGTCTTCATTTGAGTCCTCTGTTCTATTTTAAGTTCAGGTATTACATATGACAGACCATATCTTCATTAGTTCAGTCAAATTCCTACTTGTTTTATTCCATGTCCATCCTTTCATCAAGGCATTAGTTATAAATTGCTTTAGTATCATTCATGTTACATGATTCAGCCCATACTTCTTTGTGTATCAGTAAGTTTGGAGAAGGGGTTTAGTGCATATTAGTTAAGGTAAGAGGGGGAAGGAACTCTCATAGTAGTAGTCCTATTTTGTCAAATGTTTAGCCCAGGCTATAGTCCAGATTCATATGCTATGTTCAATCCATGGATATTCTTTGATGTATCAATTAAGAAGTTATATTCAACTTGGTTAGCCTTAAGTCTCTGTCCACTTCATTGACTAATACTTGGTTCAGTCTTGTGATGTGAGGTTAGCCCTCATTCTTTAATATAGGTTAGTTTTCCTCCTTTATATATATATATATATATATATATATATATATATATATATATATATATATATATATATATATATATATATATATATTTTTTTTTTTTTCCTCCTTTATATATATATATATATATATATATATATATATATATATATATATATATATATATATATATATATATATGCCCATTGGTTCAGCTGTGAGATGAGTAGAGGGTTTGCCTTAAAGTACAACTCCATTTAGAAACCAGGTCCAGTCCTCATTTAACCAACAGCCATGCTTGCCCATGTTGGTATCAGAACATGAGAAGGGAGAAAAAATAGGTTGAGTGTTGGTAGCAGTATGTCGTTTAGTTATACATATATTTTGCTTAGTTGGGGGTGAATATGTTGGTATCAGTTTGTGAATAGATGGTCTTTAGTAGCAGATCATATAAGAGGAGGGGGCTTAATATTCATTGTAAAGGTTTTGAGGGGACAGGTTGTCTCCATGTACACCCAGGTCAGGAGTGTGAGGGTAAGCATGAGTGTGTATCACCATGTGCTGTTTGTGTGCTAGAGGAGAGTCCATGAACATTCAAGTTAGCTAACTATGTTAAGAAGGAAGGTAGTGGCTTGAGTTTTAACAGTCGTTTCAGCCTTGATACTGACATGGTATCTGTTAATTAAAATAGGGGCATTTGAGAGGGGTGTATCCATATTGGAATCAGTCCTTTAGTTCAGTCAGTAAGTAGGTCTATTAGCTCAGTTGGTTGAGTGTCCAAGTTTAAGTTTGTGAGAGAAAGAGATTAGAGTATGAGTGTGTGTGTTTGAGTAACACATGTTGTGAGTGAGAAAATTTTCCCTGTGACATGAAGTTAGTATGTTAACAGATGACTGGAAGAAAGGGGCTTTGTTATGCTTAATCTAATGCATCAATATATAGAAAATTATACAACAGTAATAAGTTATCAAAGGTATCAGTTGTAGAGAGGGGAAGCCCCTTATCAACAATGGGAATAGGTGAACAAGTATAGAGGAAATCAGTGAGGGAGGATAAAATGAGAATACCTAGATATGTATATATATATGTGAGTCTTGAGAATGCAAGTATCCTATACATATTATATATACATGTGTGTGAGTGTCTCAATGCATAGAATCATGAGTTGTGATGGGTGTTGAGTACCTAATGTGGATACCTAGGATATATATATATATATATATATATATATATATATATATATATATATATATATATATATATATATATATATATATAACCAGGGTTAACTAGAGTTGACTTGACCTAGAATAACCTAGATTTGACTAAGGTTTGACCAGGGTTGACCAGTTGACCAAAAGTCAACTGTGAGTCAACAATTGACCTAGTTTCAACCTAGATTGCATACCACTCACTAGAAAACCATGTTTGACACTATTAAACACCATTTAACCTATGTATCTCATCTATAGGCATTGTGACTCCACTTTGAGGATCATTTCACATTCATTGCTCAGGACGACAGGCGAGTATATTCTCTGATAGTTCTCTCATTTACTTGTTAATTACTGTATTTCAGTTCTAGTTAGCTGTATGTGATTCTCTGTTACAACACGTATGGATATTCTGGATTCATGTATGCGACACACATACCATATTGTCTGGCCTCTATTACTGGTATCATCATGTCTGGCTTCTATTACTGGAATCACCTTGGAATCACTTGCTAGTATCATCATGTTTGGCTGGACTCATCTCCATTCTCGTGTTGTATTCTGGATTCACTTGTACTTGCTGGGAGGGGAAATACTTGAGTAAGACATGTAGACATATCCCAATTCTAGAATCACCCCACATGCTGGAATCAAACTGGAATAATAGCCATCTCACACCCGGCCGAGTGTGTGATGTGCCGGGTTACCTATAGCCGTTTACATGTCGATCTCGGTATTTTAAAACATACTGTTAGGATATAGTCTGGACTCACCCTGGAATCTTTGATCACTGACTGGAATCATCTTATACTGGACTCATCTTGTACTGGAATCACCTGGTATAAGATTCATATTTTCTGGATTTACTCGGGTTTTATACTTGTTTACATTCATTGTCTGGACTTATATCATGTTACTCTAGTTCAGCTAGTTTCTATTTACAGTCTTCATTGCCATGATTCTTCTCTTGTTTAGTTGCCTTACTTTTCTTGTACTTAAACTGTCTCTCTGTACCATCACCTGAATATAAACTGCCATATTCATCAATACAACTGTCTATAACTGCTTTATAGTTCTCTGCCATTTACTTGGGTTTTTTAGATGAGATGTACTCGTTCCTGTCCTGACTGGACCTATTGAAAATTTTACAAATGATTGCCCTGAGGACACTTGCCCTACTTATTATGGACCAGGAGACGGCTTAGCTACCTTTGGCCCCGCCACTCAGGAGTGATCGGGAGATTAGCTAGTGACTTGGTTTAGATTTCATGTTTTAGAACTTGAGTTGTAATTAAGTTGGGATATGTTGATTTGAGATTGTTGGAGATTATATTATTTTAGTAGTTAGTTTTATTGTTATATTCAGTCTTAGTTATAATCTTATGTGTTATCATATCGTGCTTAGACTGTGATTGAGATTCCATTATATCTATACTTATCCTCCGTTCGAAGTTGAGATTTGACAAGTACATTATATAACTGCTTGAGTTGTTGGTTAGATAGTAATTTAGAACAACGTTCTACCGCCGACACTGCGGCGTAGGCTGGGCGTTGTTACGTACTCGTACCCTCACAGTGGGTGCGGGTCGTGACAGATGTTTTGAACCTAAAATTTTCTAAACCACCAAAACCTATCCACAAACAACTCTACAAAGATTTCATTTGTCATCCATAAATTATGTTAGAGTTATTGAGTTATAAAAGAGAGATCTTCATCTTGTTGTAAGAAGATCAAAAACCTTCTTGTAAAAAGGTTGAAGTTGGAGAGTCTTTGGATAAAAGCTCTCAGTTGAAGTTGGAGATTTTTCGGATAAAAGCTCTCGGTTTGAAGTCGGAGAGACCTTCGGATAAAAGCTCTTGTGTAAGAAGTTGGTGAGCCTTCGAATGAAAACTCACGTTGTACTATTTGCATAATAGTAGATTAAAGCCGGAGAGAGTTCCGGGACTGGAGTGTCCCCCAGGAGGATACCGGGATACATTGGTTGTCGGTATTGTTGTTGCTTCATCTCTTGCACTCTTAATTTTAAATTGCCTATTAGCAATCCTTTAGTGCTTGATTAGTTAGCTTGACCCTATTCACCCCTTCTGTTTAGAGTGTACCATTATATGCCAATATCAATGAGATAATCCAAAAGTAATAATTTATATTTTTTTAATAATTTGAAGTATGTGTTTGGAGTATATCCACTGTGGATACTCTAAGCTCAAAAGATTAAAAACTCAATTCTTAGCATTCTTAACATAACTTCAAGTCCACTAAAGTCTATTCTAAGTTCTATGAAACTGACCAAAATAAAGATAAAAATAAAAATGAGTAGTATAAAATTGATATTCGGTCGATTTTTCGGTATTGGTCGGTATTTGCTCACCCCTACTTGCCATGAAAGCTTAGATACACGAACTATAATTGCAAAAAAAAGTTTTATAGTGTTCAATTTTTTAAAAAAATTGGATTACCTAAATTATTCTTAATTTATTAAGAAATTTTAAATTTTATTTTAAAAATTGTAATAAATTAAGAGTAGTTTTGGTAACCCACTTTGTAAATCTAGAGACATTATAAAAGTCTCCTTGACAATTGTAATTTCTCATATATAGTTATGTTAATACATTAATAAATGTGCATTTTATGTGAGTATTTCCACCAACATATTTATCGGTACACATTTCACTTAAAATGTGTATTGATAAATATAAAATATGTATTGACAAATGTGTTGGAGGGAGCACATATAAGATACACATTTGTCAATGTATTAACATGTGTCCTTATGACATGTTAATATATTGATAATTGTATATTTTATATGAGTACATTTACTAATATATTTATCAATACATATACACATTTTACATTGAATATGTTATTGTTCTTTTGTGTGTTTTTTTTTTATTGGAAAATGTTAAGAGAAATCCTTGCAATATACATGTATTCAAATTCTTTTAACATGGTTTCAAAAGTGAAGCAAGCTCCTTTCCACACACAACATTCCCTCTTTATACCAAATTAATGCTTATGCATCATGCTCTAGAGAAATAATGCGAAGAGTATATCGTAAGCATTTCCTCTTTAGGCATAGAACTCAACTGGCTTTTGTAGTCAGTGAGGAGATCGCAAGTTGCCTATCACTTCAACTTCTTCATCATCCCCTCCCTTTTTAATATTCACCTTCGATCTTGTCAACTCTTATTCCATTTTTTTTTCTTGGTCTTTCCCTCGGCTATTGCATTCTTACATTTAACTTTATCATCATGTAGACTTTGGACATGTAGACACATTTCCAGAAATATGGACAATGTGTTCCTTTATCTAGGGCCGGCTCTAGAGGCCCTAGAGAAGTCCCAAAAATAAGACCCTTATCTCTCTATATAATTTTTATTGTTTAATTTACATACAACGAAGATATATTTACTTTACAATCTCGTCCACTTATGCGCTTCTTTCCAATCTTTAAATAATAATATTAGAAGCTTCACTAGACAAAATGTGACATTAGAAACTAGAAAGGAGAAAAAAATGCATTGACAAATGTGTTGGAGGGAGCACATGTAAGATACACACTTCTTCTTCTTCTTCTTTTGTTCTTTTGAATGTTTTGTTTGATTCTTCTCCAAGTAGTTACGGACTTTTCCAGGTCCATAGTTTTTTTTGGTCTGGTACAAAATAACTAAATTAAAAAAAAAGGCCCCCTCGGGGGAGGAGGCCCTAGGCGTCTGCCTAGCCCGCCTCCCCCTGGAGCCGACTATGCCTTTATCCTATAAGCTCCCCCAGACATTATCTTCAAGCACAATCTGTATTGCACCCTATCCATATTCTTTGGATCAACTAGCATTCTATACTCCCATCCGATATCATTTGACTTTCGTTTAAGTATTGTGGAGGACTCGGATGAGGGTTGGGCAACTTGTGCAATACTGTCCACACTAGCCGAGGCAGAGGCTGCCGAAGAGGACATAATTTCTCAACAATGCAAAAAATTTAAGAATTAGAGATATAGAGTTACAAATTATTCACCAAATTAAATGTGGTGTTCACTATTCAGAATCTTCAGATTGTTCAGATTAAATTAATTAATTAACAAACAAACAAACAAACAAACAAACATAGATAAGATATTTAGAGAAACAAATAAAAACTTATTGTTCGGACTTCAGACTAGATGTGGTCAGTAGTGTTCACTGTTTAGATTGTTAAGATGAAATTCACAAACAAACAGAGATTTAGAGATTTAGAGAAACGAACACTCCAGAGTCTAGAGTCACAAACAAATTGCAATTGATAAGTCTAGACTCCAGAGTCATATAGTAATATAGTATGCTCTCTGTAGTCTGTACAAACTACAAAGTGGAGTTCAAATAGTGTGTGTAACAGTGTAAGAGAATCGAAAGGATTCATAGTCTATATAAACTAGTGAACTACAAACTCGGACACTTAAAAAATGACACGAGAAAAAGAAATCGAGCAAGGATAAAGATTCATACCTGAACTGAGGTCCTGGAGTCGACACGAGGGCAGCTTAAGTCGACACGACACACGAGAAAGTGAAGTTGATACGATCATACGAGGAAGTGAAGTCGATGACGGTGGAGAATGGTGGATAGGCGAAGTCGGCGATGGTGGAGGATGATCGATGACTCGAAAGGCGATGGTCGACACACGAGAGAAAGTGAACTTCTCCTCGATTAGGGTTCTTTTGAGTGTGAAAGAAAAGTGGATGAATGAATTGGGGGGGGGGGGGGGGGGGGGGGGGGGTTAGGGAATCGTTTTTTAAACCGTGGTTTAAGTGTCGGTTTTACAAAAAAAACACGATGCGTTTAGTCAAAAGGCTAAGTTCTAGCATTAACTCGGCCTACACTTAATACTATGTGTTACCGATATTATAATACACTCGTTCCTTGATTAATAAATAAAAAGAAAAGTTAATGAGTAATTATGGATGGGATTATATAAGAAATTGGTGTGGGATTGAATTAGTGAATAATTAAAATATTATTAGGAAATGAGAAGTTAAGTGGATTTCACGAACTTAAGTAATGACTAAAATTACTAAAAAATAGGAATAATTATTTGACAAGGATTACTAGAAAATATTACATGTGTGAAAGAAAATACAGAAATTTATTATATCTAGCGTTGCATTTTTTTTTTTTAAATATTATTTTTTCCGACTTGACAAATATAAGAAAGGATTCGAATTTGTTCCTTCAGCATGGTCCTTGTTGCTTACAATAGGCAACAACCCACGGATTCTAGTGTTGCAGTTGTGTGGCACTTTTAATGATTCATGCATCCAACCCACAGAGAATATATTTAATGTAAATTTCGTCATAAACAGCTCCACCCCTTTTCTAGAATATATTTAATGCATATTCCCTATAAACAACTCTAACCTTTTTTTTTCTTTCTTTCTAATATTCATTCAAATCAATCAAGCTCATCTTTTCTAGTAGTGGCTAAAATCAAGTAAAGCTAATTTAAATGCAAACACATGGAAACCCAAACAAAACATATTTGGTCCAAGTGTAGGGGAGAAAACTTTGATACCGAAGGGGGTATCAAAGTTTTGATACCCCCTATGTATGACATGTGGGTCCCCTCCCTCTTCGTAAAATGTGTAAACATATATATATACATAAATATTGAGGGGGCTCCACTTGTCATACATAGGGGGTATCAAAACTTTGATACCCCCTTCGGTATCAAAGTTTTACTCAAGTGTAGGTACTGCTACATCCAGATGTACATGTATAAGCTTTTGCTCTGGTTTTGATCTGAGAAATTATCCGGTGGTTCGGTTCACCACAAATCAGTAATGAATTCTCGACTCTCCACTAAGATTTCTTTTGATTCGCGGAATCATGAGGTTGGAAAAAAAAAGTTATTATTTTTTTTCTGTTTGGACGTCAAAAAAATTGAGAAGGAAAAAAAAGTGATTTCTATTGGAAAGAAATTAACCTCCTATGATTGGTAGAATCATAGGGATGGAAAAGAAAAGTTATTCATTTTCTATATTTGAATAAAAAAAAATTGGAGAAAATGATCCCCTCCATCAAATCAAGGATTCACTTTTCCACTATAGAATTTCAGTTTTTCTTCCAATTTTTTTGTCCTCTCCAAACATCGGAAATAAAAATGGATGAAATTACATCCAAGAAAAGAGAAAGAACAAGCAATTGATTTCCTTTCCTTTCCGCGAACCAAACAAGGCCTTAGGAAAAAAAAAATTGTTCCATCCATCTAAGTAAAGATTTATTTTCCCATCTTCAAATATTCAATCTTTTCCAATTCCTTTGACATTTTCAAATATTAAAAAAAAATCGATGAAAATTATAATTTTCAAATCAAAAAAATATCAAAAATTGATTTTCTGTCCTTTCCTTTTTTTTTTTTTCCTTTCCGCGAGCCAAACGAGACTAGTAGTGTCATTGCAACCAAAGAATAGTGACATCAATCCTTTGCATAAAAGTTGCACCATGTTCATCATTAGAATTTTGGTCAGATCCAAATATTTTACTACAAAGTATACGAAGCTTACTAAAATTTTGGTGAGACCCAAGTGTGTGTGTATATATATATATATATATATATATATATATATATATATATATATATA
Source organism: Iris pallida (assembly GCA_029216955.1). Taxonomy (NCBI): domain Eukaryota; kingdom Viridiplantae; phylum Streptophyta; class Magnoliopsida; order Asparagales; family Iridaceae; genus Iris; species Iris pallida. Next base: position 63,835,700 of record JANAVB010025196.1, read on the forward strand.
GATATATATATATATATATATATATATATAATATATATATATATATATATATGCTCCAAAACTATCCGATTTTGTATATATATATATATATCCGGCTAGTTTTGTATTATGAAACCACCCTATGTTTCATAAGTTGGATTGAAATTTAGTGGTTGAAATTAAAAGGTGTAGACCCCACCTCTTTTTTAAGTCATCTAATCTCAATATATATATATATATATATATATATATATATATATATATATTTGAAGCAATGGAAAAAAAATAAAATAAAAAATATATATATATTTGAAGCAATGGTAATTGTGGCGAACTCGTCCCCACTGGGACTGGAACTCCAACCACTTGAGCCACATGCATCTCTCTTAACCACTTAGGCTAGAGATCATTTGCATATATATATATATATATATATATATATATATATATATATATATATATATATATATATATATATATATATATATATATATATATATAAGCAACAAGTAAAAGTAATAATTGTAGTAGCAAAACTATGTTAGTTTTAATAGAAAAAAAAGTTTATTCTATTTTATTTTAATAAAATTAGTTTTCTATATTTTTAATTTATTTAATTAGATAATCTATATCCTACACCTATCCTAACCTTCAACGTAAAACCCTAAGCGTAACCCAAAAATCCTACATTTAAACAATATAACTATAATTAATTTTGCCATTTTTCGGACTACAAACTTTAGAATATTTAATATATATTCGATAATCTCTGTATATATATTCCTTACAACATGTGATTGACTATATGACTGATTATCTCTAATTGTACCATATATCTGGTTTCTAATCTATGCAATAGTAGCTTGTGGATGACATCCTGTTGTAAGTCAACCTAAATAAGAATGTCGACTTTCTAATGTAAGAATAACAAATGTTCCTTCTTCACCAATGGCTTTAGCGCATGCTCTCTTATTACAATTTGGTTCATCACAGTATATATAGTTTTTCGGAAATTGTTCATGCTAGTTGAACAAGTAAAATTTATTCAATTGCTACATCACTTATAAAATTTCTAAATTTAGAACATGATTTAAATATTTTTTCATCATATGTTTCAGGAGTGTTAAGATTATCAACCTTATCATCAAACCCATCATCTAAATTTTTAATTAAATCATCATTATTTTTACCATCATCACCATCACCTTCATTTATGTTCTTCTTCTTCTTCTTCTTCTTCTTCAGTAAATGAAATAATTTGGTGAGAATAACTATGACGAATATTAATAGTTTGAGTACTAATATCATATCTTGGTAACGGTGGATTAACATAAAAAATTATATATGATGATTATAAATTATCTTCAAGTACAAAATTAAATGGTTCTTCACCATCTAATAATACACAAGAAGATAATATTTTTTTAATATATATTTCTAATGGATAGAAAACTGATCAATACTAAGATTGCGTAAATGATCTCACATAATATTTTGCTAAGTTAAAATATGTTGGGTTAAATCTTCTTCATAATATAACTCATTTAGTGTACCTCCAATGAGCATAATATACGTAGGGTTTGATCATGGCGAATAGAGATTGTGTAGAGCTTCTGAAAATTAACTGTAGAAAAATGTAGAGAGCTTCTGACTGGAGTGCTTATATAGAGAAGAAAAGAATAGAAAAGATGGTAGGAAGAGAGAATGGTTTAGAAGCTGTCAATCCCCTTTCAATTTATGGGCATTAAAACTTAGTCATTTACTATCTAAATGTTCGAAAATTCAACCGTTTAGGAACCAACAATCAGATTTTAAAAAAACATGAATTTTGTTAGTCAATGAAAATTTTCACTAGATTTGAATTTTTTTTAGTGCAAATGAAATTTGCTAGTCTGCTGGACAAATTTTAGTGCAATTAAAATTCGCTAGGAGGACTAGCAAATTTTAGTCCAATTTAAATTCACTAGTAGGACAGGCAAATTTAATCAATAATGGAATATTACTCAAAAATTTTGCTCTAGAACAATTTATTTCAAAATCCGTTACATCTACAAAATTCTCCCTTGAAAAAGGGAAAAAAAAACTATTTATCCCTCCATAATGCCCCTTCAAACAATTCTTTCTTGTGTAGCAGTTGACGTGACATCTAATGTAACAGCAGATACGACAAATTTTAATATTTAAATTAACATTAAAACTAAATTTAACAATAATATTAAAAATTTAAATTAACATTAATATTAATATTAAAATTATTATTAAAATTATTATTTTTGGATGATGAATAGTATAATTAAAATACTATAATAATATATTTAATAATACTACGTCAGCTGCGATGTAAGAAAATATGATTTTAGAGTGACACTTCAGATGGACTAACAGCATTAATGTTTAAAAGAATAGTCCATAAACTCTTAAAAGAAAATAACTTAATTCTTCCTCCCCATCCTCACCTGTCCTTCCTTCCCTCCTTCCATCTGTTTATCTAAAGAATAATGCTATTTGTCCCTCCAAATTGTACCTCCAAACTGTCCCTCCTTACGTGGCAGCTGACATAGCATGTTGATTTGGTAGCTGACGTGACAAATTTTAAATTAAATTAACATTAAAATTAATGTTAACATTAACATTAATATTAACGTTAACATTAACAATAATATTAATATTAACATTAAAATTAACATTAACATTAATATTAATACTAACATTAATATTAATATTAGTTAATATTAATATTAAATTAACATTGACAAAATTGGATAATTAATTTTTTGGGTTAAAATTTGTCATGTTATTGGCCATGTCAGGTAATACATAATATTATTTAACATACTATGTCAGCTACCACAGAAAAAAAAAAAATGTATTGAATGAACAATTTAAATGTACTAATAGCATTACTCTTAGAACACTTGGAAAGCACATCGTATACATACATACTCACCAACATGAGAATAAAAACAAAACAAAATATAGTCGGTAGCAAAAGAAGAAAAAGAAGAAAAGAAAAAGGAAAGGAAAATTCACACTCACTATAAACTTTCATCATTCATCATCACTTGGGCTTCCCCATACTAGTATTACAAGGAAGCTCGACCTCCTCCCTCTTTCCGATGGAGAAGATGCACTCTCATGCGGGCGTGCATGCAGCAGCGGCAGCTCACGGAGGGCCGGCGCCGCCGCCCGGCGCCGCGGCCGCATTCATGATGCGCCCCCCGCCGGCAATGGGCGGCCTCGTGGAGACGAGCCCTCCCCTCGCGGGGCGCGCCCGCCGGCGCCCCTTCCTCCCCCTGGGCCCCTCCGCGCCCCATCCCGACAAGATCTCCTCCACCTACGACCTCGTGGAGCAGATGCACTACCTCTACGTGCACGTCGTCAAGGCCCGCGCCCTCCCCGCCCGGGACCTCACCGGCAGCCTCGACCCCTACGTCGAGGTCCGCCTCGGCAACTACAAGGGCGTCACCAGAGTCCTCGAGAGCAACCCCAACCCCCACTGGAACCAGGTCTTCGCCTTCTCCAAGGACCGCCTGCAGGCCAGCTTCCTCGAGGTCGTCGTCAAGGACAAGGACATGCTCAAGGACGACGTCGTCGGCCGCGTCGGCTTCGACCTCGCCGAGGTCCCCGTCAGGGTCCCTCCCGACAGCCCCCTCGCCCCCCAGTGGTACCGCCTCCACCACGACGGCGCCTCCGCCGGCGGCAGGGGCGAGATAATGCTGGCCGTCTGGATGGGCACCCAGGCCGACGAGGCCTTCCCGGACGCCTGGCACTCCGACGCCCACTCCGTCCCCCCCGAGGCCCTCACCCAGACCCGCTCCAAAGTCTACTTCTCGCCGAGGCTCTGCTACCTCCGCGTCCACGCCATCGAGGCGCAGGACCTCGTCCCGGCCTCCCCCGACGACCCGCGCCCCCCCGACGCCTACGTCAAGGTCCAGCTCGGCGGCCAGATGCGCCGCACCCGCCCGGCCATGCTGCGCTCGGCCAACCCGGTCTGGAACGAGGAGGTCGTGCTGGTCGCCGCGGAGCCGCTCGACGAGCCGCTCGTCATCACGGTCGAGGACCGCGTCGGGCCCAGCAAGGACGAGCCGATCGGGAGGCTGGTCGTGCCGGTGTCGGCCGTGGCGTACCACCGCACCGAGCACAACAAGCTCGTCGAGGCCAGGTGGTACAGCCTCGGCCGCCCCACAGCCTCCCAGCACTCGGAGCAGGACGGGGGGCCCGGCGAGAAGAAGAAGGAGTCCTCCAAGTTCTCGAGCAAGATCCACCTGCGGATCTACCTCGACCTCGGCTACCACGTCCTCGACGAGTCCACCCACTACAGCAGCGACCTCCGCCCCTCGGAGAAGAACCTCCGCAAGCCCAGCATCGGCATCCTCGAGGTCGGCATCCTCAGCGCGAGGAACCTCGTCGCGATGAAGGCCAAGGACGGCCGGGCCACCGACGCCTACTGCATTGCCAAGTACGGGCCCAAGTGGGTCCGCACCCGGACGATCCTCAGCAGCCTCGCCCCGCGCTGGAACGAGCAGTACACCTGGGAGGTGTTCGACCCCTGCACCGTGATCACGGTCGGAGTGTTCGACAACAACCACGTAGGCGGCGGCGGCAAGGATCAGGAGTCCAGGGATCAGAGGATCGGCAAAATTAGGATTCGGCTGTCGACGCTGGAGACCGACAGAGTGTACACCCACTACTACCCTCTGCTAGTCCTGCAGCCGTCCGGCCTGAAGAAGACCGGGGAGCTCCACCTCGCGGTCCGGTTCACCTGCACCGCCTGGGTGAACATGGTCGCGCTCTACGGGAAGCCCCTCCTCCCGAAGATGCACTACATCCAGCCGATCCCGGTCATCCAATTGGACTACCTCCGGCACCAGGCGATGCAGATCGTGTCGGCCAGGCTGTCGCGCGCGGAGCCCCCGCTGAGGAGGGAGGCCGTCGAGTACATGCTCGACGTCGACTCCCACATGTGGAGCCTGAGGAGGAGCAAGGCCAACTTCTACCGCATCACCTCGCTCCTCTGCGGCATCGGGGCCACCGCCAGGTGGTTCGACGGCATCCGGAACTGGCGCAACCCGCTCACCACCATCCTGGTCCACGTCCTCTTCCTGATGCTCGTCTGCTACCCGGAGCTGATCCTGCCGACGGCCTTCCTCTACATGTTCCTCGTCGGCATCTGGAACTACCGCTTCCGGCCGAGGAACCCCCCGCACATGGACACCAAGCTGTCCCACGCCGAGCTGGCGCACCCGGACGAGCTCGACGAGGAGTTCGACACGTTCCCCACGTCCCGGCCCCCGGACGTCGTCCGGATGAGGTACGACCGGATGAGGAGCGTCGCGGGGAGGGTGCAGTCGGTGGTGGGGGACCTGGCGACGCAGGGCGAGCGGGCGCACGCGCTGCTCAGCTGGAGGGACCCGCGGGCCACCGCCATCTTCGTGGCGTTGGCCGCGGTGCTGGCGGTCGTCCTCTACGTCACGCCGTTCCAGGTGCTGGCCGTGCTCGTCGGGCTCTACTTGCTTCGGCATCCCAAGTTCAGGACCAGGATGCCGTCTGTTCCGTACAACTACTATCGGCGGCTGCCGGCGAAGTCCGATATGCTACTCTGAGCTCTCGGAAGAAGAACCAATTGATCATATGTTGTTCTATGGAAATGTATACCTATTGATAGTGTTTTCACTTTCATGAATAAGAAGCATATTAAAGTTGCTTTCAGAGGTGTCATATTCTCAATTCCAAATGAAAATACCATGCATATTCGCTGGGAGTGATTTTGCAAATACAGTGTTTGGTAGGTTGCCTGACACTTCAAAAATTGTAGGCAGTGTCGTATCGGATATGTATGGACCATTGTTTACAGTATTGGTCGATACCAATTCGATACAATCGATACAGATATAGTTTGACATATTCTGATTTGATACCGGCAACATCTCTTTCCCAGTCAATTTAACAAAAAATTCGAATAAAAAAGACCAATAAGCAATGCTATAAAAGCATAGTAAATTTGTAAAAGTATTTAGAAGATGAAAACTTATTTATTGCATGTAATTCAATCGACAAAGATGACTAGCATTTCATTTAATTCTGAAAATAGTAAAAAACAACACTTAAATTATATCTAAAAGTATAAAATATTTTTTTCCTTCTAAAAGTTTAATTAATTTATTACTAATTATTTACTTTCGAATACTAAAAAATCTAATACTTCAATCCGAAACTATTGATACTTTCGATACCGTCGATATCGATACTCATAGGAAGAGTCTGATACGGATTTCGATATTGATACTGCGAACCTTGGTATGGACACAATCTGGACACTCGAAAACATATGTTGAGGCAGCATGGATGAGATCATGAGAGGTCTCTGAAGATCTTGTCAGAGGATCCGCGCAGCTTTTGCCTCTGTTGTTGCTTGTACAAACTACAAAACCATGCACTTTGAAAATCCGAGAGTGGTGGGAGGAGAATAAAGCTGTAGTTCGGGGTCGGTCATAATGCTTGCATGTTGAACTTCAGGGCTAAGACAGCTCGCAGTGAATGAAATATTTTACTTTCTCCGCACATTTTCTTTTTGGTCAGTTGTGTCTATTGGGCAGACAATGAGCACTGGAGGAAACTAATACCTATTCACCATGGAGAGATTCTCCAGCTAACTGCTATCAAACTTTAGCACAATTAGTCAATTGTGCTCTCTCAGCAGAAACACTTGAACATGCTGCCACAATGAGTCACATGGAGGTTAGGAATCCCTCCCTGATCATGTTCTTCAAAACTGTGGTTTCAAGAGTAAACAATGCAACATCTTGGAGCTTCACATCTACATACAAGAAAAGAAAGTTCAAAAGAAAGTCTGCTCTTCTATATTAAGTATTCACTTGGGTATAGGGCTGGCGATTTTGTCCTGGTACCCTCTACCATAGCCGGATATCCTGTACCCTCAGATGCCCACGGGTACCCTCTACCCTAGGAGGGCAAACCCTACCCTTACCCTCTTGGAATTAGGGTAGGGTAAGGATTTTATTCTGTTACCCTAGTACAATTACCTGGGTACCCGGCCTATCCGTCCTACCCGTCCTACCCTCTGCCCTGTAACCCTACCCTGAACCCTACCCTACCCTACCCTGAATCACTACCCTACCCACTACCCTGTAAATCTATGCTTTGTAATTTTGTATAGTCCCACACTCCCACTGTAGTTACTACTACATACTTGTATAGTCCCACACTCCCTCTGTCCTGTAACCCTACCCTGAACCCTACCCTACCCTGAATTACTACTACATATTTGTAGTTTTTTATAATTAGTTAGTACTTAGGATTAGGAGAACTACATAGTGCTTGATCCTAAGGAATCAGGTCTAGCCTCCTCCTTGGGTATGTAGGCAGCCCAGGTTCCACTATATAACTGGGTTCAGCGCCTTTAGTAAAAAAAATATTCTCCCTGTTATTTCTTGTTAAGTTGTTATGATTTTTGAATGTTGTAAAAATCTTAAGTATCAAGGTGTTTACTAGCAAAAAAAAATAATTTTCAAAGTTAAAAAAATTGAAATGGCAAGGATAATACCCTTACCCTCCCTACCCTGACCCTCAGCTACCCTGTGAGGGTAAAGGGCAAGGACGGGTAATGGGTATTGATTTTTTGGAAGAGGGCTACCCTATCCTACCCTCATGACTCCCCTAGGGTATCAAAAAAATGTCAATATCCTACCCTGCCCTGCCCTCTTCCTGCCCTTACCCTACCCTACCCTAGTATATATATATATATACCAGTATATATCCACATGAATTGTACGTATTTTAATTTTCTATTAATAAACATTTTTTTTGGTACTTTAGAAAAGTAAACTATATTTTTCTTAATTTTTTTACATAATTATCTAGTTGCCATCATTAAATTTAATGAACAACTTTTACTTGTAAAGTTAGACAATGACATATTTGTAAGAAAAAAAAAATTCAGGGTAAAATTAATTTATCTTATTATAGTAGTATAGATATTATGTTTATATATGGCTGTCCATTCTGTACAAGTACTCTATACTTTGTAGAGTATTTAGGGAAATGATATATAGCACACGGTTAGTGAAATTAGTATTATATTTGTCAAAGTCTTTTGGTTTCAGGGCCGGCCCGAAGTATTTTAATGCTCAGGACGAAACCCAAAATGATACCCCTTATTCGGATATATTGAAAACAAAGTGTTAAATTTTTTGGAGGAGATTCATTGTTTCATTATCATGAGCGCATTGTACATTTAGGATATTGTTAAAAAATCGTTTCTCTTGAAAAAATAGTACCATAGAAATTTAAGTAGAAGCGTCTTGATCACGTTTAAACAAAATATCATAAAATATTCTACAAAATTAATAAAAACTCCTAGACACAAACTCTTGCACCATTTTTCATATAATTGAATAATAAAACACCATAACTCATTCCAAATCAAGTTCGACTAAACAACATCTAAAAACTAGATCAATCTAAATATCAAATTGGCTTTTCCGTAATGGTTAATTAAAACAATGAGAATGACATCTTTGTAGTGAACATTTTGTTCCCGCACATGATCCAAATCTAAATACCAAATCCAGCAATCCTCAAATCAATCCAAATACCGAATTCAACAATCCCCAAATCATCTTATCACTAATATTTATTAAACATCCACTACGTAATACAATATTTCAAAGTATGTTATGCAAAAATTGAAAATCAGTTTACTCAAAATTCAATAATTCATCAGTGCAACTCAAGATCGTTAAAGTTATTGTCGCTATTAGCATCGCCGATAATAAAGTTCATCATTAAAACTCGAATTTCAGACCTCAAGTTCATTATCTGGAGATTGTTCAACGGAACTTGCGTCATCGTTTCAGTGAGTAGTTGTTGTCTTAGTCGCAACTCACGTCAATTCAACGATTATAAAATTCTAATTCTTAACTTCAAATCTCTAAGTAGATTTTAAAATTATGGACAATAGAAGATGACATGAAGAATAAATTGAAAGAAAAATAGGAGTTTGGAATTCAATTATAAGTAGAAGAAAGAAGAAAGCAAGAATTAAAATTAACAATTTTAAGGAACACTTATCGTTGGCCATCAATTCGTCTCTGGAATTGGAAGACAAGAAGTTCTTCTCTGGAATCGGAAGGGACAAACTTTCACTACTGTAAAAGTAATTGCCATTTTTTTTCTTTTACCAACTCTTTTATTATATATTAATATTATATAATATATATTACGTATTAACTCTTAAAATTATTTGGGACCCCTTGGATCTTGGTGCCCCGGGCCCACGCCCCGTTTGCCCCTCCTCGGGTCGCCCCTGCTTGGTTTTAGCGGTCAACAAGTGGAGATATAACACATTATACCTGTATGAGTTCGATCGCATGAAAAAGCAAATTAACCAAGAAGAACATATAGCATTAGCCACACCAATCCGTAGTAGCCATTACTTCAAATCTTTGTCCTGCTTATTCTAAGTTTCGCATTTCATAATCATTGCTCAAGTATAATGTATAATTTCTAGTTGTTTATGCTCTTTAATTTCTATATATTAGTCCCGCACGATTGTGTGTGCCATGTAACTCTTATGTTTACAGTTGGTATCCATTGTTTTATTCTTCATTTTTGTTAGACAATCCTCCGTGTTTCACTAAAAAGAATTTTAATAAAATATGGCATCCAATGCTATTCCAAAATGTAACTGTAAATATTCATAAACATCATTCTTTCTACTCAGTTCATGCCTTCATAAGTCTTTGTATTCTATTTGCTTCATCCATCCTGGACATACTACAGCGTCTACGGCCTGGTTTGGAAGTAAAATTATTTCTTTTATGTTTTTGGATGCCAATGAATGAGGAAGAAAAATAATTCCTAAAGAAAAAGAAAAATATTTCTTAGCCATCCCAAAGATTCACTTTTTCCACTCCAATGATTCACTTTTCTTCCAAATTTTTTGACCTTTCCAAACACCGAAAAGAAAATTTATAGTAATTATAATTTTTCAAAGAAAGAAAAAAAAAACAACAAAAAAAGTTATTTCTTTCCTATTTTTGGATCCTGAATAAAAGGAGAAAGAAAAAAATGATTCCTGAAGAAAAAAAAAATTACGAGAGAAAGTGGTTCTCTATTCATTCCAAGGATTCACATTTGCACCCCCAATGATTTACTTTTTCTTCCAAATTATTGGACCTTTCCAAACATCAAAAAAAAAGTGATGATAATTGTAATTTTTCAAAGAAAATAAAAAAAAGCAAAGAAGTTACTCCTCTTTTTTTTTGATGCCAAAGAAAATGAGAAATAAAAATGACTCCTAAAGAAAAGAAAAAATACGAGAGAAAATAATTTCCCTACCCATCTTGAGAATTCATTTTTTATCTCAATGATTCACTTTTTCTTCCAAATTTTTTGACTTTGTTTTAAAAATTATTTTCAAATTAAAAATTTGAAAACCTATCTAAGGCGTGACGGATGAGAAAGAAAGAGAACTAGAAGAATGAAAGAGAACTAAATATGAGGTGTTATGGTGATGGATTTCGAGTTAAAAAAAAAAAGTTCGAGTTGATAAATTTTGGGCATGAAATGAGGAGTTGACCGTTATGGTGATTTTGAGTATTGTAGGGTGTTAATTTGAGCGGTGGTGGGATGGTGGGGTGGTGTGCATAGGGGTGGAATTTATAAAATTGGTAGGGAGAGAAGAGGAGTGGGTACATAGATGGAGGGGACAAAATTAGTAGGAAAAGAAAATGAAATAATTCAATAGTTGGAAGATGAAAATGAATTGAATGGAAGATAGATGGAGGCCTCGTAATCCAATTATGATAATTTGGGGATTTTTAATAATTGAACAAGATCTGAGAGACTGTTCAACATTTGTAGTTTATGTGGAAAATAGCATGGACACTAGGGAAGGCCAGCAGAATTCGAACCTCCAACTGTAAGGACGTGTAGGTGTATGCGAGTTGTAATAAAAAAAGAGCTGAGAGACTTAAAACATAATTTTAGAATGTAATATCATCCTTCACTTAAATATAATTTTTAAATTTAATCTAATTCAATAAATTTTAGTGTCACTCCCCGTTTTTGATATACGTATTTTTTCTACATTATTCATGTACATGGTATATGGTATCTGTAGCATGTGTACATGAATCTTGTATTTGCACCTGATCATGGCATAGAACAGTGTCTCGTCGCGAAATACTGTGCCATCCCTTATCCTTGTTTGGTTGTAGGAGTGATTCAATGCTTCGATGACGGAATACTGGACCGTGTCGTGATCCAGATTATTTGTTTTGTTTTATTTGCTTATGATCATGTGGCACAACATTTGGACTTGACTTGGATTAGACATTGTATTAAGGTTAGGATTTAGTGAAGCCACCAAACTCCACCCCTATAAATATTCTCTTCCACTCTCTCTTTTCTCATTCTCTCATTTATTTTCTCCACCAACCCTAGACAAGTACCTTGCACTAATGGAGAGATCACATTGTTCATTTTTATTCTTTTGATTTCTTTACATATTTTTGGCCTATGTTGTGTATTTTTGTATCTTTAGGTTTTCTACAACTTGAGTACTTGGCATTTTCAGTTTTGATGAGCGGTTTGGAGTAGATCTAAGTTTATATTCTAGGCCTTTAGGATTTTCTGAGGATTTGATCTATTAAATCTTAGTATTTCTGAAAACTAATTATCCTATGTTATAGAAAATTTCATTCTATACAATTTTGCATTGACGATTTTAGGACTAAAACAAGTTTTAAACTTTTTCATGTCGACTTTAGGAAGAAGATGAAGTAGCGTGTAGGCAACTCTAGAGGGGGGTGAATAGAGTTTGTGTCTATAATGACCAATTAAAAAAACTCTATGCTAAGTCCAGAGAACAACTACTAAGAGAATATATTATCAGAGATTAATAATGCGGAAAGTAAAAGAGTTTAGAACAAACGCAAACACAACGATATATCCTGGTTTTTTTCGTGGATGACTAGTTCAGGCCCGAGAACTCTTGCTTGGAGTTGAAATCCACTATTTGTGAAATATGGTACACACACGCCTTTAGTCAGTAGAGCACGCCAACTTCTTACAGACACGAGCCTTTGAAGCGCTTGACTACTTTAACTTCGCAGACGCGAAACTTGGAATTTTTCAAGTGACTTCTTTTCAACTCTTGCACAGAACTTCTAGCTGAATCGCACTGAGCACCTTGGGGCTTAGGAAGTTTTGTGGCTAGTGGATTTGGAAGAGTAAGGCTTAGAGTATATAAGGCTTAGAAGATTGAAAGCTTGAGAGTGAGAGATGATTTGAAATGAGAAAAATCAAGCCCTATATATACTAGTCAGGGGAGGCAGAGTTCGGCCAGAATTCTGTCCCAAATATTCAAAAATTTGAAAGTTGGACAGCTCGTAGCAAGGTGTTCCTAAAAATCAGGTTGCTGATTTTAAGGAGGCAGAATTTGGCCCGAGTTCTGTCTTAGGCAGAGTTCGGCCAGAGTTCTGTCTTAGGCATAGTTCGGTCTGCCTCAGACCAGAAGTCATATATGGGTGAGGGTGGTTTGGTTTGGTTCAGGGATTGGTTTGTTTTGTATGGTGGAGCTTGGAGAGATATGTCTAGGGTTTGAGATGACTTAGTGTGACTCAATGTACATTTTTCTAGACTCAATAAATTAAAAAATTACAGACTGAGAATCAAATACATTTGTAATGTAACAACTTGTAGACAACGTCTGTCTTGAACTTGATGTGTCGTATTGGATCATAGGTGATGTTCTGTCTTGATATTGATGTGTCGTATTGGATAATATCAGATATCAATTGTTAATTATCTAAATCAGGTTGACTGTGATCCAATTTGGGTCAACAATCTCTCCCATTTTGATAATTGACAAAATGATATTTGTATGTCTCAATATTCATACCTGGACACATATTGAAGGAGAGAAGATCTTTTGCAAGTATGAAGTGGCTCCCCCGCAAATAAATATTTCTGTCCTGGTACAAAAGCTTTATCCAAGAGCTTTATCCAAGCATAACACATAGATACAATGCATATGCAATATCACATCTCAAGACATAAAATACAATATCACATCTCAAGACATAAAATACACTATTACATCTCAAGACATACTTTGTCATTTAGCAAAATAGTTCATAGCTCTCCCGTAAAGGGATAAAATTTAGACAAAGTGAAAGATCAAACACACAACATAACCATAACCAATCTTAAATAATGAAACTAGCAGTTTGATAATCCAGCAGGTGAAACTTGCAGTCTTTTTGAAACATAATAAACTACATAGAGCATGAGGAAGGCATAGACAATCATGATCAAGATATACTTGTAATGCCCATATTCGGAATACGTATTTGAATTAAGCTTGCATGTATTTTGGACTTGTATTTTTTTTTCTCGGATTTTGGCCTGTAATTGTATTTTGGCTCGACTTGCAGATTTTGGGTTTTCTCGTAAGATGGATTTTGACATGGCTTGGTTTTATTTTGTGAAGTAGGATTGGTTTGGTTTGGTTTAATATGCTTGGAATACCTTAGCCTATACTCTTCCCTTATTCCACCACAACCCACCCTCATTTAATTCCACCTAACTTTTCTCTCTCCTCTTTACTTTTATTTATTTTTCCTCCATCTTCTTCTTTCTTCCTCCACACAACACCAACACCATAGGGAAGTGCACCTTGCCACCACATGAAAACCCCATTTTATTTGTCCATTAGCTAGATTAGGCCATGGTGAACAATATTAGAACTTGGCATTTTGTGATTTGGAGTTTCCATTTTTCTAGATCTAGGTTTTAACCATTTTCGGAAATTCTTGGTTTTGATCTATTAAACTTTGATTTTTGCTTGTTTTGATGCTTCCATGTGAAAGAGAATTCAATTTTACACAAGTTAGAACTTTGAAAATCCAAATTTGGTTTTGATTTGGCCAAGATATGAAGAATTGAATTTTTGGTGTTCTTGAGCTTCTTCTCGGCCTGGAGAAGAAGACTTCAGCTTGCGCTCTTTAGCGCAAGGCTGAATCGCGCATCCTCCCCTCGGCCAGCGCTCTTTAGCGCAGTGTCGATCGTGCAGCTCACCTTTTGGTGAACCGCGCATCTCCCTTCTCGGCCAGCGCTTCTCAGCGCTGGGCTGACTTGCGCTCGGCCCGTTGGGCTGGGCCGCACATCCTTCCTTGGCGCACTGGACCCGGTGCCAGCCAGTCCATGCGCCATCCATCCCCAGGCGCACTTGACCCCTACGCCATCCATCCCCCGGCGCACTTGACCCCTGCGCCATCCATCCCCCGGCACACTTGACTCCTGCGCCACCCATCCCCTGGCGCACTTGACCCCTGCGCCATTCATCTCCTGCGCCATCCACCCCCTGCACAACCCACTTGCCCATAATGATTTGGTTTTATTTCTTGAACTTGGCTCTTTTTTGTGGATTGGATTTTGAGATCTTATTCCACACAGCACGACTATCTTGACCCAACACGACCTGACACGATTTTCAGTATTTACTATGACTAGTACGTTTTTTGTGATTTCTGTGATTTATGATCCCAATACTTTCTGATCTTCTTGATAGTGACCCGATGGGGGTGCACGCTTGACTTGTAACCTGATAACTTGATAGTGGCCCGTGGCGGCGCACTCTTGACTTGTAACTTGTAACTTGACTTGACTTGACTTGATGCCGTTGCGATGGCTAACTTGACTCTTGTAACCAACTCTGACACCGTGGGTATTCCTGTTTGCTTGCTTGTGCAATCCACTTGTCTTGTGTTGCATCATGTCTAGGACGTGACTTTCTGGGTACCACGGCCAGGGATTCGCACTAATATGGATTAGGCTAATGATTAGATCAAACTAGAACATAGAGAATTTCCAGTCACAGGCAATCTCGTTATCTGGGCGTCTTAATTGGACTTGTAGCTTGCCGACGAGTAGAGCACATTTCCAGCACAATGTCATGTGTTGCACCTCTAAGTCACCTAAGGGTATATCGTCTCCTAGGCGATGTACCCAACCATACTCTCAACCCGTGGAAGGATAACTTGATAGTCTGCAGGGCTTGGGACTGGGAAATTCTCATTGCATCTTGTTAGTAATTAGGCTTGTGACAACCCTAGTTAGTTAAATTAGTAAGCCATAGTAATTGCTTGGCTGCATTATGAATGGATGGTGTCCAGCCTGGTCTAAGTCTCGTCTAAGTCCCTATACCTGGTACTCCTGTACATGATTGTTTTACTTATCTTAAACAATAAATGGATAGGGGCAAGTGCTATTCAGGCGAAGGGTTACTACCCCGGTCCTTGTTTGGTTTATGGGTTGTAATCTGGCTCCCGGAATGGTCCTATGTCCCTAGTCGTTTATTGTCCTGCTGTACTTTTATTACCTGTACTTTCCTTCCATTTTCTTATGTTCTGATATGCTGGTTTTGTTCTTATTTCGTGGCCTCCCTTGTGACACTTGCTCTTTCTGGGGTTTGACCCAGCTGGTTTTGTGTGGCCAGATTTCGGAGCAGCTCCCGAGGATCTACCGAACCTCCAGCCCGATGGTGGCAACTAGAAGAAATTCGGGCTACGAGTGGGTTTCCTATTTTGTTTCACTCACTCTATTGTAAAATTATTCTTTTGAGGCGTTTAGCCGACGAGCACCTGTTAGCTCGATGCACATTTACTTACTGTCTGCCTACGGGCTGTAAACATGATTAACAAATCCTAGGGTTGATCATGTATGACTTAACTCTTGCTAGTCTTCGCATTTTGTATGACTAACTTCATGATCAGCTGAATATGTAATATTTGGGACGCCTTTTATTGTATATTTGGTGGTCTGACATCTTGTGATTATATTACTTGCTTGAGATTGAGACTATAGGCTTGACCATAAGAGACCGTTGGCTTGTAGTAAACCCTCATATCTAGACAGCCGTGACCGTATAGCGAGGTGGATTCCATTTCAATATACGTAGCTGGCTATGTTCGCCCCCGCTCTCCAGTATTCTGGTTCTGGGGCGTGACAATACTAAATGAAGAACAATGGAAGAAGTGTGTAAAGACAAGTATATAAACTACATAGCAAATGTAGAGTACCAAATAGAAAAGAGTTTGTCAAAACACACAATAGTTGGTAAAACTAAAAGAATTTGATAATAATCAATAGATATTTTACCAACATGAAATAAAAAAAATCCAAAACATAATATGATATGAAATATTACTCTAGTTTTGGAAGAGAATTATGAAATAAAGGATTTCAATCAAAAGCCATGGGGATTAGATAACTGTAAATAATAGATATCAAAGAAGAAAGATACCAATTGAGATATTAAAATATATAAAATGATCTCATTATTTGCAAATCTATTTGCTTATCCAAAATTCATGCATTTGAACTTAATTACTTTATCATGCTATATGAATACCCTTTAGATAAACATGAAGGTTAAGGAGAACAAAATACTTGAGAAGGAGAAATTCAGTTGACTTGAATGCTCCCCCTTAAAGTAGTACCAATGTTGATACAAATCATGAGTTTTGAGTAAGTCCTCAAAAAGTCAAATCAATTAAGCATACTAGAAAAGCCAAATCAATGAAAGCACAATAGTCATCAAGTTAAGATACAAAAGTTAATATTAACAAGATGACCTATTTAACCCGTATAAGAGAGAGAGAGAGAGAGAGAAAATAATAAAGATAATTGCATACACTCTCATAAACCCTTCAAAATAAAAAAATATAATGACCTCAATGAGATATGAAATTGAAGAGAATATGGTCAATAATAAACTAAATATACGACATATTAATGGGTATAAATGAATTGAACCAATTTATTTGCTCCCCCTTAAAATATGCCTATCTAGTTCTAAAGCACTTATTGTAATGCTTCGCTCCGCACAGTGCATTACGCTGAAGCATTGACTCAACGAGTCGCGTTGACCGAATGAAATGTATCGATATGAATCGATACGAGAGTTACGTTGTCCCGAGCAATGCATCGAACTAAGTCGATGCTAAGAGTTGCCTTGTCCAAAAGAATGCATCGAGTGAATCGATGCGAAGCGCCGTGTTGCCCCGAAGGATAAGTGCGTTGAATCGACTCGAAGATTCTAAGAAATCGAATCAACCAAGGCGCAAGTCCAAATCGATGCAAGTATTGATTTTAGTTGGTTTCATGTGCAGGCTATACGTTTACGCTGAAATATTAGAGGTCGATCTTTTGCCTTATTCAGTAAGGGGTCCGCAAAAGCAAATCGTCGCCTTGCGACGAACTGAGGCGTTGGCACGGTAAGCCAAAATGGACGTATAATTCAATGAAGTACGAAGTGCTCGAATGGCTAAGTTAGGAGAGTTGCCCGTGCAACGAATTTATGAAATCGAGCTGCAACGGCTCGGCGAAACGACAAGGTAAATCGATTCAAGGTGGGGAGACATTGACTCTCTTTCCTATTCCGGCATGCATAAGTAAAATATATATTATTGTATGCTGAGTTAACCTATCAACGCCATGGACGTGGCTCGATAGAGAGATAAACATAGTGCATGTCGAACACTAGATAGAACAATTGAAATGAACCGTACAACAAATGTACGAATCGCTACGGAATATTGAATATCGCTAAGACGAGCACCTCGGTGCGCAAGCCATAAGAACATGGGATAACTGTATCGACGAGTGCCCCAGTGCATAAGTCATTCTGTGCTCCCGCGCACGAGATAGCATGCGAGAACATTGAAAGACTATATCGGTGTGAGTGCCTCAGTGCACGAGCGATAGAATATTGAATACCTTATCGAGGCGTGCCTCAGTTGCACGAGTCGGAAGGATGGAACCTAAGTATAACGCGTTGAATACTAAGGCGTAGAACAACGAAAATACGGCTTCGAGGCGTGCATTGAATGCACGATGCAAGGAAAGACGATGAATGTGCGCAGTTGCACAATACTTACAAAAGATGGCGTCGTTGCGACGAGGAGAATAGTTATGGCACGGATGTGACATAACTGTCGATGCGACATGGTGCCTTGAAAACGTTTGTGGCCTTCGGGCGTTCATTGAGAACATTGGGGCGTTGTGCCAATTGAAATAGATATAGACAAACTTGCTTGGTTGTATGAAAGATAAGATGCGTTGCATGGTTAAATGGACTTAAAGATATAAAAGCCTGTGCACGGGTATTCTCTCGAACGTGGTGCACCAGGGCGCTGGGACCGTTCGGCCTAGGAGGGATTACGTTTACGGTATTGTTGGTGCACTTTATTTAGATGGGTAGCGACCTTCTAGTGAATGTGATAAGCCACTTGCTGTGATTATTTTGGTGGCCTCTGATGTTTGGGTAGCAACCGCACAGAGTTAACATCGTCGTATGTTTCGATTCGATAAATATAAGTCCATTCTAGCCCGAAAAGCTAGTGACCTTCATATAGTTAAGGGCGATGGGTTGGAAGTGCAAGGTATACATATATCCTGCATGGACGGATCCTGGGTCGAAAGTGCAAGGTACACTCATATCGTGCACATATAGATCCGTATCAAGAACACTTATAACATGACAGGGAAAGCTGATAGGCGTATTCACCTTGCGTCGGTGCAAGGGTGAGTGCGTCGATATTGGTAAGTCGTGCCACGAAACAAACACGAGATGGCTTGTCTGTTTACTTATGCGAATTGAATAACATGCTTGCCATGATAACATGCTTTACAGTCTTCGAATATGCCATGAACTCATCCTAAGGAGAACATAGAAAGAGAACTAAATTGTATGTTTGCATGAATCAATACAATATTAAATATCGGTTTGTTAAGTAGATTTTTGATCAGTACATCGAGGACGAAAGTACTAATCTCCCACTAGTTTGCTAGCAGGTTCAGGGATTGGTCTGCTCACGGTGGAGCTTTGCTTGAACGCGTTGAGGCTTGGAATGTCGAAGCGTATTGAAGCGTGAAACCGCATTAATGCTCGGACATGCAACATGATTGATGCGGTCGAGATATAGAAGGAATGATGTATGGAACGGTGAAATCCTTTGTGGGCAATAGAGAACCTGAGTATTGTAGCCAATCTGGCAAATTTCGTTGGGCTATCGAAAGCCTTTGTAATCGCATTTCGAATATCAATAAAGAGAATGGTTTCGTATACTCTATTTTTCTTTCGTTGTTAATGTTCAACTCAAAGATAACCATTTGCGAACTTGTCATCTTGTCTTGCACGAGCGCAACTCCAGGCTCGTGCGACATCACGCCCCATACGAGGACGATGATTCGGGTGATTCCGGGTCGGGGCGTGACACTTATAGCATAAAATAGATAACTGCAAGATCTAGGAGGGTAAATCGACTATGGATTTTTTCCCCTTGCTCAATTCATATAAGGCTATAAAATCATTATAAAACGAATAATTTCATCTTTAGTCAAGAAGAGATATCCACTTAATAGCTACTAAAGATGAGAAATCAAAAGCATATTCTATTTTAGCACATGTAATCAAAAGATGACATATACTAACCTATAAAGAAGAATCTCATATTTAAATATGATATATCAATGTATGTTACCTTTTAAGAAAATGTCATCATAAAAAAGAATAAAGTCAATTAAATCAATCATGATGAAAGTAAAAAAAAAAGCTCAAAAATACAAAAAAAACTCAAATATCATGTCCATGATTATCTAATTAAGAAATCATCAACCAATTTATTGTTTTGCATGAATTATGTATGTTTTGCCACATATGTACCCATCAACGGGTAATAATCCAACCTTGCTAGTACTAAATGAGAAACCAATGAAGTTCAAATAACAAAGAGCATATGTGATAATCCATGAGTAGTCAAAGTAGAGTAATAAATTAACTTGATAAAAACATAATTAGATAATATAGGATTACTCAACCATTAGGATCATTTATCAATAAAAGTAAATATGATCCAACGAATCTCATCAAGAGAAAATCCCAAGTCCATATTTATAATAAAATCTTACAAATCGATAAAAAATATGGAGAAAGAGTCAATCTCATTTAAATTATTACAGATTTAATCTAAAGAGATGTAATATGATAATACGATAAAATTATGACTCAAAGATGAGAGAAATTTAGGAGATGCTTACCATGGACTAGTATGGAAGAAAGTTAAAGCGATGAATCACAAACCTCAATGAAAACAAGATTAAAATGAAAAAAATTGTCAAACTAATTTTAGAGACCAAACATATGTATCTAAAATAGAATACGAACTCATCAAGAAAATTCATAAATCTTGTTTTTGTAGCGCCCTGCTTTCGATAGGCGAAGGAACTTCATAATATGCTTGCGCCGAGTCAGATCGGCCGGGAACTCAGATGGCCGTCTGCCTCGATCGCTAAGCTTGGTAAACGAATAACGCCTTGCGGCATGGATTCAAATCGATTTGGACGAAAGTTACGAGAATCGATCCAACTAATGGAACGACTTCTGTTGGAATAAGTCCTAGATGCAGCGGGCTGCGTCTCGGCGAGTGAGCTCTCTATAAGAGTCCCTTCGACGGGACCGGACCACTGTATGGTTTTCTTGGAGCTTTGCCTCTGGGCTTGATGAAGTGCTTTCGCGTCGTTTTTATGGATGCAATTACAATTTCGATGCAAGGGGAAAAGAAGGAATTCTAACAAAGCGTTGGTGCCATTGCAGGAGCTCGCGTAACTAAGGATTGACGTTGCGTAGTGCTTGGACGACCGGCACGAAGCAAAGTAATCGGTGGGTGATTCGACCCTTCTTTCCTACTCTGTCCCGTAAACTTATTCCTTGTTTCGAATTCATTCAAATCGAACGATGCCAAGTTAATTGCATGCCAATCCACTAAGGTCAAGAACTCGGGAAAAACGTATTGATTTTGAGTAATCTACTCTGAAAAATACAAGTTTCTCACATAAACAGAAAAGTTTAAGGTTCTAGTAAAAAGATAGACTATTTCAAGTGCTGCAAAATAATGTGAAACGTCGATCATGGGTTATGATACCTCGGACAATTTGGTGCCCACGGGACGCTAAATCGGTGTACGGCTTTGGAGAAAATGAATCGTTGCATGAGTTACGAGAAATGATAATGCCGCTCGATACTATCCGCGCTATACAAAACTGTTGCATATATGAAACTGTTCGCACATAGGCATGGTCATGGACAGCTTGTGTACAAGTTCGTTTTCCTCGAAACGGTATCCGGGGCATCGGAACTGATTCATCCTAGGGGGAATAATTTATCGTACTTCGGCGCGAGGCATGCGGGACCTTCAGTAAGGCTTGCAACCTAGGCTGAAAGGGTAGCATCGCATGCCAACTTCGATTAAGTCCCTAGTGGTGCGTAGCACCAATGACCGCATTTAAGATAGTTGCATGCTCACCTATTGTCTTATGCAGGTGTAAATATTATCTCTGTTTTCATGCAGGGACGAGCATGGCCATGGTAAGAAATATGATAAACTGCGATGTTATACTGTATGCTTTATTACTCAAAGACGGCTATCGAATATGAACTGAATTCATTTAGTTCTAATAGAAAGACAACTCTAAAGCATGCCTACCCTAACGATCAGAGTCGGTTTAGACGAGTTGGTTCGTCTCGTCCACTTAGCAAGTGTGCTAATCCCCTTCCCTAATTTCCCCAGGTGTGGCGGGCGCTCCAACCTAAAACGAAGCTGAAGTGCGGAGAGGCATTTTGAAGCTCTTTCTATGCTGAAGTATTTTGAAGCCAATTCAAGTCGACGGCTTATGTATAAAGGGGCGAATGTATGGGACGACAGGCGTAGTTCAGGCAACTTGTCGAATGTATTTTCTTTCTGTTTTCAATCAATGTAGCCGCAACGGCATCCAATGTAATTACGACTTGTACTTCGTTGCAAGCTATAAATGAAAAGCATTTCTATCTTCCTATACTGCGTCTTAAATTCTGATGTGATTTGTGAAGTTTCAACTTGGCGTATTAATATCAAAACCAACGCAACGTTCTGTCTTGAACGAGTGCAAATTCCAGACTCGTACGGCATCACGCCTTAGCGAGGACGATCGAATCGACAAAATTTACATCGGGGACGAACGTTGCCGACTCGGGACGTGACAAATTGGTATCAGAGCACAGTTATGTTTCTTCGGATTTTCGAAAGATGTTTCATTATTGGAATGTCTGTTGCGATGGCTCGATTGAATGCTTGTCGGCATGCTGCATGAAATACAAGTTCCATACAGGTAAGCCCGTAGATATTTTTGAAAAAAACTAACGGGTTTACACTGTTTGTTGGAATGACTAAGCGAGATAAGAAAATTGCCGGCCCAACAACCTAAACCGTGGATAGTACGTCGAGCACAAAGAGCACTGGCCCTAGCGAGACGACTATGGAGAAGATGCTACAGTTGATGGAACTGCAGCAGCAACAACTTCAGATGTAATTTAAAGCCCAATTTGATGTGCAACAGAAGCAGATGACCGCCCTGACTCAGATAGTGAGCAGGATGGCGGGCGATACCAAGACGACGGACGCGGTACTCGAGGGAAAGCACGGTGATCAAGAAGAAGACGAGGAGGAAGAAGTCTCCCCGCAAATGATGAACTCTCCTTCCATGCTCAAAGTGAAGGAGTTTCGTAAAATGAATCCGCCGAAGTTCAACGGCCGAGCGGAGCCCGACGTGATAGTAGGATGGCTCGCAGAGATGGAGGACTTGTTCGATCTCCTCTGCATCGAAGGGTCCCAGAGGGTGGCCTGTGTGGCGCTGCAGTTACAATTAAGAGCACATGACTGGTGGGCGACGAAGAAACAAGAGATCTGTGAAACCGATGCCAACAAAAAGATTTCTTGGGAAATGTTCAAGACAGCCTTCCTTGAGCAGTACGTTCCTCGCGCCATCCGTCGACAGAAGGGGGATGAGTTCATGATGTTGAGGCAGGGGAATATGAGTGTTGAAGATTATGATGCAAGATTTTCAAAACTTACAAAATTTGCCGGCGCCTTCCTGCCCAACAAAGAAGAATGATGCGAGCGTTTTCAGTAAGGCCTCAACGACGAACTGCGTAGGGACGTCATGAACCAACGATGCCAAACTTATCGTGAATCCTACGAAGCCGCACTTGATAGTAAGCGGATCTTTGGCCGTATGTCACAAAGGGCCGTGCCTGTCGTTCGCAACAACTTCAACAAGCGTCCTAATGAGGCTGGAGGATCGGGAGTACAAAAGCACCCAAACACGTCTGAGAATCGTGGTCACTTTGCCGCAGTAAATTGCAATAGATGCGGCAAGCGTGGACACCGAGCACCCGATTGTAGATTGAGAACAGGCTTCAAGTGTGGCAAGCTAGGCCACTTCAGTCAATATTGTCAGACGGGAAAGCCGAATCAACACAACCCACCAAGGAACACTCCGAATCCATATAAAGGGCCTACACTACAAGGCGCAAATGCGGTGCCTGTGAACCCGCAGAATCAACGCCACGGAGCTCAAGGCCGAGTTTATACCTTAACTCGGGACGAGGCGTTTGCGTCCGATACGGTTGTAACAGGTATATTACTCTACAAAGATATACCTACTCGAGTACTATTCGATTCGGGTGCGACTCATAGCTTTATATCTGCTGATTATGCGAAAGAAAATAAAATAACCATGCAATCACTAGATATAAATATTAGCGTTAGCACTCCGTCGGGAGTCGATATGCCTGCAAACTTTATTTGTAGGGATGGCCACATTTGCGTCGGAGGAAGATATCTATCCTTGGATGCCGTCGTGCTAGACATCAAGGATTACGACATAATCCTGGGCATGGATTGGTTGGGCGCTTGTCGTGCAACGATCGAGTGCGCAGAGAAGAGAGTGGTGTTTCGTCTTCCTGGCGAGACAGAGTTCTCATATTCGTGCGGCACGGCCTCGAAGACGGCGATGATGGTATCGGCAATCTCGGCGAGACGTATGCTGCGTTTCGACTGTGCAGGATACTTGTCATCAGTTCGAGACACGCGGACGGATAATACAAATACAATGTAGACTGATGTTGTGGCAGATTTTCCCAATATTTTTCCTGACGAGATGCCCGGGATGCCGCCGGATCGAGAAATTGAATTCAGCATCGACACCTTTTCGGATACACGGCCGATATCAAAGGCGCCTTACCGAATGGCTCCAGCAGAACTGAAGGAGTTGAAGGTGCAATTACAAGAGTTGCTAGACCGTAGATTTATTCGCCCTAATGTCTCTCCGTGGGGAGCTCCCGTACTATTCGTGAAGAAGAAGGATGGGTCGTTGCGGCTATGCATCGACTATCGGGAACTAAACAAGGCGACTGTGCAAAACAAGTATCCTTTGCCGCGAATCGACGACTTGTTTGACCAACTGCAAGGTGCGTCAGTATTTTCAAAAATCGATCTTCGTTCAGGCTATCATTAATTGAAGATCAAGTCCGACGACGTATCGAAGTCTGCCTTCTGCACTCGATATGGTCATTACGAATTCCTTGTCATGTCGTTCGGTTTGACGAATGCCCCAGCCGCGTTCATGGATCTGATGAACCGAGTCTTCCGACCTCAAATCAATAAATTTGTAGTCGTGTTCATTGACGATATCCTTATCTACTCAAAGAATCGAGAAGAGCACGCAGAACACTTGAAGACGGTACTGCAGATTCTGCGTGAAAACAAATTATACGCCAAGCAGAGTAAGTACGAGTTCTGGATGAGTAGCGTAACATTCCTCGGGCACGTAATCTCTGTCGAAGGTGTCGCGGTGGACCCAAAGAAGATTGATGCGGTGGTGGATTGGAAACGACCTGCCTCGGCTAGCAACATACGGAGTTTTCTGGGCTTAGTGGGCTACTACCGTAGGTTCGTGCGAAGCTTTTCAAAACTAGCGTCGCCTCTGACTCGCCTCACCCAGAAGGGAGTAGTATTTGAATGGAGCGACGACTGTGAATCCAGCTTTCAAGAGTTGAAGCAACGACTCGTCTCAGCTCCAATCCTTGTACTTCCAGACGGTCTAGAAGGCTTTCAGATATTCAACGACGCATCGAAAACTGGCCTCGGGTGCGTACTCATGCAGAGAGACAAAGTCATCTCCTATGCTTCACGGCAGTTAAAGCAGCACGAGAAAAACTACCCGACGCACGACCTAGAATTGGCGACGATCGTCTTTGCGTTAAAGTTATGGCGGCACTACCTCTATGGTGTGGCATGCAGAATCTACACAGATCACAAAAGCCTGAAATACTTATTTACGCAACGGGAACTCAACCTACGACAGCGACGTTGGCTCGAACTCATAAAAGATTACGAGCTAACGATCGAGTATACGCCGGGCAAGGGAAACGTGGTGGCCGACGCACTCAGCAGATTATTTATAGGAACACTGTCCATAAATAAGAAGATGCAGCGAGACCTTGAAGCGATGGGTATCGAACTCGGAATTGAGTATCGACACCTGCACCTAGCTCAGCTGAAGTTAGGATCTAGCCTGCTTAGCAAGATAAAGACCGCACAGGAGGACGACTCATTCCTGAAGAAAATGCGCGAGTTGATTTCAACGGGAAGGGCGACTGACTTTGCGGAAGACAGAGACGGAACGATGCGACTAAAGGGAAGGCTTTGCGTTCCTGAAACTGCCGAACTCAGGAAAGAAATTCTGACGGAGGCGCATTATGCGAAGTACTCATTACATCCTGGAAGCACCAAGATGTACAAGGACTTGCACACAGGCTTTTGGTGGCACGGCATGAAGAAAGACGTAGCTACGTTCGTATCACAATACATGGCGTATTGCGGGGAGCTGCAGAACATTGCCATTCCTGAGTGGAAATGGGACAATATCTTGATGGATTTCATTGTGGGATTTTCGAAGACACCGCGGAGGAATGATGCGATTTGGGTCATTGTTGATAGATTGACCAAGTCGGCTCACTTCATTGCAATTAAAGTAGGATGGAGCGTCGATCGGTTAGCGCAAATCTACGTCGATGAGATTGTTCAGCTGCACGGGGTACCGGCGTCAATAATTTCGGGCAGAGACGGACGATTCCTATCGTATTTCTGGACGAGCCTCCAAGTGGCGATGGGGACCAAACTGAACTTTAGTTCGGCGTACCATCCCTAAACAGACGGTCAGACGGAGAGGGTCAATCAAATCTTAGAAGATATGTTGCGTCTGTGTGCGATCGACCTAAAGACTAGTTTGGATACGCATTTGTCGCTTGCGGAGTTTGCGTAAAACAACAGTTATCAGTCGAGCATTCAGATGGCTCCATACGAAGCGCTCTATGGGAGGAAGTGTCGTTCGCCGATATGCTGGAATGAAGTCGGAGAGTGACAAGTGCTTGGACCGGAACTGGTGGAGCAGGCCGTCGAAAAGGTCCGTTTGATTCGAGATAGACTCCGCATCGCGCAAAGTCGACAAAAGTGCTACGCAAATTTTCGTCGACGACCACTAGAGTTCTTGGTCGGGGACCATGTATTTCTAAAAGTAACGCCCATGCGCGGTGTGATGTGGTTCGGCGTTAAAGGCAACTTGAGCCCGAGATTTGTAGGCCCCTTCGAGATCATTGAGCGAGTTATGACGGTTGCTTATCGGATCGCACTACCTCCTGCCTTAGCTGATGTGCACGATGTTTTCTACGTTTCTCAACTTCGAAAATACGTGCACGATCCAAGTCATGTGGTTAGCTTCGATCAGTTGGAGCTACGTACTGACTTGTCTTACTCGGATGAGCCTATTCAAATTTTGGACCGTAAGGAGAAAGTGCTACGAAATCGGTCGATGTCCTTGGTCCGCGTGCTTTGGCGGAACCATTCAGTCGAAGAGTCGACGTGGGAGATGGAGGCGGAGATGAAAGAGAAGTACCCTGCGTTGTTCGTCTAAATTAAGGTCAGACCCTTGTTCTTAAGTTTCGGGACGAAACTTTTTCTTAGTGGTATATTATGTAGCGCCCCGCTTTTGATAGGCGACGGAACTTCATAATATGCTTGCGCCGAGTCAGATCTGTCGGGAACTCAAATGGCCGTCTGACTCGATCGCTAAGCTTGGTAAACGAATAACGTCTTGCGGCATCGATTCAAATCGATTTGGACAGAAGTTACGAGAATCGATCCAACTAATGGAACGACTTCTGTTGGAATAAGTCCTAGATGCAGTGGGCTTCGTCTCGGCGAGTGAGCTCTCTATAAGAGTCCCTTCGACGGGACCGGACCGCTGTATAGTTTTCTTGGAGCTTTGCCGCTGGGCTTGATGAAGTGCTTTTGCGTCGTTTTTATGGATGCAATTACAATTTCGATGCAAGGGAAAAAGAAGGAATTCTAACAAAGCGTTGGTGCCATTGCAGGAGCTCGCATAACTAAGGATTGACGTTGCGTAGCGCTTGGACGACCGGCACGAAGCAAAGTAATCGGTGGGTGATTCGACCCTTCTTTTCTACTCTGTCCCGCAAACTTATTCCTTGCTTCGAATTCATTCAAATCGAACGATGCCAAGTTAATTGCATGCCAATCCACTAAGGTCAAGAACTCGGGAAAAACGTATTGATTTTGAGTAATCTACTCTGAAAAATACAAGTTTCTCACATAAACAGAAAAGTTTAAGGTTCTAGTAAAAAGATAGACTATTTCAAGTGCTGCAAAATAATGTGAAACGTCGATCATGGGTTATGATGCCTCGGACAATTTGGTGCCCACGGGACGCTAAATCGGTGTACGGTTTTGGGGAAAATGAATCGTTGCATGAGTTACGAGAAATGATAATGCCGCTCGATACTATCCGCGCTATACAAAACTGTTGTATATATGAAACTGTTCGTACATAGGCATGGTCATGGACAGCTTGTGCACAAGTTCGTTTTCCTCGAAACGGTATCCGGGGCATCGGAACCGATTCGTCCTAGGGGGAATAATTTATCGTACTTCGGCGCGAGGCATGCGGGACCTTCAGTAAGGCTTGCAACCTAGGCTGAAAGGGTAGCGTCGTATGCCAACTTCGATTAAGTCCCTAGTGGTGCGTAGCACCAATGACCGCATATAAGATAGTTGCATGCTCACCTATTGTCTTATGCAGGTGTAAATATTATCTCTATTTTTATGCAGGGACGAGCACGGCCGTGGTAAGAAATATGATAAACTGCGATGTTATACTGTATGCTTTATTACTCAAAGACGGCTATCGAATATGAACTGAATTCATTTAGTTCTAATAGAAAGATAACTCTAAAGCATGCCTACCCTAACGATCAGAGTCGGTTTAGACGAGTTGGTTCGTCTCGTCCACTTAGCAAGTGTGCTAATCCCCTCCCCCAATTTCTTCAGGTGCGGCGGGCGCTCCAACCTAAAACGAAGCTGAAGTGCGGAGAGGCGTTTTGAAGCTCTTCCTATGCTGAAGTATTTTGAAGCCAATTCAAGTCGACGGTTTATGTATAAAGGGGCGAATGTATGGGACGGCAAGCGTAGTTCAGGCAACTTGTCGAATGTATTTTCTTTCTGTTTTCAATCAATGTAGCCGCAACGGCATCCAATGTAATTACGACTTGTACTTCGTTGCAAGCTATAAATGAAAAGCATTTCTATCTTCCTATACTGCGTCTTAAATTCTGATGTGATTTGTGAAGTTTCAACTTGGCGTATTAATATCAAAACCAACGCAACGTTCTGCCTTGTACGAGTGCAAATTCCAGACTCGTACGGCATCACGCCTTAACGAGGACGATCGAATCGACAAAATTTACATCGGGGACGAACGTTGCCGACTCGGGGCGTGACAGTTTTTGTAAACTAGCATATCACATATAGATTGAAATTCAAGAAGATAGCTAGATGAGTGAAAGTGAACAAAAATTATGTAGCTTAACAATACATCGTAAATAAGCAAGCTACATAACTAATTAAGATTAATGAGGTAGGCCATTAACAAGATAAATGTGCTCATTAAATCTTAAGTCACTAATACTAAGGATACATGCTTAAGCATAGAGTTTACAATAAGGATAATACATTTTGAATAATCAAAATGATTTATATACGTTATTAAGCTAGGATAAGAGTATAAGATAGCAAGTAAATGAATTAGATTCTCATCAAGTAAAGGACAAAAGAGATGTTCATGAAAACACAATAGAACAAATCTCTTTGCCAAGTATTGAGGTTAACCCAAGATAAAGAAATAATAGATTGATCTAGAGAATACAAAATTATAGCCATTATGAAAGTGTATTCTCTAGAAATGGAAAATCTCAACATAAAAGCTCAACCCATTGTAGCTAAAGTCATAAAAAATATGATGTATCAATTACATGTATTCTTATGTGCTGTAAAAATATTATTGGACAACTATGATTCATAAGAAACATATGTCCAATGAATGAGCAAAGAATGATCATGAAGATCAATAAAAATAGTAAGAGACACATTTTTTTTAAATCTTTCATAGTGCACCATAGTAAAATATAAAAAAAGGACTAGAAAGTGTACACTAATTAAAGAGGTAAAATTAACAAGTAAGGTAAAACACAAAATTATGTGATCCTTAAAAGAACTTCCATAAATAGTCATGAGCAAGATACTAATAAACATTTTCTCTCAACATCCTAACTTGAAGATGTAAAACAAATAAATATCAGAAGTTAGAAATCATTAATATATATATATATGAAGGATAGGCATTCCCATAATTTTTGCATCCCCATGCATCCCTATGTTCACATCCGTTGGATGTGCTTTAAGTCATCTAATCTTAACCATTGGTAAATTAACGGTTAAGATTAGATGACTTAAAGCACCATCCAACGGTGCAAATAGGGGGGATGTAAAAAATGTGGGGATCTTGATCCTTCCTCATATATATATATATATATATATCACTACAACAAAAAGACCTATTATTGACGCTCGACAAGGAGTTTTAATGACGGCTGATACATAAGCGTTATCAAGTTGAAAAATACCTTTTTTCTATGACGGTTTGGGCTAATTCTGGGCTTTTTATAACGCTTATAAAACAAAGCGTTATTAATAGTTTAGAGCGGTGGCAAACTTGTAATAAACTTTCTGTAATATATTCCATCCCCCCCTCCGATTTTACTCGGAAGAACTCTTATTCTCCTTGCTCTCCTTCTGCCCCCTCTTTCCTCCTCTCCCCAAACCCTAAAATTTTCCATCTCCTCCTTTCAATCTCCCACAAACCCTAACTCTAGGTCTCACTCTAAACCCTAGCTCTAGGTCTCACTCTAAGCCCTAAGCCCCCAACCCCTCCTCCCACGAACCCTAAGCCCTAAGCTCCCAACCCCTCGCTCGTCGACGGAAGCGGCGGCGGCGGGAACGATGTGGTGGGTCGAGGTCGTCCAGGCGTTGTGGCTCTCCCTCTCCTTCCTCCAGCGTCGTCGATGTCATGGGTCTGCAACCTCCGCCGCTTCATCGGTTCCGGCGTCGGCTTCGGATTCGAAGCCCTCATTGTCACGCCCCGCTCCCGTAGGAGCGATCATCCTCGCTAAGGCGTGATGCCGCACGGGCCTAGGTTGCGCCCGTGCAAGGCCAAGTCCAGAAACGGCCGATTTGAGCTAGGCCACAGAGTCGCACAGAGTGTCCCCATTTGCAGCGGAAAGTAAATGAACACAAATTGAAGCGAATTCAAACTCTTTTATTGATTTTCAAGAAGTTTACAAGCGGCACTAGGCCGATATTACAAATCGCTTAAACTCTCTCTCTCTAAAACATAAAAGGCGTGCCAAGTGGCTTACAAGATGGAATAATTCATGGCAATGTTCCGATACATTATGTCCTGTATAGGGTGCTTCAGCTCCTTGCAACGCTCCAAGGCTCCAGAGATAGCTCCGCGCCTTAGCACGTTCGATGGAAGCTCCGCACCCGCCGACGTTTCCTGCTTCCTGCAAGCAGACTGTAGGGTTATCAGTACATTGTTATGCACTGGTGGGGAGGCTAGCTCGCCCACAACGCTATCATTACCAAACACGTTCCATTTACTTTTGTGTATCTCTATTATTCATTGTCTTTCTACTCTTGCCTTAGGATCAGTTTCATGGCATACTTCATAGCCTATCTCGTGTTGTCGAATACAAGTGTCGCATGGAAATACATGCATAACTTACCCATACTTACCGTCCGGCCTTCCCTGTTCAATGTAAACCAAGTTAGTCAACAATTCATGTGTAATATCATAACGTGATTCTTAGGAACATTCAATATCAAGGGCGTGTTCCTGCCTCAGTTTCTAGCGCGTCGTAGGCGTGTTTTCTAACTCACTTCATAAGGTATTCTTTATCATTTGGTGTTATATATATCAAGCCTATTCAGAAGGCGCTTTGTTTAGTTCACTTAGACTACTTTGATTTCAATGCAAGGACTTGCACGTGGATTGCCACCAGCAAGCCCACTTAATCTATATGCACCGGTCGCTGGCAAGTCAGCCATTATGGACATTTCCCCTGTGGCATTCTCATCTATCAAGCGTGATGGCTGGTACACCCTGATAGACTATTGAATAACCGGCCCTACGTTTGGTTATGTGCCCAAGCCCGCACACCTGTCCGCCCGTAGGCCATGATTCCGCCTAGGCCGGCCACGAAATCGTCGTTCGTTGCCCTTGGAATCCCTTTTCGCTCGTGCACGAGCCGTCCACGACCATTTCGTATTTTATTGTCATTTTAACTTAACGGCTGTCTTTGAGCCATAGGCTAACCCTTAGCCATAATGCGTTATCGACCAGGTTGGCGTCCGTGCAGCGCGGGTAGCGAGCCCCGTTGTACGTGCCCGTCACACCTGTCGCTAACCATTCCTTTCTTTCTTATCTTTCCTTCATTCTTTCCTTTCTTTCCTTCTTTCTTTCACTTGTTCATTCGTTCATTGATTCATTCACACATTCATTCATTTCATTTGTCGATTCATTCATTTCATTTGTCGATTCATTCATTTACTTATTCATTCATTCATTCATTTATACATTTTGCAACTCCCTGTGCGGGAGTCGCCTTGGCGACCCATTGGTCCCGTAGCCTTTCAATGTTGCTATACTCTACTCGGAACAACTATGTCGATAGTCTTCCGTTTCATTGTTGTAAACTATTCATTGTTTCATTATTGAACGCAAACTTGTGCCTTAGCACGAGCGTAGAGCGCGGTGCGAGAGTTCTCGTATTTTCCATATTCTTTTCCATATTCTATACAAGCATACAAGATGGGATTATTCCCTTAGCTAGGTGCGTTGAGTCCTTTATTAGCATGCATGGGGTTATCGCCTAGCGATTCTCGTGATCGTGTCCGTATTGTTATGTGTCTAGGCTAAGCAGTGACGGGTTCATCGGAGCCACCCACCTTAGCGATGTTCGCATCGGCTGAGCGATACTCTGAGCGCGCCTTTGATAGTCTAAGTCTGGATTCATCTTGACGGGCCAATGTAAGCCTTGCATCGATTCTTCATCAGGTCGATGCCAACTCTTCGGGTCGACGGCTCGTTTGAGTCATTGCACTTGCCGTTTGAATCGGCGTTCCGCTAGGGCGGAGCGGGTCACTACATAATACACCACTCAAAACAAGTCTCGTCCTCGAGACTTCCTGAGTGCGGGTCATCCTACCGTTCCTTTTATTCATCGCCGTGTGCCTACTTTAGACAATTCCTATCGAATGGCTTTTATCGTTCGATGGCATCGAACTATACTCGATACCTTTCCAAGTTCATTGAATGGCTTTTCATTTATTTTAGAGTTGATGGAACTTATTTCAATTCAAGTGTTTCTTTGACTCGGTTGCTACTTCGACGTATCATAGGACTGAAATGGTCGTACGAGGTGCGTCGTATTTTACCAAACTCGAGAGTCGTAGGCTGTGGCAAACTCACTCATTCCATCATGCGCATCTCAACACCCACTTGCAGCTGCATTCGAGTTCATCATATCGCTGAGTTTGGATCGTGCACGCATTCAAGGCGTCCCCCGAATACGTACATTTCAACCAAGCTTAGCGACTAGCGAAGTCGGACAAGCTACTCGTGATAGTTTCGATTTGCCGATCGTTTTGCTAACTTTGATTTAAAATCGAACTCACGTGTGTATCACATATCGTTTATCTCGGTCCTCGAGATGATCCGGTTCGCTTCTCAAGCATCCTTGTCTACAAAATCAATATGATTTCTTCTTAGCGGAGTCGACCAAGTCTAAGTAATTTTCGTCCGATTCAAGACCAAGTATTGTACTATCCTCGAGTACGCCTTTCGACCAATGATTCAATTCGTTATTTCAACTTTACTTGCGCATCATCCATTCCTATCATTCCTTTTGTTTGGGGCCATTCTCGTTGTCGTTCACGCACACTCCCTGTTCCCCATCCTATTCTAAGTCTTATTTTTCCCAAGTCTATCGTCCGTCCAGACGATACTGTAAGGTCAATCGCACAGGTTCAGTCACTCGGTATAGGGTCGTCCGCCTATCCGCTAGGTCAGCTCACAAGGTCATAGTTACAAGTCAAGTCTATTGCTCATCGTGCAAGGTCGTTGCACGACGCTCGCCCCAAATCCTATGGTCAAACCATTTGTTTGCTTGTACGGAAGTTTCTACCCAAGTTTGTTTCACTCAAATTTCTAAACATCAAGCAGTGTTCCTCCTATTCACATCAATACATTCTCCGCTCCATGTCTGAGCTCGTTTAGGAAAGTCATCCTACGATAGGTTGTCCTCAATCAAATCCTTGACATGTCAATCTCGTGCGTCCGCACTAGCAATTACCATAGTCTATCTCTTCAAGTATGTTTAATATAATTCACCTATCCATCCTATCCAATTCACGTAGTCGATCACAAGGTCGTCTAGCCTTGCAATATGTTGCGCCCCGATCTCACGCAAGTCTGATTATCCACGGCGGACATGAATCACCATATCAACATTCTCGTGGAATAATCGTCCTCATCGGGACGTAACTCTTGCGTTGAATCTAGACTTACTCATTTTCGATATGCGGATTGGGTCTACTCAATCCTCAAGTTTTCTTCATTGTCCCTCATAAGTCCGATCAATCCTCCGATTCGCCTTCGCTTCAAACCACAAGTCGAAGCAATCAAAATTGCCATGTCAAGGTATTTCGAGTTCGGTCATTCCCGCTGGACATGAATCACCATGCCAACGCTCACGCGGAACGATCGTCCCAAATCCGACGTGACGCATGTACGAGGCTGAAGTTGCGCTCGCGCAAGACAAGATCGTTGTTGTTGTGGTTATCACCGAACAATCAAGTTACTTTCCTTTTTCGTCCAAACGTTCATTTCTATCAAATCCCCAACATATCATCCTTTAAAACAGTAACTTCTAACACGATCATCCTTCATCGAATCAGAGTACCCCCGAGTTATCGTACATCGATCTTTGATACGCCTCAATACCATCGATGATGTACATAACCTGACGATCTTCCTTTTGCAACGAATTTTGAGTCGTGCAACTTAATTCCTCAATTCACACTATCTCGTGCTAACTCGTCATCGAGCAACATTCATTCCAATTCTTTATTCATTCTCGTATCTTCAAACCAACATTTTCCATGCGTGCTATCTTTAGACCGTGCTATTCCCGATCTCGCCCATGCGTAATTCACCTTAACTCAAGTTTCAATCCCTTCGACTAAATTCAAAATTGCATGCACGATCCCCTATGTTTCCTCGACCAAGACCTCCATTCGTTTCATGATTCGTACTACGCATTCTCAATCCGTCCGAACGACTCGAACAATTTCTACAACGTCCATACACCACTCAGGGTTCGAGCCATTCGACTAGTCATCGATACTCCCTCTTTTTCCTTCTTCGAAGCTATCACATACACCACTCGGAGTCAAGTCATTCTACAAATCCTCCAAAGGTTATTCGACTCCCGATCGACATGTCCAATTGCGCGTTCGCTCATTCTTTAAAACCTAAGAACCATTTCCACGTGTTCGCTTTAGCGCCGGTCAAGTAGCGTCTCTATCAACATACGTTCTAAGTCTCCCTTATTCTCGTCCGAGCGATAGTCAATCTCGCTCGCAACTCGTTTCCACCCTAAAGTCTAGGTGCGCGATACTCGACATAACTTAGCCAAAAGGCTGCGTGCATAACCATCCCGTTCGAACGATACTTCGGTCTCGTGTACTCGTTCGCTATTGTCAGCGTAAGGTTATTCAAGCACGTCTTGCGGTTGCAACTCTTAGCATCGGTTCCTTCCAACTCAAGTATGTCGTGGTTCGGCACAAAGGCCTTCGTCTATCGATTTCGTTCAACCGAGTACTTATATGAGCTTTTGAAAATATTAGACTTATTGTATGGAACATCCCAAAGCACAACGAGAGAGAGCGCACACTTCTTTTGTTTCCAACCGAGCTTTCAAAACTGAGAGAATCGAAATGAAGTCCAAGGACGTAAAGCCGTGCTCTGATACCACTATGTCACGCCCCGCTCCCGTAGGAGCGATCATCCTCGCTAAGGCGTGATGCCGCACGGGCCTAGGTTGCGCCCGTGCAAGGCCAAGTCCAGAAACGGCCGATTTGAGCTAGGCCACAGAGTCGCACAGAGTGTCCCCATTTGCAGCGGAAAGTAAATGAACACAAATTGAAGCGAATTCAAACTCTTTTATTGATTTTCAAGAAGTTTACAAGCGGCACTAGGCCGATATTACAAATCGCTTAAACTCTCTCTCTCTAAAACATAAAAGGCGTGCCAAGTGGCTTACAAGATGGAATGATTCATGGCAATGTTCCGATACATTATGTCCTGTATAGGGTGCTTCAGCTCCTTGCAACGCTCCAAGGCTCCAGAGATAGCTCCGCGCCTTAGCACGTTCGATGGAAGCTCCGCACCCGCCGACGTTTCCTGCTTCCTGCAAGCAGACTGTAGGGTTATCAGTACATTGTTATACACTGGTGGGGAGGCTAGCTCGCCCACAACGCTATCATTACCAAACACGTTCCATTTACTTTTGTGTATCTCTATTATTCATTGTCTTTCTACTCTTGCCTTAGGATCAGTTTCATGGCATACTTCATAGCCTATCTCGTGTTGTCGAATACAAGTGTCGCATGGAAATACATGCATAACTTACCCATACTTACCGTCCGGCCTTCCCTGTTCAATGTAAACCAAGTTAGTCAACAATTCATGTGTAATATCATAACGTGATTCTTAGGAACATTCAATATCAAGGGCGTGTTCCTGCCTCAGTTTCTAGCGCGTCGTAGGCGTGTTTTCTAACTCACTTCATAAGGTATTCTTTATCATTTGGTGTTATATATATCAAGCCTATTCAGAAGGCGCTTTGTTTAGTTCACTTAGACTACTTTGATTTCAATGCAAGGACTTGCACGTGGATTGCCACCAGCAAGCCCACTTAATCTATATGCACCGGTCGCTGGCAAGTCAGCCATTATGGACATTTCCCCTGTGGCATTCTCATCTATCAAGCGTGATGGCTGGTACACCCTGATAGACTATTGAATAACCGGCCCTACGTTTGGTTATGTGCCCAAGCCCGCACACCTGTCCGCCCGTAGGCCATGATTCCGCCTAGGCCGGCCACGAAATCGTCGTTCGTTGCCCTTGGAATCCCTTTTCGCTCGTGCACGAGCCGTCCACGACCATTTCGTATTTTATTGTCATTTTAACTTAACGGCTGTCTTTGAGCCATAGGCTAACCCTTAGCCATAATGCGTTATCGACCAGGTTGGCGTCCGTGCAGCGCGGGTAGCGAGCCCCGTTGTACGTGCCCGTCACACCTGTCGCTAACCATTCCTTTCTTTCTTATCTTTCCTTCATTCTTTCCTTTCTTTCCTTCTTTCTTTCACTTGTTCATTCGTTCATTGATTCATTCACACATTCATTCATTTCATTTGTCGATTCATTCATTTCATTTGTCGATTCATTCATTTACTTATTCATTCATTCATTCATTTATACATTTTGCAACTCCCTGTGCGGGAGTCGCCTTGGCGACCCATTGGTCCCGTAGCCTTTCAATGTTGCTATACTCTACTCGGAACAACTATGTCGATAGTCTTCCGTTTCATTGTTGTAAACTATTCATTGTTTCATTACTGAACGCAAACTTGTGCCTTAGCACGAGCGTAGAGCGCGGTGCGAGAGTTCTCGTATTTTCCATATTCTTTTCCATATTCTATACAAGCATACAAGATGGGATTATTCCCTTAGCTAGGTGCGTTGAGTCCTTTATTAGCATGCATGGGGTTATCGCCTAGCGATTCTCGTGATCGTGTCCGTATTGTTATGTGTCTAGGCTAAGCAGTGACGGGTTCATCGGAGCCACCCACCTTAGCGATGTTCGCATCGGCTGAGCGATACTCTGAGCGCGCCTTTGATAGTCTAAGTCTGGATTCATCTTGACGGGCCAATGTAAGCCTTGCATCGATTCTTCATCAGGTCGATGCCAACTCTTCGGGTCGACGGCTCGTTTGAGTCATTGCACTTGCCGTTTGAATCGGCGTTCCGCTAGGGCGGAGCGGGTCACTACACTCATGGGTCAGTTCCTCTTCCTTACACCCTCCTCTCCTCTTCTTCTCCTTCCTTTCCCCCAACTCCAAAACCCTAACCCTAATTTTAGTTTTTTTTTGAATGAAAGATGCTGTTAGCCAGGATTCCTAAGCAAATAACAAGTATTTGAGGACCCTTTTGTTGTTAGCCTTGATTCCCCCGATTTCTCCTACTGTGCGACCCAGGAGGCCCGCCGAGGCCACACCCATGATCTCGAAGCAGCTTTCAGATGTTATAATGAGGTTTGCTATTTGCTTCTTATGACTTCACCTACTTGTTGTTGTGTTTGTCCTATTGAAGTTGGAATGGGATGTGTACTAAATACTCGCTTATATATCTAGAATGCACAGGCTTTATGATTAATGGGCCTAAAGGAACCTTGCTTTTATGTAGAATTTTCAACCAAGGATTTTCGAATTTTTTTGCTTCCATCAGGATGGGTCAGATGGAAAGCAGGACTTAGCATCATGATAGGTCCAAGATTAATCTTTGTGAAGATGTTTGATTGCCTCTAAGTAGTGCTTCTGCATCATTTATTGCAGCACTTGCACATTTCCAACACTTGGTTTGCTATAGCTAGTGCCAATTACTGCAACACTCAAAGGTGGCATTGACATGAGCGAAGAGG
>JANAVB010025196.1:63878818-63906318 GCA_029216955.1 Iris pallida
TGGAGAGATATGTCTAGGGTTTGAGATGACTCAGTGCGACTCATATCAGATATCAATTGTTAATTATCTGAATCAGGTTGACTGTGATCCAGTTTGGGGCAATAGAAGAACAACATCCTGCGCATATTTTTACGCAAAGGCCCCTCTTTGCGCATATCATATAGCAGAATTCATTCATGCACGTATTATTATACGCAAATGTCTCTCTCTACGCATATTTTGTAGCAGAATCCATTCTTGTGCGTATGTTTACGCAAAGGCACCTCGCTGCGCATATTTTGCAGTAGAATACACTCATGCACGTATTTTTACGCGAAGGCCCCTCTCTGCGCATATTTTGCGCAGAATCCTTTCCTGCTGTATTTTTACACATAGGTCCTTCCATGTGCGTATTTTTGCACAAAATCTTTTCTTGTGCATATTTTTGCACATGAGATCCCTGTTTGTGTACAAAATTACACAGAGATCCCTGTTTGTGCATAATTATGTAGAAACTCTTGTTCGTGTACAGAATTGTACAAAGACCCCTGTTTGTGCACATAAATTATTCAGAGACCCTCTTTTGTGTCCAGAATTGCGTAGAAGTCCCTATTTTGTGCCAATTTGCATAAAGATCATATTTTTATGCGTAGAAAGATTATTTTTGATTGTTTGACTATGTTTCTGACCTGAATACCTGTATACATGCTGGTTCTATCCTATGTGTGTTCTGAGATACAATTTATGTGCGCACTGAGGTGCTATCCTATGAGTGCACTGAGGTGCTACTCCGTTTGCTATGGCATACTTCCTAGCACAATTATTGTAAATCGTCAGTAACATTGACGTGGTATGATTCATGCTTGTTTGATGTATTACACTAAGGATAGATCTAGATTTGTGACTCTACGAGCCGATGTGGATTCTTGCTTAGGGTACAAGTACTGAGGTACGATATATACGAGGATGACCATGTGATTACGACATATGGTTCCAAGACCAATATAGGGTTGACCTAAGCAATATAAATTGGTAGAAGCATTAGGAGGGAATAGAATCTCGAGATCATACGTTACTGGTCTAGTTTGGTACAACAGAAGAACAGTATCCTGCGCATATTTTTACGCAAAGGCCCCTCTCTGCGCATATCTTATAGCAGAATTCATTCATGCGCGTATTATTACGCAAATGTCTCTCTCTACGCATATTTTGTAGCAGAATCCATTCTTGCACGTATGTTTACGCAAAGGTACCTCGCTGCGCATATTTTGCAGTAGAATACACTCATGCACGTATTTTTATGCGAAGGCCCCTCTTTGTGCATATTTTGCATAGAATCCTTTCCTGCCTGTATTTTTACACGTAGGTCCTTCCATGTGCGTATTTTTGCACAAAATCTTTTCTTGTGCGTATTTTTGCACATGAGATCCCTGTTTGTGTGCAAAATTACACAGAGATCCCTGTTTGTGCATAATTACGTAGAAACTCTTGTTCGTGTACAGAATTGTACAAAGACCCCTGTTTGTGCACATAAATTACTCAAAGACTCTCTTTTGTGCCCAGAATTGCGTAGAAGTCCCTATTTTGTATCGATTTGCATAAAGATCATATTTTTATGCGTAGAAAGATTATTTTTGATTGTTTGACCATGTTCCTGACCTGAATACCTGTATACGTGCTGGTTCTATCCTATGTGTGTTCTGAGATACAATTTATGTGTGCACTGAGGTGCTATCATATGAGTGCACTGAGGTGCTACTCCGTTTGCTATGGTATACTTCCTGGCACAATTATTGTAAATCGTTAGTAACATTGACGTGGTATGATTCGTGCTTGTCTGATGTATTACACTAAGGATAGATCTAGATTTGTGACTCTACGAGCCGATGTGGATTCTTGCTTAGGGTACATATACTGAGGTACGATATATACGAGGATGACCATGTAATTACGGCATGTGGTTCCAAGACCAATATAGGGTTGACCTAAGCAACATAAATTGGTAGAAGCATTAGGAGGGAATAGAATCTCGAGATCATACGTTACTGGTCCTATTAGACATTTGTCTGGGAGTGTTAGGCTGGCCTCCACGGATACCGTATATTCATCCGCACTACTGGAATGCAGTATCCGATTATTATATACCGAGCCAGTTCTCCCTATAGGGATCCAGAATCATTACTGATTGACTTAGCGCGATGGCCTTACGAGGGACCGGTGTATTCCTGCCTGCCTTCCTGTTATATTACTGGTTTAGCTAGCTCTTGGATACGATACGATCTGAGAATTCATATATATATATATATATATATATATATATATTTTCATATATATTCATATATATGAATATATATATATATATATGTATATATATATATATATATATATATATATATATATATGCATTATTGGGATAACCCAGACAAAATATAGAAAGCCGTAGGATTGATTGGCCACCTGTAAACTGACTTGCCTGTGATCTGTTTCTTCTATTAGCAGCTGAGGAATATGGACTGTCGTGATGCGCGATCCAACCCATATCATTTTTTGGTCGTTGGGTTGGACTTTTGTGCTACATCAGACTGTGAACCGAAGTTGCGACGCAGAAGCCAATATCCTGACCATGCATAATTATAGGATGTACTCTATCTTGGCATAATTACAACACTCTTTGTCCTTGTTTGGTTGTAAGGATGTCACATTGTCTCGATGATATGATATAAGCCTATAATTCTTGATCTAGGTCTTATTTTATTGCTTAGGTTTTGTCTCATTCATTATGTGTTCCCATATGGTACTTATTATTCGGGGTATGACCTCGCTGGCTTTTTTTAGCTAAATTTTGTAGCAGAGCCTGAGGATCCAACCTTCTACCTGAACCATGATGCGCACCAGAAGTGTCACTCCCCGCGTCCGTATGTTCAGGTATGGGTTGAGAGCACGTACAACCTACACCGTGGAATCATCGGTAGTTAGCCGTCTAGACCTCGATAGTCATCAATTAATCTCAAGATTAATCTTTGGCTCAATTGTGACACTAGACAAGAAACAAAACCAAAGCCAAGCCAACATACGATCATATCATCTACTATCACTTTGAGTACATATACATGTTCTATCTCCGGAGACAAATCCGGCAATCCATATCCCCAAAGAAATAATTCATACATCTAATATATCTGACTCACTACCAAAATAAGTCATATCAACGACGTATTTAGCGACTCCAAGAAAGAACGTCGCTAATTTTTGGGGATTTAGCGACGTTTATCTAAGACGTCGCTGTTTGTCGCCAACAACGACTAATAGCGACGTCTAGCGGCTATAATTTATTAAATGGAAATTTGCGTCGCAAGTTTGTCGGTACACGTCGCTGATATAGCGACGTGTAGCGACGCATTTTAAGCAGCATCGCCGTTTATTAAATATCAGCGACGTTTAGCGACGGCCGAGAAGGACGTCGCTAAATGTTTCATATAGGCGGCGAGGGTTTCCTTTTCGATCATTCACAAATTTTCCTTTCCCAATTTTTCGTGCGCTCCTCCTCCGCGACGCTCCTCCGGCAATTTCCCTCCTCCGGCCTCCTCCTCCGCGGCGCTCCTCCGACGATCTCCCTCCTCCTTCTCCTCCTCCTCCTTCCTCAGGTAGCTCCTCCTCAGGTAACTCTCCCCTGTCCCCGCTTCCCATTTTCTCCTCGTCTTCTAGCTCTCTCTCTCGCTTCTAGTTCGTGTCCACGAGAGCGTAGACTCGCTGCGGGGGACACGAGAGCGTGGACTCGCTTCTAGTTCGTGTGACACCTATTTTATTGGTTTGGACACGTCGTGTCCCACTGTGGGGACACGAGACTCACAGTGTGACATCTATATACTGATACTGGGAGTTTTTTTGGACATATCAACTGTCAATTTGATGTTTTGCTTGGATTCGAATTCTAATTTAGGGTTCGAGCCCTATTTACTGATACTGGGAGTTTTTTGGGAATTTTCAGGGTTTTGAAATGATGAATAAATTGACTAATAATTATTATCGAGCCCTATAAAATTTCAGCTATATCACGAAGGATGGATATTAATCCTGTGAATGAGTTTTCTCCTAAGTATTCTCGACAGTTGAGTATGATTTAGCTCACTGACATTACTGAAATATGGAATGATTAGTGTAGGGTATGTTGGTCAGGTTTTGGCAGAGTTGGGATATGATAGTATGCATATTACAATTAGCAAGGAATGCTGTTGACACCAAATGTTGCACGACAGGTTACTTGAGTAACCTGGAATATTTTACCTACTGAAACAAATGGTTTGGGCAAGGGTGTGTATAGGTTTGTCATCAGATGGTATAGGATTTTGCCTGCCAAGTTCTGAACAGCAGTCCAGGCTGCCTGCTTAGTTGAAAGTCTTAATTAGACTTTCTGTTCAGTACCCTTTGACTGAATTAAGTTGACCTGAATATCATATTTTAAATCCTAAATCTAAGTCTGCATGTTGTTCAATTCATGACAGGTTATCTTGTTAACAGTAAATGCCTTCCTTTTTAATATGTGTGAAACTCAGAGGTAGGATAAATCCAGTACAAATTAGTGACTGTCATGTTCAGGCAGTTGGTACCAGTATTTAAGACTAGTTTGATTTGTATAATTATCTGCCATTCGACTGGCGAGACATAAATCTATGTATGACATTTGCTATAAGGAATTTGCATTAATCTACAGTAGGATATCGTGATCAGGACATAGTCCCTGCAGCCATTCGACTGGCGAAGCAGAAACTATGTAGCCGTAGATAAAGTTGACTGTCCTCCGACCCCCATCCCTCGGCAATGATGATACGACAACCTATCACTACATCTTTTAGTAGTAAATAATGTCTTAGTATTACATTATGTGGGTTCATCTTGATTCTGTTACATCCTTCAGATACTAGATTCGATAAGAACATATACTACACCATATGTACAGAACATAGATGATTCAAACTAATGTATGCTAGAATAAATTTTGGATTGTGATCTGAGCCATTCGTCCCCACACTTGGCAATTATGCATGTGAAATATATCGTTGAAGAACATAAAACTTGTGGTCGTACAATCGTCACTTTCGTGCGTCAGTTCATATCGGTCTTCACTTTCTGTAGTAATTATCTTAAAATGGATATGAATTACTATCTACAGAACCGTTTGTGGATATACAATCGTCATCCTGATGAATTATTATCTGTGTCAATCTTTGCAGAATTATCTTAAAATGGATATGAATTACTATCTACGGAACCGTTTGTGGATGTACAATCGTCATCCTGATAATATGTGCGGTATGCGGGATGAATTTATACAGGGTGTGCAACAGTTCCTGCAGTTTGCCAAGGCGTTCCCTCAGTACATGGACCTTACAAAAATTAAGTGTCCATGTATGAGATGTCGCAACTTGAAATATCATTCGGAAGTGGATGTGACATATCATTTGTATTCGAAGGATTTCATGCCAAATTATTATCAGTAGACCGCACACGGAGAACTTGTGCCTTTAGCCTCCGAGCCGGAGCCTTATGTGGAGCCTTATGTAGATGTCTACGAGCATGCTGATTACGACCAAGGGTGGACGAACATGGTTTTCGATGCTGCGGGACCTAGTTTCGATCCGAACAATCAATATACAGCTGAGCATAAAATCAGATTTTAACATGTCTCAAGAATGCTACAACCGAATCCTGGAGTTAATTAAAGATATATTGCCGGAGGGTGGCAAGTTACCTAAAGACTTCTACCGATCCAAGAGAATGGTGAGATCGCTCTGGATGGGGTATAAAAAAATTTATGCATGTCGCAACGGATGCATGTTGTACTATAAGGACGACAAGGATGAAGACGCCTGCAGATTTTGTGGTACCGATCGCTTCAAGGCAACTAGTACAACAAGGACTTCTGGTGCACGTAAGCCAACAGATTCGATGCACTATTTGCCTTTGACGTCGCGGTTGTAGAGGTTATTTATGGCAAAGGAGACAGCTGATAATATGAGTTGGCACAAGCGGGAACAAATAGATGGAGTACTGGATCATCCATCCGACGGGAAAGCATGGAAGCACTTTGATCGAGTGTATCCCGATTTTGCTTCGGAGCCGCATAATGTCAGATTGGGGCTTTCCTCCGACGGTTTTACCCCATTTGGACTTTCGGGCTCACAATATTCTTGTTGGCCTGTGATTGTTACTCCGTACAACTTGCCGTCTTGGATGTGTATGAAGACTCCTTACATCTTCCTAACTGTTATTATTCCAGGTCCGAAGAACCCGAAGAGGAACATCGATGTGTACTTACAGCCCTTGGTAGATGAGCTGAATCAGTTGTGGGAAGTAGGTACAACCACATATGATGTTTCCAGAAAGCAGAACTTTCAGATGAGGGCCGCACTAATGTGGACCATCAATGATTTCCCGGCCTATGGAA
The DNA here is from genome assembly GCA_029216955.1 of Iris pallida. Taxonomy (NCBI): domain Eukaryota; kingdom Viridiplantae; phylum Streptophyta; class Magnoliopsida; order Asparagales; family Iridaceae; genus Iris; species Iris pallida. Next base: position 63,885,243 of record JANAVB010025196.1, read on the forward strand.
TATTATCGGGTTGGAGCACCCATGGTCGTCTCGCATGTCCGTATTGCATGGATCGTACTAAGGCTTTCCGTTTGAAATACGGAAGAAAACCGTACTTTTTTGATTGTCATCGACAGTTTCTGCCAAAGGATCATCCGTACCGGAGGAACATGAATGCTTTTCGTACTGGCGTGGTAGAGAAGTCCAGTCCACCACCACGGTGGTCCGGGGACACGATATGGGAAGAAGTTAAAGAATTGTCAAGTGCTATTGAAGAGCCTACAGCGGGGTACAAGTGTGATGGATTTGGCCGCGCTCACAACTGGACGAAGAGGAGTATATTCTGGGACCTACCATATTGGAGTGACCATCTGCTCAGACATAACCTGGATGTCATGCATATCCAGAAGAATGTATTTGACAATATAATAAATACTGTGATGGACATAAAGGGAAAGACGAAAGACAATCCCAAGGCCAGGTTGGACTTAGAAGAAATATGCAGACGTCCGGAGTTGTATTTGATAAAGGAAGGCAGTGGAAAGTATAAGCAGCCCAGGGCCATTTTTTTACTGGACAAGGAGGACAAAGGTAAACTTTGTAGGTGGATCCAGGACCTAAAATTCCCAGACGAATACATATCGAATTTGAGAAGATGTGTCGACCCGAAGGAGAACAAACTACAGGGTATGAAGAGCCACGACTGTCACGTTTTTATGGAGAGGTTAATCCCGATTGCATTTCGAAAATTCTTACCTCATGTCGTTTGGGATCCACTGACAGAGCTTAGCATATTCTTCAGAGATCTTTGTTCTACTATGTTGCTCGTCGATCGGCTTGAAAAGCAGGAGAAGGACATTGCAGTAACATTGTGTAAGCTTGAGAGGGTGTTCCCTCATGGATTCTTCGACTCTATGGAGTATTTGCCAATTCATCTTTCATATGAGGCACATGTTGGTGGGTCCGTCGGTTATCGATGGATGTACCCGTTCGAGCGCCATCTAAACCACCTGAAGAGGAAGGTAAAAAATAAGGCATGGGTCGAGGGTTCTATTTGTGAAGCCTATGTCCTTGAGGAGATTACAAACTTTTGTTCAATGTATTTCAAGCCTCATATTGCTACAAATAGAACAAGAGCTCCGAGGAACGACGATGGAGATATAGAATATAATGATGCATTATTGAAAGTCTTCAATGCTCTTGGAAAGCCTTCTGGAAAACTGAAAAAGAGATATTTGAATGATGAGGAAATAAAGGCTGTCCAGTTATATATATTACTAAAGTGCGAGGAGGATGAAGTGGAAAAGCTAGAGTGGTAAGTAAAAATCTTTAACGTTCAAGTCATCTATTTGTTGATTACGTTATTATAATTTAACGAGTATATTCTGATATTTATTGGTTTTTAGCTAATTTAATGATGAGGTGAGGTCAAGTAGACCATACATTGCAGATGAAGAAGTAGAAGAAGAAATGAGACTTCATTTCCCGTCTTGGTTGACTGTATATGTACGTAAGAAGCTAGTTAGAATCTTCCTCCATTCACAACTGCACAAGAAATAGCTTAACATTAAACTTAATTTTGTATCTTTTCGTGTTTAGGTCGATCGTCCGGACGTCATCCTTGAGAATGAATCTATTAGAACTCTTGCCAAGGGACCAATTTATGCCGTCAAAATATGGCCAAGTTATTGCATGAATGGGTTTAATTTCAAGTCAACAAATGCTCTCATCAGAGATAGCTTCCTGGATCTTGATTCCACAAAAAATAGTTGCTTGTGTATCAAATCTACAAACTACAAAGATGTCACTCCAGGCAATGATTTCTATGGCGTCTTACGGGAGATTGTGGAATTGACGTACAACTATGGCATAGAGCCTGCCAAGATCGTGTTGTCCAAAGTTGATTGGTTCGATCCCATACAAGATCAAGGATGGAAAATTGACAAGCATGGTCTTGTGGATATTAACTACCGTCGTCGATACCAAAGATACGAACCATTTTTCCTAGCAAGTCAAGCTCAACTCGTATATTTTACAACATATCCTAGACGGGGAACAACGAGGTACGACTGGTGGGCAGTATGCAAGACTAAAGCCAGAAATACCTACGACGTCGACGAAATGGCTTATCAGGAGGATGAGCTGCCTCTTGTACCAAATACAGTTGATGTCGACTCAGCAGAAGTTCCCCATTCAATATCTACTTGTGTAGAAGAGGTACAAGTATCCAAAGGGGAAGACGAAGGAGATGCTAGTGATGATGAGGAGGAAGAGGAAGAGGATGAGGAGGAGGAGGAGGCAAACGAAGAAGATGAATTTTCAGAGGATGATTGAGAAACTGTGATTTTGATGTATTCATATTTCTGTAATCTTAAATTATAAACTATGATCATTTTTGAAAACTTAAATTATGAATTCCAATGTATGCAGATATTTCTAAACTGTCATTGTATTTATTTATATTTTCAATCATAAACTGTGATTTTGATGTATTCATATTTTTGTAGTCTTAAATTATGAACTCCAATATTATTATCAGCATGGCAGGACGACGCGGAGGCACCTCAGGACGACACGGAGATAAGCCAGGACGAGCCGTGTCCTTAGGTGGGCAGAGAGCTCCGTTACCAGAGGATGGCTCTGGACCATCGTCTGACACGAGCACTCTATTGTACCATACGGTCGCAGGTCCAGGTGGCAGTGCACCTGCGACGAGCAGTTCCAGGCTTGATGATCATACTACTTCTCCTAGCCTTCCTACCGCTGACAGCAGCATGGCGGGTGGGGAGCAGGTGGAGGAGGTAGTCCCTACTCCCGCCCGGGTGGATCCATACCAGAGCGACTCTCCATGTGCACCTCCGGACGAGACGAGGATGGAGATTTGTGCCGACGGTCCTACGAAGTAAGTTAAATGAATATATATATATATATATATATATATATATATATATATATATATATATATATTATGCATGTCTGTATATCTATATATATTCATTAATACGTCGGTTATCGTTGTATACAGATATCGTCCCTCGTCGGTACAGAGAGCGTTGGGCTCCTTTCTAAGGTCCAACTATAGGGGTCCGTGGATCAACTACTGTAGTGCCCCGTCCCTACATCATGCTCCGTCTCCGTCCACGGGGTGCGCGAGAAAGGAACACTGTCGCTATCGATTCGGTCGGGACCGATAGGTCGGAATCGGCCGAGTCGATCGAACGGGAACGGTTGAATTAAGATCCATTCCACGTTATGGAATGGCTTCTTCGGAACCAAGTCCCATATTCAGCGGGTTGCGCCTTGAGGATTGGCTCTGCGGCTGAGTCGGGAGAGACCTCCTGTTGCTCTGGTTTTCATGCCGCACTTGAATTGGCTTTGGCTTTCGTTTTTGTGAATGCTTTCGATGGGTTTTCGTGACTTGTTTTCGAGCTCGCATTCATATCGAAATTCCTTGAAATACACAGTGTTCTAATCAGTTGCTTATGCGATTGCAGGTGATCGCGTAGGCGACGACAGCGCAGCCAACCGGTCGCTCGCTTGAAGCAAGCCTAAGGCGAGTGGCTGACCTCCTTCACCCCGTCCCTCTACTTCAAAACTCAATATGTGAAGTAAATAAAATGCTTGTCATAATAATGTAGAATCAATGAAATTGTGCCACGATACTTCATGAAACACTTGTTAACGAACTGCCGGTTTTGGAAATAGAAAACATGCTTCCCTATGCAATTATACTTGGTCTATGCAAACCAATGAATGAATCAATTAATGTTTACCGCAACGATACGGCTAAATGACCAAATCAACTAAGTTCAAAGGAAAACGGTCATTGGACAACTTGTCGACAAGGTGTAGTTTCCTCGAACGGTTACCTAGGCCAAGGGACCGATTCGGCCCGGGAGGAACGAGTGTATAGTAAGCGCCAGCCCTTCATCGGCGCGAGTTATGCGGGAACTTTCGCACAGGGCTCGCTACCCGACGCGAAAGGGTCGCCGTCTAACTCAGCTATATGTTCGCGATGGCTTGAAATTGCCAGTGGCCTCCACACCCTTCACACTGCTTAACAAACGCACATGGCACAGGATGATTTTGATAGTTGCTCAATGTTATACAATTTCATATGCTTGCCTCAGAACATGTTAACATGCAAACCGAACAGGATGGTTAGAAAGATCATTGAACTAGCTAGCTAACATGTTTACAAATTTCTTGAATCAAATGCAGAGCTTGGATTTAATTAGCCATTCGCCAGTACATGTGTATCGTGCTGATCCTCGCTCTTTGCAGGTCCCGCGAACCAGGAAGGACGTGCCAACTAGCTTGGCGATGTTCGTGACTTTTGAAGCTTCGGCCGTGCGTCGAAGACTCTCTTTCAGCGACTCTACTTTTGAAGGCTCTCGACAGTCCAAGAAAAATAACTCAACATCCCGCCCATCCAGGTCAATGGAGTACTTGTGAATATTGAGGGACGTGTGCAATGTATGGAACGGCTATCTCATCGACACTCTTTTGTAATCGAGTCATGTTGTAGCCCGCGCGGCAAAGAGTCTTGTATCGGAGTCTGTAAAAAGATGTTCATTATCAATAAAGATCAAGTTTCCTTTAATTATTGTGTGTATCAATTTGTCTGCGTACTCTCTTAGATCTCGTGTCTCGGATTACCTTATGACTAGGCCTTGTGCGATCGCAAATTAGGTTCGTACGGCATCACGCCCGGGGGACGACTATCGATTCGACGGAATCGGGGCGTGACATAATGGTATCAGAGCACGGCTTTACGTCCTTGGCCTCCAGTATCGAGTTCTAGTCTCCAACCGTTGACCTCGTGTCGATGAGAAGAGTTGTTCCATACGCTGAACCCAGGACATTTTTTGAAACTAACGAGAGTTGCCTTTCCTTTTCCATCCAGTTACGGGAGCTCAGGCAGAAGACGAGACGAGCGCGGCTCGAGTGCTTCTGGACCCGAGCATTCCGTCAACCCAACGGGAATGACGCCTACTGTAGCCGGACCTTCCGGCGACCCGATACAACGTATGCTGCAAATGCTTGAAATGCAGCAACGTCAAACGAGCTCCATCGTCAGCAAGCGGAGGCTCGTCAGGCTCAATTTGAGAATCGGTGCGAGGCTCAATTCAAGCTGCAGCAGCAGCAGCTGAATACCCTCCAGCAGATCGTACAGTCGGTCGTCGGCAACAACAACTCAACGATGACACCTGCCGTGAACCAGCCTGCGGTTCGATCCAACGAAGCTGAACCAGAGGCGCCCGTGCTCTCACCTGCAGCACCGAGAAGTTCTAACTTCGACGTGTCAAAATTCACGAAAGTCGTACTTCCTTCAACGGCACAGAAGATCCCGCGGTGGCGATCGACTGGCTGGAGGAGCTGGAAGATAAGTTCGAGCTTCTGGGTGTCGAGGACTCAAAGAAAGTTGCGTGTGCTCAACTTCTACTTCGAATGAACGCGCACGATTGGTGGGCTGTGCAGAAGCGGGCAATTCGACATGAAGACGAGACGGCGGCGATCTCATGGGCGACATTCAAAAAGGCATTCGAGACTGAATATCTTTCCGCAGCCGTGCGACAGGAGAAAGAAGATGAGTTCATGCAGTTAAAGCAGAGCAATATGACAGTACGACAATATACGGCCAAATTCAATAAACTGGCCAAATTTGCTGGGGACTTCCTACCTACCACCGCCAGCTGAGCTCGACGATTCGAAGTGGTCCTGCGTTCAACCATCCGTGCGCATGTTTCGGTGGCCGAATACAAAACCATGGGCGAGGCACTCAACCACGCCATCCGTCTGGAGTCCGAGTATCCTCCTACTACTACCGGCGCTGTTCACTTTAATAACAAACGTCATAGTAATGCGGGAGATAACAACGCACACAAGCGTCAAAATCGTGGCAACGGAGGCGGCAACCAGACGAATGATCGAGTGGTCTGCACTTTCTGCGCCAAGGAGGGACACTTGATCAGCGAGTGCCGACTGAAGAACGGTACGTGCCTCGGGTGCGGCCGAGCCGATCATACCGTACGCGACTGCCCGAAGAAGAAGAACCGAGGCCAAGCACCTCGGGCTCCACCGACCGCACCACAGAATGGCCAAGACCGTCGCCCTAATGCTCAGGGCCGTGTCTACGCCATGACCCGAGACGAAGCGTTCGCATCTGACACAGTCGTGACAGGTATACTGCAATTCAATAATAAACCTGCTCGTGTATTGTTTGATTCAGGTGCCACGCATAGTTTCATATTGGCGGACTTTGCCGCCGAGCACAAATTTCTCCTGACACCGTTCGGTCTTGAGCTTACTGTTAACATCCCATCGGGCATGCCACTAGCTGCGAATTTAGTCTGCGGAGGCGGAATCATCTGTATAGGTGGTCAAAAGGTCAGTCTCGATGCGATAGTTCTAAATATAAAGGACTACGATATCATTCTGGGGATGGATTGGCTTGGTCCGTGCAACGCAACCATAGACTGCGCTGAAAAGAAAGTCACATTCTGCATACCGGGAGTGCCTGAATTCTGCTACTCATGTGGTGAGGCGTCGCCGACCTGCATGGTGATCTCTGCAATATCTGCTCGACGGATGCTGTATTCCGGGTGCGAAGGCTATCTAGCTTCCGTTCGAGACATGCGACAGGATGGTGCAAACGCAGGTCAGACCGACGTTGTGGCAGAATTCCCCGATGTGTTCCCGGACGAGCTGCCCGGTATGCCGCCCGATCGAGAGATTGAGTTCACTATCGATACCTTCCCCGACACTCGACCGATCTCGAAGACCCCGTACAGAATGGCCCCTGCAGAGCTTAAAGAACTCAAGGTGCAGTTACAGAAATTGCTCGACAAGGGATTCATCCGACCCAGCGTCTCGCCATGGGGAGCGCCCGTACTGTTTGTCAAGAAGAAGGACGGCTCTATGCGTCTTTGTATCGACTACCGCGAGCTGAATAAAGCCACCGTCCGGAACAAATACCCCCTGCCCCGCATAGATGATCTGTTTGATCAACTCCAAGGTGCCACGGTGTTCTCTAAAATTGATTTGCGTTCGGGTTACCATCAACTCAAGATCAAGCCGGACGATGTACCGAAGTCTGCCTTCCGTACTCGATACGGCCATTACGAGTTCCTGGTAATGCCGTTCGGCCTAACGAACGCCCCTGCTGCTTTTATGGATTTAATGAATCGGGTGTTCCGCCCATTCCTCGACAAGTTCGTAGTAGTCTTTATCGACGATATACTCGTCTACTCGAAGAATCGGCAGCAACACACTGAGCATCTGCGGACCGTGCTTCAGACCCTTCGAGAAAACCAACTTTATGCGAAGCGAAGCAAATGTGAATTTTGGCTTAGCAGCGTCTCATTCCTTGGACACATCATTTCTGCTGAAGGCATTGCGGTCGACCCAAAGAAAGTTGAAGCCGTTGTCGATTGGAATCGGCCAGCGTCCGTCGGCGAGATTCGAAGTTTCCTTGGCTTAGCGGGATACTACCGACGCTTTGTGAAAGACTTCGCGAAGATCGCATCGCCTCTGACTCGCCTCACCCAGAAAGGAGTCGCATTCGCATGGTCGGACGACTGCGAAGCTGCTTTCCAAGAGTTGAAGCAACGGCTCGTCTCGGCCCCGATACTCGCACTTCCAGAAGGGACGGAGGGTTTCCAGATATTCAGCAACACGTCCGGTCAGGGCTTGGGGTGTGTGCTGATGCAACGGAACAAGGTGATATCTTTTGCTTTCCGACAGCTAAAGCCGTACGAGAAAAATTATCCCACGCACGACCTGGAGTTAGCGGCGATTGTGTTTGCGTTGAAATTGTGGCGCCACTATCTCTATGGTGTGGCGTGCACGATCTATACCGATCACAAGAGCCTCAAGTATCTATTCACGCAGAAGGAGCTGAACTTGCGGCAAAGGCGTTGGCTGGAACTAATCAAGGATTACGACTTGACTATCGACTACACGCCGGGAAAGGGAAATATTGTGGCGGATGCTTTGAGTCGGAAGTACATTGCCTCGTTATCCATTGACCCCCGACTGCTACGCGACCTTGAAGAGATGGGCATCGAGCTCCGAGTCAGATTCCGGAACGTGCAGTTGGCAAAGTTGCAGTTAGAGCCGAGCTTGCTGAATAAGATCAAGACCGCTCAGACGGACGATTCGTACCTGAAGAAAGTGCGAGAGCTAATTTCGACAGGCAGAACGACCGACTTTGCAGAAGACGAAACCGGCGTGCTTCGATTGAAGGGTAGGCTATGCGTTCCGGACAATTCAGAACTCAGAAAGGAGATCCTGTCGGAGGCGCACTATACGAAATATACTTTGCATCCAGGCAGTACCAAGATGTATAAGGACCTCCGCACGACCTTTTGGTGGCACGGAATGAAGAGAGATGTGGCGCTCTTCGTGTCGCAATGCATGGCCTGTCAGCAGGTGAAAGCTGAGCATCAGCGACCGGGCGGGGAGATACAGAACCTCGCTATTCCCGAGTGAAAATGGGATCATGTCACTATGGATTTTATTGTTGGCCTACCGAAGACACCACGGGGGAACGACGCCATCTGGGTCATCGTCGATCGATTAACCAAGTCAGCACACTTTATCGCTATCAAAGTTACTTGGAGCGTTGATCGCCTGGCGCAGATTTATCTTGATGAGATAGTACGGCTGCACGGAGTTCCAGTATCCATCGTCTCTGATCGGGATTCACGATTCATGTCGCGATTCTGGAGTAGCCTTCAGTCGGCTCTGGGAACCAAGTTGCAGTTCAGCTCAGCTTACCATCCTCAGACCGACGGCCAAACTGAGCGCGTCAACCAGATTCTCGAAGACATGCTACGGCTCTGCGCAATTGACTTCAAATCAAGTTGGGACGTCCACCTACCGCTGGCAAAATTTGCATACAACAATAGCTACCAATCCTGCATCCAAATGGCGCCGTATGAACCTTTGTACAGCCGGAAGTGCAGATCGCCTATTTGCTGGGATGAAGTCGGGGAACGACAGATACTCGGCCCGGAGCTGGTGGAACAGACTGTGGAAAAGGTCAAGCTCATCCGGGAAAGATTAAAGACCGCGCAGAGTCGTCAGAAAAGCTATACAGACATTCATCGTCGACCACTCGAGTTTCTAGTAGGCGATCATGTGTTCCTCAAAGTGTCGCCCATGCGGGGAGTTACTCGGTTCGGTGCGAAAGGAAAGTTGAGTCCGAGATTCGTCGGGCCGTTTGAGATACTTGAACGGGTCGCGCCAGTGGCCTACAAAATCGCCCTACCATCGGCACTTGAAGGTGTACACAACGTCTTCCACGTCTCTCAGTTGCGAAAGTACGTGCACGACCCTAGTCACATGGTAGATTTTGGCCAGCTGGAGCTAAAGTCAGACTTATCCTACGTTGAAGAACCAGTACAAATCTTAGAACGCAAGGATAAGTTGCTGCAGAATCGAGCCATCCCTCTCGTCCGCGTCCTCTGGAAGAACCACTCGGTCGAAGAGTCGACGTGGGAGCTTGAATCGGAGATGAAGGATAAATTCCCTTCATTATTCTCGTAGAGGTAGGTTCCATCTTTAAGTTTCGAGGACGAAACTTTTTATTAGTTGGTTATGGTGTAGTGCCCCGTCCCTACATCGTGCCCCGTCTCCGTCCACGGGGTGCGCGAGAAAGGAACACTGTCGCTATCGATTCGGTCGGGACCGATAGGTCGGAATCGGCCGAGTCGATCGAACGGGAACGGTTGAATTAAGATCCATTCCACGTTATGGAATGGCTTCTTCGGAACCAAGTCCCATATTCAGCGGGTTACGCCTCGAGGATTGGCTCTACGGCTGAGTCGGGAGAGACCTCCCGTTGCTCTGGTTTTTATGCCGTACTTGAATTGGCTTTGGCTTTCGTTTTTGTGAATGCTTTCGATGGGTTTTCGTGACTTGTTTTCGAGATCGCATTCATATCGAAATTCCTTGAAATACACAGTGTTCTAATCAGTTGCTTATGCGATTGCAGGTGATCGCGTAGGCGACGACAGCGCAGCCAACCGGTCGCTCGCTTGAAGCAAGCCTAAGGTGAGTGGCTGACCTCCTTCGCCCCGTCCCTCTACTTCAAAACTCAATATGTGAAGTAAATAAAATGCTTGTCATAATAATGTAGAATCAATGAAATCGTGCCACGATACTTCATAAAACACTTGTTAACGAACTGCCAGTTTTGGAAATAGAAAACATGCTTCCCTATGCAATTATACTTGGTCTATGCAAACCAATGAATGAATCAATTAATGTTTACCGCAACGATACGGCTAAATGACCAAATCAACTAAGTTCAAAGGAAAACGGTCATTGGATAACTTGTCGACAAGGTGTAGTTTCCTCGAACGGTTACCTAGGCCAAGGGACCGATTCGGCCCGGGAGGAACGAGTGTATAGTAAGCGCCAGCCCTTCATCGGTGCGAGTTATGCGGGAACTTTTGCACAGGGCTCGCTACCCGATGCGAAAGGGTCGCCGTCTAACTCAGCTATATGTCCGCGATGGCTTGAAATTGCCAGTGGCCTCCACACCCTTCACACTGCTTAACAAACGCACATGGCACAGGATGATTTTGATAGTTGCTCAATGTTATACAATTTTATATGCTTGCCTCAGAACATGTTAACATGCAAACCGAACAGGATGGTTAGAAAGATCATTGAACTAGCTAGCTAACATGTTTACAAATTTCTTGAATCAAATACAGAGCTTGGATTTAATTAGCCATTCGCCAGTATATGTGTATCGTGCTGATCCTCGCTCTTTGTAGGTCCCGCGAACCAGGAAGGACGCGCCAACTAGCTCGGCGACGTTCGTGACTTTTGAAGCTTCGGCCGTGCGTCGAAGACTCTCTTTCAGCGACTCTACTTTTGAAGGCTCTCGACAGTCCAAGGAAAATGACTCAGCGTCCCGCCCATCCAGGTCAATGGAGTACTTGTGAATATTGAGGGACGTGTGCAATATATGGAACGGCTATCTCATCGGCACTCTTTTGTAATCGAGTCATGTTGTAGCCCGCGCGGCAAAGAGTCTTGTATCGGAGTCTGTAAAAAGATGTTCATTATCAATATAGATCAAGTTTCCTTTAATTATTGTGTGTATCAATTTGTCTGCGTACTCTCTTAGATCTCGTGTCTCGGATTACCTTATGACTAGGCCTTGTGCGATCGCAAATTAGGTTCGCACAACATCACGCCCGGGGGACGACTATCGATTCGACGGAATCGGGGCGTGACAACTACTCGAATGCCTTGGAAGAGAGGAAGGCATTCTGGTTTGCCCACTTCAAGGTAACTAAAGATAGTTAATTTAGTATGATTAATATAATTTTAAGCATTTTTTAGAACTTATTATTTTAATTTGTAATTCTTGTAGAGGACTTATTTTTATCCACCACATCGGGCCGAGCAGATTGAGAGGCAGTTTCCTGCCGTCGCCGCCAAGTTGATCCGTGATGCAATTGACGATCAGAAAGGTCGTCAGCGCTCCGAAAAGCCGATTGCTGGTTGGATCACACCTGACCAGTGGACCACGATGAGGGCTCGATTTGAGGAGCCCGGGTACAGAGAGCGGTCGAAGAAGGCGAAGGCGGCTAGGACGAGGGCCGAAAAGTGGTATGGTGGATCGATTCCTATGAGGGAGCATTTTCGTCGCCTGGTATGTAATTTATTATAAAATATAAGATTTTATTGATAGTAGGAGTATATAATTTTCTATTTTACTAAAGAATAAAATATAACAAATACGCAGGTGAAGAGGGGTGAGGACGCAAACATGGTGACCGTCTTCCTGGCCACCCATCGGAAGGACGGGAAGCTCATCGACGACCGGGCTACTCAGAGCTATGTAAGTACTAATTTAGATTTCGTTAATTTTTAACACAACTTGAAGAATGTACAGATAACCATATACTTAATAATAATTAAATAATTTAGACGTTTATTAGGCTAATTTAGGTAAGTACTGATGTATAGAGATGCACAATAATTTCTAGGAAGAGTATGTTAGGCTACGTGTTGAGCGTGCGAGTGCTAGTGCACAGGCAGAGAGAGGGGTTGGTACATCGCAGCCCTCTCCGCCTCAGTCGGAGGACAAGCTCTGGAAGACCGCTGTTGGTGGTCTTCAGAGGGGTACGTACTACGGTACGGGGTCCTACGGCGCATTTGTTGCGACGCAGGCATCCAGGGCTCCCTCTTCCAGTGCGCATTCACAGCCGTCACAGGTCGAGTCGTCCCGAGTCGAGGAGACCATTGTCCGCTAGATTGCTGAGCTACGCGACGATATGCTGAGGTGGATTGCTGAACAGCCAGGGTCTCAGGCGCAAGGGGACGCTGCGTCGGTCATCGCACGCTTTGACGAGCTCGAGCACACCGTACAGCACGTACAGGGGACATATGAGTCCATTCACGACACCGTTACTAGGATAGCGGCTTGCATGGAGCAATACAGCGCCAGACTGTGAGCCCTAGAGGAGACACGGACGCACCCATCTCCAGCGGTTACACTGCCTCCTTCTCCAGCGGTTGCATTATCTCCTCCTTCATCATCGTCGGTGGTTCTTACACCGGAGCAGTATGCTTACCTTCTTTCCAGGAGCGGTGATGCTCCTCCTGATCGGCCGTAGTCGATATATATATTGTTGTGTGATGGCCCATTGTTGGGTCTTTTATGTGGTTATACATACATTATTCTTATATGGACCATTATGTTTGACATTATTGTTACAAATTTTCATATATCTGTGTTGATTGATGAGATTGTGTTTCAAACGTGTTTGTGATTGTGTGTATATGTGTTGTTTGATACTGTGTTCGTGATACACACCGTCGTTGTTGTAACAAATGGTGTAGGGGATGCTGCAAATACTGCAAATGCTGCAGGGGATGCTGCAAATGCTGTAATATTTTTTTTATTTTTTTTCAATATTAGCGACGTTCAGCGATTCTCAGCGACGTCCAGCGACGAAGGTAACGTCGCTAAGTAAGTATAAGGCACGTCGCTAACTGTGATGAATACCGTCGCTGATCGTCACTAAACGTCGCTACGTAGGACGTCGCTAAACGTCGCTATATGTCCGTACTATAGCGACGTAGCAAAGTCGCAGAACGTCGCCATTTGGCTTTCAAGCCAGGTCAGCATCGATGCATGTCAAGTCGCTCAACGTCGCTAGATTGCGTCGGTAAATGATGACGTTTTACATCGCTGGTAGTTGCTGAATTAGTGACGTGTCCGCGTCGCTGAGTGTCATCGTAATAGCGACGTATTGCGACGTTTTGTTGTTTAACGACTAGGTTAATCACGACTACGTACAAATGTTGCTAAATACGTCGCTAATCGATATTAGCGACGTATTTTTCCTATTTAGCGATGTCCTGTGGCGTCGCTGATTTGACAAATTTTAGTAGTGACTATATCCAAACCATCTGATACATCAAAAGCAATATGTCATAATCTTCTTAGAGTCTTCCAGAACCTTCCTCGAGTCGTCATCCAATCCAAGTCATGTCTTCAAGCCCTAGCCTAATATGTCAACGATCCAGTCAAAAAGGAGCAAAGTACAACCCTCTAAACAAATGTTGCACGATACAAAATAAAGCAATAAAGTAAATACAAGAAGATAATGCACCAGAATATGTGATACAGAACAATGCCATGCTATGCAACCTACAACATGAACAACTATGAGAATAACTATGATAAAAAAGTAAAATATAAACCATGTGCAATTGAAATATCGTGTTCAATATGTGGTCTGTTGGAGTAATCCGGTACATCCGAAAATAGCTATTTCTGATATGAGTACGACACAACATACGTGAGTTATATGTTGTAGAAATATGAAAAATATGGAGTTCATGTGGATTACAAATTGTCGCATAGGTACATTGGACCAAACAGGTCCTGTCACGACCCGCACCCGCTTTTCGGATACAAGACGTGTCCAAGCCCAGCCTACGCCGCAGTGTCGACGGTAGAACGCTGTCTATAACTCACAAGTCATTGTATCTAGTATCACATAGAAATCTATATCTCATCCACAGAGTAATCAAGACACAATCAAGATCAATGAATATCCATGAAACTAAGCAATAATGAATATAAACTGAATGTATCCAAGAATCAATGTCACGTCCGGTGGACATAAATCCACTACCAGTAGACAAAAAAAAAGTACATGAAATATACTAACTGAATACAACCTGCTAACCAAGGCAACCTCAACTGCAAAACTATGCGGACTGATGCTAACTCAAACTTACTCGTCTGCTCCTGACTCAAACTCGGCTAACCTGAAGAGATCATCAGGTCCTCAGAGGACATAGCAAGATACATAATATACATGCCTATCTAACAGTTTTATCATGCGTAAGAAAATAAACAAGAAAACAAGAACACGACAAGTGATATGAACACAAACACGAACACTAGAACAACGACGCATAAATAAACTGTCGGATGAACGATAAACACGAGATCAAAGGAAGAACCAAACCCTCATCCCGAATGTGGACTCACGGGTTTGAACTAAGCACTAACCCTCGTCCCGAGTGTGGACTCACTGGTTAGCTCACGACAAGGCACCCTCGTCCCGTGTATGGACTCTCTGGTGCAATTGGTCAACCCTCGTCCCGAGTGTGGACTCTCTGGTGCACTGATCAACCCTCATCCCGTGTGTGGACTCTCTGGTTGTAAAAATGATAATCAAGGCTATAGCAGTTCATTACATGCACTTGTTCTATGACACGACTCAAGCAAAGTACCGGCGAGAACAACTCTAAATGTGAAACACAAGGCCAAGCATGAACACGGCTATATGTAATAAGAACAACTCCACAAAAAATAACACAAAAAGTACATGTCCATAAATAATCCAAATACTGTAAAATAAAATGAAATACATGTAAGTAAAACTGTAGATGAAGGCAAGGTATACTTGCCTTAGGTCCTGAGCTGCTGGTACGGGTCCGTATCAAGTCCAAATAGCATGTTTAAATAATTTATAATGTCATTACGTAAAATAGAATGGAATTGACTAGTTACTAGGTTATAAGTTCCCTAGGATACTGGTTTCCTCCATTCACTATGCCACTATTTCCAGTTAACCATATTCCCTATGTAGTGTGTTCATAACTCCATGTAACATACCCTACCACAATATGTACATGTATATATATATGGGTATGGTATACCCTTGCCCCTGCAACTGACAGACCCTAATACTCATCTACTATGGTTTTATATTTGATATTAGGGTACTAAACTTCCTAGACTGGACACCCTTTCCCTCTATGTCATTTCTTTACTGACCTCAATATCCGTTTTTCTGTTGAAACTGATACACCCAGTTCATTTTCCTTGAACTGATATACCCTATCACTTCTTAGTGAACAAATATATTCAAATCAGTTCTTATTGAACTGATGTACCTAAATCATTTCTGGTATTACACCTTAGCTTGCAACTGATGTCCAGATCAGTTTGGAGTTGATCAACACACCAGTCATAGGTCGTCTTGGTGTTGCATTAAGTTGGATATCCATTGGATATCCTGGGTCATAGGATACACTACATTCCCTGTTCCTGACATCAGTAGGATATACCCCAAGTCCTTAATCAGATTCAATGTGTCCTGCTACCAAACACACACAAGATGTTTCCAATGCTACTGTGATACGCAGGTCACTCTACAGGATAGGGTCATGTACCCGGCTTAGGCATATTGTCAGGATCAACTCAGGTACTCCAATGTTCACCCCCCATTACTCAGGTATTAAGAACCTGTAAATACCTAGCCTCCATAGGTTTCCTGGCCTTGAATCATCCTGATACAGGAAATGGTGTCAGGTTTTTACCAAGTATTAGTCCTATACACATCTATTTTTACAAATCGATTTGAGATTCAACATATACAGGGTCTACCCATGCCCCTCTACCCTTACTCCATGCTGGAGGGTGTCCCTGCTACTACCAGGTTCAGGTTGTAGATTTTGTATCAAAACCTAAGTGATAAAGAGACCTGACATGATGTGTATATGTATATGAAACCCAGAAATAGGGGAACCGGTACCCTCCTATCCCTCATAGTTCTTTACCAGGTATCAAAACTAAATTCTTTTAGGCATTGTTTCGAACATTAGAAGCACCCAGATGGACCAATGGGAATATGGGAATACCTGTGATGCAGTAGCAAGGATCGGATGGTTCCTCAGTCATTCCTTGGTCGTTCTGCTCTTGAGATGTGATCGAGAGGGGGTTATCAGGGTTTGCAACGGGAAAACGTAATAGAATCATCATGTATATTTATAGATGGTAGGGATATGATCGAAGGAGAGAACTAGGGAGATTCAAATTATTTGAATCTGATCTTGAGCTTATCTATTGATGTTTAAGAGCAAACACTATGAGTTCGACTGATGTCAGGAGTATAGGCCATATCCTTTTGAGTGAATTTAAATTCAAAAAGAATACATTTAGGTCCGTGATACTTCAGATATTGACAAGCCCCCTTCCTGCAATAATCCCATTTGATATTGATGCACTAAGGTCCCTATTAACTCCTATATTACCCTTTTGGACCCTTATTTGATATTTTAAGTAAAACAAAAACAATAAACATAACAATTATATGACTAGACAAATAAAAATGGTATAAACTTAATAAATAAATAATAATAAAAATTGGTCAAGGGGTTGACAGGTCCGCATGAAAGAAAGCCGTATGACTATTCAAAGACATATGCGGCCCATCGACGAACAGCTTTAGAAGGAAAATATGCGACCAAGGAGGAGCAGTTCGACTGATAAAGCTGACAAGTCCTGGCAAAACATGACAGTTCTGACACTTTGACAAGAAAGATGAGACGTGAGACGTCGCCCAAAAGCAGGGTTCGTACGCCTCCATGCGGCCAAGAGAGTGTCATCTAGGCCGCATGACACTTATGAGGCCCAGATTATGCGGCCCCAAAATTTTCAGCAGTCGAGAGTAATTGTGATTCAAGCCGCATGCTTGAGTCTCATGCGACCCCACATGATCAAAGACTGAGAACACCATATGCAGCGAGACACGTGATAATCTGACCAATTCTTTAATTTTCTAGATTTGCTGCAACAAAATTCTAACAAACCGACAGATGGCAGCCCAAAAGCGGGTCTTTGCGTGCCAATCAGCCACGTGGTCGCAATCCGTCCATGCGGCTCAAAATCCATCCTATTATAAATAGCAGGGTACCATACCCCTGCAATGGCGGGCAACCTTCAAGAAAAAAGAAATATCTTCACGAGCTAGAGACTGCATCAAATAGTCCACGGAGTAAGGCTGAGTTGATAACACTTTCCCGAGCCTCCACTGTCACCCCCCAGAATCAAAACTAAATATTTGTACTTAGATTATTTCCTAGGCTTTCTTTCTAGGCCCTTTCTTTGTACAAGCGAGTTTGCAATCAATTCCAATATTCTGTAATACCTGTTATTGATTTTTATGGCAAACACGATGGTGACTCTGCTGGGGACATCCTTCTTTTTTGATAAGAAGTTGGTGACGCAATCTGACGCGTCCAAGCTCGGCTCTATACAGCAGATGCTTGTGGTCCGCTTCGACCAACAAGCCTTCGAAGAATTGCTCTCTGAAGGGAGCGCCAGCCCATCTCAGAAGTGAGCCAACCCGAAGAGGACGCGTAAGGCGTCGGTGCGTAAAACTGTTGCCCCTGACCAAGTTCTCGAAGAAGCTCCTTTTGCAACCCAAGACGGTAACCAGAACTCTCCTGTGGTTCTATCTCCAACTGTAGAGGACCCCACTGTTCCCAAATCCAGTAGAGAAAAACACTACGATACTGAGTTTTTGGGGACACAAGGGAACTCCATACGGATAAAGAGAAGGCTGCAGAGAGAAGATGGATAGTCTGCCCATGAAACGGCCAACTCTGGCCGCAGGTAGACAATTCATGCGGCAGCCAACTCTCACCGCAGGAAGATGATCCATGCGGCAACCAGCTCTAGCTTCAATAAGATGGGCCATGCGACAACCAATCCTGCCCACATATATGACGTTTTATGCGGCCCTGTCAGAAGCTCTGTGTTCGACCGCCTCTCATGCGGGCCCGACGTCATACGGTCCACCAAGGATGCAGAATGTATCAATCTGGACCCTTTCCACTATGCGCCTTTAGGCGCTAAGTTAAAAAAGTCTAGGGCAGTACGGGCTCAACCAGCCCAGTCAACTGTCCAAGCTGCTGACTGTCAGTGGGCCCCGTTAACTGTTACACGGGCTCCTGACGAAAAGTTGCACAGAACCACCCGCGTCCAGTCCCCCCAGGGCAAACGGACAGGGTGGGTCTTTAAAGTCTCCCTCTAAAGATCCAAAACAAGTGCTTTTACTAGCCACGGATCAGGGAGCAAACATGATGCCTAAGCACTCGTGCGCTCGGGATCCCCGAGTTTACTAGTTTGGTGCAAAGGCAGAGCAGCTTCCTACCGACTTACGTGACGTGATTACTCACAAGCGCAAGACGGCAGCGTCAGCATGCAATGAGTCCCTCTCGGGGCGTCGTTGCACCCAAGTCATCATCAACTGCTGCTGTAACAAATCAGCAGCGCCTGAAGATCGGCAGTCAGTTTGCCAGCGATTGCAACAGCCAACACCTGTCCGACAGGTACAAATTCCAGGGGACAAAGAGCTTCCTTTCGCCTCCTGTAATTCAACTCAAAAAGTTCCTCCTGGTAAGGTAGGGAAGAAGACAGCCTCTTTTGGCCCGGCCATCTCGGCCAATATTGCAAGGAGACCCTCATTTGGGGGGTTTCCATCCACCACAGGGGTGTCTATTTAGGCACCCGATCCAAGAAGAAGCCTTCCAGCACTCGGGGATTCAGGAGATAAGGGCCAGTTTTCAACATGAGATATTGTTAAGTCTCTTGCCACTAATACTTTACAATTTCAACAGGAGACAAGGGCCAGTATTCAGGAGACAAGGGACAGTATTCAAAGCTTAGACAATCAAATGAGTCAAATGGCTATAACAATTAATAGGCTGGAGGCACGAAGTTTAGGGAAGCTACCATCTCAAACGTTAATAAATCCAAAAGAAAATACAAGTGCAATCGTTTTGAGAAGTGGTAAAGAGGTTGACATTCAAGTAAAAGAAGCACCTACATCGTCAAAACAAGAGGAAGAGAAAACAACCGTTGCAGACGCGAACTTCCCCAACGATGATGAGGTACCCAATTGTAAGTTCCCAACTCTTTCTGATTATAAACAAGTACCTCCTTTTCCTCAAGCTTTAGCAGAATCTAAAAAAATTGAACAAAATAATGAGTTATATGAGACTTTTCGTAAATATGAGGTAAATATTCCACTTTTAGATGCTATCAAACAAGCACCTCGTTATGCTAAATTTTTAAAAGAATTGTGTACAATAAAAAGGAAACAAAAACTTAAAGGATATGAAAAAGTGAAAGTAGGGGAGAGTGTTTCTGCAGTAATTCAAAGAAAACTCCCTACGAAATGCAAAGACCCAGGAATGTTTACTATCCCTTGTAAGATAGGTAACAATAAATATGAGAAAGCCATGTTAGATTTAGGAGCTTCTATCAACGTCATGCCATATTCTATATATGAATCTCTAAATCTTGGACCTCTAAATAAAACTGGTGTTGTAATTCAATTGGCTGATAGATCTAATGCCTATCCTAAGGGATTAATTGATGATGTTCTTGTACAAATTGATAATTTAGTTTTTTCTGCTGATTTTTATGTATTTGATATGGAAAATGGTGACCAAACTGCTCCTATTTTGTTAGGAAGACCATTTTTATAGACATCCAAGACTAAGATAGATGTGCATAGTGGCATACTTACTTAAATTTGATGGTGAAATTATTAAATTTAATATTTATGATGCCATGAAATATCCTGATGATGATAATATTGTTTATTCTATTGATGTGGTTGATTCTTTAGCACAGGATGTTTTGAACTTGATGGCAAAGATGAATTAGTAAGTTGCCATTAGTGAGCATCTCGAAAAAGAGCATAAGGGGTTAGCTCTGAGTACTAATTTGCAGGAAACAATTGCATCATTGAATGATTGTCCAAAAGTACAACCGTCAGGTAACTTTCTTTCTATTTCCTTATCAATTTCTAACAAGAGGCCTTCACCCTCTATTTTACAGGCCCCTGTTCCAGACTTGAAACCTCTTCCTAGTCACCTCAAGTATGTTTTTCTTGGAGATGGAAGAATATTACCAGTGATCATCTCTAATAAACTTTGTACAACACAAGAAGAAAAGCTTGTACATGTCCTTAAGGAGCACAAGACGGCTATCAGTTGGATAATTGCTGATATAAAAGGAATTAGTCCGTCTACATGCATGCATCGTATCTTACTTGAGGAAGGAGCAAAACCATTCCGACAACCGCAAAGAAGATTAAACCCACCCATGATGGAAGTAGTAAAAAAGGAGGTCCTAAAACTTCTTGAAGTTGGAGTGATCTATCCTATTTCAGATAGCCAGTGGGTTAGTTCGGTGCAAGTGGTTCCTAAAAAGACCGAAATAACTGTCGTAAAGAATCAAAATGATGAACTAGTTCCCACTCGTGTCCAGAATGGGTGGCGGGTTTGTATAGATTATAGAAAATTAAATGCTGAAACTCGCAAGGACCACTTTCCATTACCTTTTATTGATCAAATGCTTGAAAGGTTAGCTGGTCATACTTACTATTGTTTTCTTGATGGTTATTCAGGTTATTTTCAAATTCTAATTGCTCCGGAAGATCAAGAAAAGACAACTTTTACATGTCCATTTGGAACTTTTGCATATCGTCGCATGCCATTTGGTCTTTACAATTCCCCTGCCACTTTCCAAAGGTGTATGGTTAGCATTTTTTCAGAATATGTTGAGCATATTATAGAAGTATTTATGGATGATTTCACAGTTTATGGAGACTCTTTTGATAAATGCTTGCATAACCTTACACTTATTCTCCAAAGATGTGTAGAAACTAATCTTGTGTTAAACTCAGAAAAATGTCATTTTATGGTTGAACAAGGTATAGTTTTGGGTCATATTGTTTCATCTAAGGGA
>JANAVB010025196.1:63908818-63966702 GCA_029216955.1 Iris pallida
CCATGGATTTGTTTCTCTAGAACTTGCTTTGATTCTCTTCAAGGTCACATCAACACATGCATACATGAACATGATTAAGGCCATCTTTGTTATACGCTACATAAGCCAAACAGCCTTTCCTGAAATTATTTTTCCTTTGGTTGAACCCCTTTGAGCTTTATTGCTTTTATTTTTGTGAACCCACATTACAAGCTTTAACATGGAAAAAAAATCCTTACCCAAGTCGGAAAGCTAGTGGAGCATTATGATATGTATGGGTGTATATGAAATAAGTGTGGGGGTATTTAACTTCTAGTTTGGCTACATATTTTCATTCTTAAATTCTTGTGTCCCATCATGATTGAAAAAAAAGAGAAAGAAAAAGAAAAAGAAAAGAGAACTGAGAAAAAAAAAGAAAAAAAAAAGAAAGAAGAAGAAGTAAAAAAAAAAGAAGTGATGGTGGAAATAACTTTTGATATCCATCTTCATGATTTCTTCCAAAATTTCAAATAAAGGGATATGTTGAATGCTTTGAATGGAGTGATTTGTTTTATATATTCGAGCTTGAGTTAAATCATTTTTGCTCCACTAGTTTTGATGGCTTTTGAGCTACACTCCCAAAATATATCCTACCTTAATCCTAAGCCTGCTACAACCCATAAAAAGTCCTTATGATTTATGTTATGCATGTGATCCAAGTGGTGGAGAATGAGAAGATATGCAAGCTTATGGTAGATAATTTCTATTGGAATGAATTTGAGAGAAACACTTACCCTTCAAACCATGAGAGCTGAGTGTTTATTCCAGTGAGAGTCTACCAATTTAGTTTGCTCTATATTCAAGTAAAATTACTTACTAAGTAATTAGAAGTTGTTTAAAAAATATTTTCATGATATGTTATGAGTTTGAAGAGCATGGTTATTCTTTATTTATGACATTACAACCTTGATTTTTGTTTTGAAAAAAAATAAATTTTGGGTTTTATCCGAGGACGAACAAAAGTTAAGTGTGGGGGTATTTGATGAGAACATAAAATGTTATATTTTTATCCCTTAATGTTCATCATTTTATGCTCATTTTTTGACTATAGGTACTCATTATATTTATATATTGCTGTAGGATGAATTTGGAGACACTATGTGCAAAATGGAGCTAAAATGCAATTCTGGACAGTTTTGACATCTTTTACCAAAATGGGCATAACTTTTTTATTCGAAAAGCAATGTAGGTGATTCAAAAAGTTTTGGAAAGATAAGATACAGGGCTACAACTTTTACATTTTATGTTTTTCGCAAATTAAGCTGCATCATGGACGAAATCAGACTTGAAGTTGGGTCAAAGATGCTGTGAACAAAATAGGAACCAAAATAACCATGTTCCTACTTGTTCTGTGACTTATTCTATTTGGTTTGAGAAGTTGTAACTTTTAGAGGATATGTGGGGAGATATTGTGGGTTTGAGACAACTAATTTATGGTGTATAAAAGGGGTAGAAATCATGAGAAGAAAGACACAACACAACTTTTCTCCTTCTTCTCCAACTTTTCTTTTGAAGTTTTGAAGAACATGTGCGGCTAAAAGTCTTGTTGGTCGAAGTGTACGGAAGCCTTGGAATCAATAAACTTGTGAGATCTAAATTGTTTCTATATGTTTGATTTTATACTTTGAATATTGAATATTTTTCTATTCCAACTTTCATGATTGTTTTGTTTAATTACTAGGAGGCCTACTAGTTTATTATTCATTTCGATCTACCACTAAATTAGATATCAAATCCGTAATTGTTTGATGTTTCTAATTTGTGAAGCAACCAAGATTTAATGAACTGCTTTGTTTTATTAGATCTTAGGGGAAAAGCTTTTGACAAAATTAAATACAACTGCTTGTGCTTGTATTGTTTTGCTTTATCGATCTCTTTGTTCTTTAAGAAATTGCTAGATTAAATCATTAGCGCTTGTCTGAGATTATTTAGTAATTAAAGTTAATTAGGTCGCTTGTATCTAATTAACTAAGCCTAAGAGAGTAGGAAGATACTTCCAACGGTAAATATTTAAAGTATGATTCAATGTATGCTTGCATCAATGATCAAATTTTATGATTTTCAATGGTGAATGTTCACTGAGACCAATATTTGTTCCTTGATTGATTTTAATACTTTAATTGCTTTAGCTCTTCTTAAATTTTCTTTTCAAAACTCTCTCCCCCAATCCTTGTTCACATAGCATAAAATTTATACTAATTACTCTCCGTGGGATGGATCCTTACTCTCTCTACTACATATAATTTTAAGAGTAAGGTTTTATTTTTGGGTGCCTACGACAGCACACCATTCGCTCACTTCAATACGTGCTCGCGAAAAATATAAACAATAAAATACGCTCACGTCAATACGTGCCCGCGTAAACAACAAAATACGCTCACGTCTATACGTGCTAGCGTAAAAACAACATACGCTCACGTCTATACGTACCAGCGTAAAATAAGTCCAAAGACTATATATTTTCATGCGTATAACTTTACACTTTTGAACAGAGAAAAGTATGCGTAGAAAACTTTTAATCAACAAAAAAATCCTTTACGCACAAATCTTCTCTTACGTAAAATAACTCTTGTATAAAGAAAAATCCTTACGCACAAATATGTACTTGCGTAGAAGCATTTGCGTAAAGTTTTGTATAAAGATCAATTCTAAATTCTACTAACTTGATTTTTGCTGATTTTTTTTTGCAGTGGACTTGCAGATTCATCCTCTTGCAGAGGTATTCGGCTCGCCAGCTGGTATTGTGGGCTCAAACTATTTGGAAAATATGTTTCATGTTAAATTCCCACAAAGTGACAAGCAGTACTCTGAAGAGAGACAACAACTGATAGCTGCTCAAGGAGAGAGAATGCTGCTGTCATTGATGAATGGAGAATTGCTGGTGTCGCTAGATGGACAGCAATTTTTGAAGCCTGCTTTCATGCTTGGGAATGCTATTGATTTCCAATCACAAACGAACCCCAAGAAGGAGGCTTGGGTGTTTAAGTTTGAAGAGAGGGCGATGTATCTCCCAGACATGGCAAGGGATTATCCTCTATCTTCATTTGTTCACGCCACCCATCCAAGATAGATGCTATGGAACCTGACTCCCAGCAGTCATGGTAGACCAGGAAAAATTATTTTCAAGAGGGACGGGGCCAACCAAATGGGCTACCATACTAGTACTCCTAGTGGTGGTATCATTCCTTTCATCGGTCTACTGCCTGGATTCACACCAAGCCAAGATTCAGCTTTGATTCAACCAGTGCAGATCCCAATGTTCATAAACAAGTTTATGAAGGCCACAATATTATATCCCCAGGCCAACCCTAGGCTGCAAGGGTGGATGACTCCTCATAATCAGAACTGGATTCAACTCAGTGCTTGGATCATGAAGAACTTCAAAACAGAACTGCAAGCCATTGGACTATATGAAGTAGTAGCCTCTACGAGTCAGGGCATACCAATGAATAATAACCTGTTCTTGGCTTTAATGGAGTTATATATCAGTTCAACAGGGACTTTTGCAACCCTAATAGGTGAAATAGGTTTTGTACTGCATGAGATGCAATTCACCTCCAAGCTGCCGATGGATGAAGCTCCATATGAAGAGTACGTTTCCTCCAACCGGGAACTAGCAGAGACCAGGAAGAAAAATTCTCAGTTAGTTGAGGTCTACCAAGAATTGATGTGCCATTACCTGACTTGCACCACTATATATGAAAGTGGATCGCATTTGGCATACATCAATAAATGGACAACATATCTATTCTACCATAAGAATATAATATCCAAGGACGACAAAGAGAAATTTTAAGATAACAAGGCTCAGCCTATCAACCCTTGTTCAATCATCCCTGCTGATTCAATAAATACTTGGATGGCAATCTATAAGTCTCCGGATATATATTTGGCTACCAAGGCTGGAGAATTCCCTGCTGGGATCGAAGCATTAAGCTTTCTGAGACATGACAGTCGAAAGCTCTCAAAAGAAGCCTTGCTAGCGGGCTTTCTTTCTCTGTGGCTGCGGAGATGGGTCGTACCAGGGATTGGCACATCCGACAGGATTCATCGAAACAAACTATGGCCAGCAGTACGTTTGGTATTCAAAGTCAGAATCAACCTGTTATCGACAATGTTATGCCGGATAAATGCAGGTTTGCGAGCATTTGGTGACTAACTGATCAATAATGCTCCTCACCGAAAAGATTTCCCTAGGATGGAGATGCCCTACAATTATTTGATGGGCTGGTTGTTGCATCACAACTGCAGTTTGTTGCCACCGGACCCTGGAAATGATACAGAGGTTTTCCTCCAAAAGTTTAATAAAGCCACATGGACTGCAACTTCAGTGGTGGACACCCGGGTAACACTCAACTATTCCTACGGGTGGAACTTTTTCTGCATAAGACCACCAGTCCCAGCTGACTGTTATGGTATACAATTTAAAGATATAGGTGAAGGGAGGACTTCATTACCTGTGCCAGTTTTTAAATGGCTAATGTGCATCAGACCCTCACATCTGATGTATAGGAATGAAGACAACTGTGCGTTCAAACCGTATCTACCTAGTCGGTTCGCTCGTCAGTTTGGATATGACCAACTTCACGTTGGTAATCCCTTCACCAGCTTCCACCATTATGGAAAATTAGTTGATGGTGCAAGGGCATGGAGGTACTTTTGCACTGCATGTACCGGTGCTAGATTCCGGGTATCAACTGCTGCAAGTACAACTGAGCTACGAATGCTTCATACGTATGCTCGTTTTTATGCATCCATTTGTTCCTTCGCGAATGACTATAACATGAAGGGGAGTCTTCGATGGACCAAGGAAGGAAACATCGAAGAACCAGTTAGGGTACCTTCGAACATACCCGATGATATTGCTGTTCCAGACGAGTATCTGGATGTGATCCCTACGGGAGTTGGGGAACTAGCTGCAGGACCAATTATTATCTCCAAAACCCGGAAGCGAAAATCAAGTGCAGCGGTTACCCTCCAGGAGAAGAAGAAAGTCACTGTTAAAGGGCCTTCCAGACAAAGAGCCGCTACCCCAGAGAGCGAAACTCCTGTCGAGGAGCCTCAAAATATTACATCTTTTTCAGCTCAACCTGGAGAAGGGTCTTCAGCATCCCAGCCCGCAGCATCAACAGAAGTGGTAGGACTCTTGTCTTCCGGACGCCTCAATGCTTCACTATATCTGACTTCGCTTATCGAACACTTTATCAACTATACCCAATGTTGACATAATAAATCAAATGATCAAACAATGCAACTAGGATATAGCTTTAGTAACATTTGATAACCTACGCTTACTTGAAATTATTTCAACTTAGGGTTCATGCCACGCCAGTGCGCTGCTGGCTACAGTGAACCCGCAGTCTCCATAATTCAAATAAATGGGGACAGTGCGCATCTGCCTTACCATTTTAAGTCATCGAAAATTATTTCAACTATTATAGAATTTCAAAGGAACTTCTATAAATTCAAACAAGTCGATCATGATAAAAAAATGTAAGTATATATCCTTGAATAAAAGTATCAATTTTGAAAACAAAATGATCGCAAAATGAACGAAGACGACTTGAATTAACATATAGATAATTGAACCAAGATTAGGAATTGAAAATAAAACGATCGTAAAATAGTTTTGAAAATAAAACGAGGTTTAGAGAAGGCAGAAGATAAAATGGTACAAATAATCAAAATTAGGAATTGAATTCTATGAAGGCATAACTTACCAAGTGAATAGTCTACCCACCTTCGATCCTAACATCGTATCAAATATCTAATAGGGTTTAAAATTCAATAAATCATTGGCTAAATCACATGGCCTAATTAGCAACCTTAACTACCTAAGGATCAAATTGAATAAGGGACTCCTAGTCATAGTCATTCCCTAAAATTAAATCAATCCTAATTGTGAATGAACAATTTTCTAGTCGCAGGCTTGCAGTAGTACAACTAACTTAAGTACTACCACAAGTTCGCAATCTTTTACGAAAACTGACTTGCATAGGCCACCACAAAAACTTGTCACGACCCGCATCCGCTTTTCGGATACGAGACGTGTCCACGCCAGCCTACGCCGCAGAGTCGACGGTAGAACGCTGTCAAGCCCGCAAGAAATAATTGCTCAAAATAAACTTTATTACTCATTCACATTTCTAAATTTATTACAACATTTACAATATTTAAAATTAAAGAAAATACAAAGTTCTCATAATTAATGAAAATGATACAACTGCTATCTATTTCTAGGTTTCTGTCTGCAAGTACCCCCGTATCTCCCAAGGCTAAGTGAAGCCACAGCTAACCTGAAATTTTTTAGTTTTTAGTTAGGAATGGAACGAGTACAATCTCATAACAGAATCAATAAATGATGAAATCCATAAATCTGTAATAATACTGAGATACATGATAAGGGATAAACAGGAAATCATGGTAGGAATCATGCGAGTAAAAGCAGAGAGACATGGTACACAAGACAAGCAATGACAAAAAACTGTAATACAGCAACCCTATATCTAATAAGTGATTTGAAATACACTTTCGACATGTAAACGGCTAAGGAGTAAATCCGGCACCCTGTACGTGTCATGTGCAGCTAGTATCAGGTAAGAATAGACATTTTAGAGATATTTCTGGGTATGTTTACAAGTCTACTAATGTACTTCCCCACCAGGCTAGTACCCATGGATTCAAACAGGCCATGAACACGAAAATATATTGGTCACGAACAACATGCAAGAATCTATAACTACTATCTCATGTGACACGTGTGTCAAGAATCAACATGATATCAATGTAAAACAATATTAAATACCCGAAGTATAGAGATAATCAAATACGAAAACTATCAGAGATGTACTCGCCTGAATCCTAGCACAAACCGTAGTCACAAGTCGAGGACGATGGAGTTGCCAATCTAGATGCTGTCAACCTATAACACATATTACACCACGAACCGTGCACGAAAACCACAAATCAATCCTAATGTTCTAGTTCTAAATTCATGGAATAGTGGCTACTTGGGTTACTAATCTAATAATAGTTAATTCTAGAATAAATTACTTAAAAACATTATTAACCTAATAATAATCTAAATATAATCTAAACATGAAAGTTTGGCCATCAAAAGTCATGTTTCCAATTTTGGAAACCATAACACGGAAATCGAGGCGTGCTATTGACTATCTAGTTAAACACTGTGAACTCTAAATTTTAAAAGTGCACCTTGGTAGATTTTAGCACCACGAGTGCACTGGAATCAACCGTGCAGCAAAATCACGCTTTGGTCAAAAGATATCGCTGTTATGGCTAATCGTGACCATAACGATGATCAACGGATCAATTTTGAGTTCAACAGAATAACTAAAATATTAGATGAACCAAATAATTTCTAGAAAAATTATATGTCATAGAGCTCTGTGTTAGCTTTCCGAAACTTCAAACGGTTCATGATTTCGATTTCTAGTTCTTCCGGAATCTCGAAAACACCGAAACGTGTTAAATTTTGGACAACTAGCATTCTACGAATTTTCCAGAAATTTAGGTTCAGAAATTACGAAAATAAATTGCATTTGCAGAAACTATACCTCAATACGCTTTCAACAAAAAAACGGCGCACAAAAAGTACGTAGGGGTTGGCGGGAATCGCTTCGGGAAGTCGGAAACCCTAGATGAGTTCTCCCACAAAAGGCTACTAAAATTTAATTAGGGTGGGCAAATATAATAATAATATATATATAGGGGAGAGAGAGAGAGAGAGGCGGTCACTGTAGAAGTTGGCACCGATAGGTGGGCCCCCCTAGGTGGATTTCTGGGTATTTATTTATTTAATTCAGAAAATTATTTAAAAATTATTTTAAGTCCAAATAAATCAAAATAAATTACAAAAAAATCCAAAAACTTCTAGAAAATTCTAGAAAATATTTCTAAGTGTCTAGAATATAAATAAAATATTTTAACACAAAATATCATCGTGTGACCTCGCAGTAAATTCCAAAAACCTATAAAATATAATTTCTATATGTTTTAATTATATAAAAATTCCCAAAAATTCTAAAAAATCTAAAAAATTCTAAAATATTCTAAAAAATATTTTTAGTCATTTAGAGCCCAAATAAAAATATTTGGTCCAGAAATACCCTAGTATAACCTTACCGTAAATCCTGAAAGTCCTTAAAAAAATAAAATCTTAAATATTAAATACCTAAAAATATTCAAAAATTGTAAAAAAATATAAAATAACTAAATAATACATATATAAGCTATCTAGAGGTCATATGACCTTAATATGGTCATAGCCCACCTACAACCTTTGGTATAAATCACAATGACCATAAAATTAATCATAAACAAATAAAATAAAATAAAATTAAAAATTTGGGAAATGGACTTACAGTTGTTGCAACTCGTCAGAGAGTATTTCGACGTTTTCGCTTGGAACTATAAAGACATGCCAGGATTAAACCCCTAGATCGCACTTCATAAGCTTAATATTCATCCGGACTCAAAACCAGTCAGGCAACAGTAACGACGATTCCGTCCAGACATCATGAACTCCATCGAAGCGAAAGTAAACAAACTTATAGCTAGCGGTTTCATCTACGAGGAGCAGCACCCGGACTGGATAGCTAATATAGTACCAGTCGTCAAGAAGAACGGAAAGATCTGAATTTGTATCGACTTTTGTAATCTGAATGCGGCATGTCCTAAGGATGAATTCCCTTTTTCCATCACTGACATAATGATTGATAATACGTGTGTCTTCGAGTGTATGTCCTTTATCGATGGCTCTTCAGGATACAATCAAATCAAAATATCTCCTGATGATGAGAAGCATACGTTATTCCGAACACCGATCGGCGTATATTATTACACAGTCATGTCCTTTGGCCTAAAGAACGCTGGTGCTACATATCAACGAGCTATTAGCGTTATATTCAGAGATAACTTGCGCAAGACGGTGGAGTGTTACGTTGACGACATCACTGTTAAAAGCCGTTCCAAGGATGATCACTTACACGATTTTAGGACGGTGTTCGACCTTATGCGAGCGCACAATCTGAAGATGAATCCCACCAAGTCCTTCCTGGGTGTGTCCAGCAGGAAGTTCTTGGGCTTTCTCATTACTTTTCGGGGCATTCATATAGACCCCGATAAGACAAAAGCAATCCTGGGGATGAGTCCACCGAGGAACCTCCGTGAACTCCGCAACCTTCAGGAAAGACTAGCCTACATCAGGAGGTTTATATCTAACCTCTCAGGACGATGTCAACCCTTCACACAACTCATAAAGAAACTCGTCTCTTTCGTATGGAATGAAGAATGTCAAAGCGCCTTTGATGACATTAAGAAATACCTATCGAATCTGCCGGTTCTGGTAGCTCCGGTCGCCGGAAAGCCCTTCCTGCTCTATGTACGGGCAATGGAACACTCCCTCGGTGCCTTGCAAGCACAGAACAACGATGCAGGGCCCGAACAATCCATCTATTATTTCAGCCGAATGATGGTGGGGCCGGAGCATAGGTACACCACCGTGGAGAAGGAATGCCTTGCCTTGGTGTTCGACATTCAGAAAATATGACACTATGTGTCAGGACAGACTATCCATGTTGTCTCGTGAGTTAATCCCCTCAGGGTTCTCATGACCAAGCCAGGCACACTCAGTTCTCGTCTAGCCACATGGGCGATACTGTTATCCCCCTACGACATAATTTTTGTTCCGCAGAAGGCTGTCAAAGGTCAAGCCTTGGCCGACTTCTTAGCAGCCCATCCAGGCTCAGAAACATCCAGAATCTATGAAGAAATCCCAGACGAAGTCGTTAATTCAAACATGACTTCACATGATACTATGTGGCGGATGTTCTTCGACGGTGCTTCAAGGACGGAGCCCCAAGGTGATATCATCGCCGGAGTCAGGATAGTATTAATTTCTCCCTCTGGATTGGTGGTCAACAGGGCATACATTCTCACAGAATCCTGTTCAAACAATGTAGCCGAATATAACACTTTGGTCATCGGGCTCCGACTTGCAAAAGAAGTGGGAGTCGAATACCTAGAAGTGTATGGCGACTCGCAGTTGATTGTTAATCAAATCCGAGGCTCTTACGAGGTTCGTAACGCGGACCTGATTCCCTATCATCAGACAACAATTGCCATCATTGCAATCTTGGAGGGGTTCTTTGTAGAGCATGTTCCTAGGCTCCAAAATATTGAAGCCGATGCCCTAGCAGGCCTCGCTGCTTCTTTGGCGGTTCCAAATTATGCTCATCATCTAGTCGACGTGATAGGCCATGAGCTGGTCTGTCCCAAAAATAGCGTTCAACTAGATACGAGTTACTCCGCCCAGATAACCAATGACGTACAAGACTAGAGACTCCCGTTCATCGACTTTACGGTCTACGAAATTCTGCCTGAGAATGTAAAAGAAGCAACTTCAATCAGAAGGCATTTTCTCAGATTCTTTTCTGACGCAGAAATAAAAATATTATATCGACGATCTTACGATGGGCTACTGTTAAGATGTCTGTCAAATACAGAAGCCAAAGAAGCCTTACGTGAGGCTCACGATGGCATTTTTGGGGCTCACCAACCTGGCCCAAAGTTACAGGACCGTCTCCGTCGAATAGGCTATTACTGGCCTACGATGGTAGCAGATGCAGTCGATTATGCAAAGAAGTGTAAGGCTTGTCAGATCTACATAGATTTCATAAATCTGCCATCCGAATTCTTGTACCCAACAGTGGCCTCTTGGCCATTTGAAGCATGGAGAATGGACATCATTGGCCCAATCACCCCGACGTCGTCCAAAGGGCACCGGTTTATACTTGTAATCACTGACTACTTCTCCAAGTGGGCGAAAGTTGTTCCGCTGGCAGAGGTAAAGACTTCAAACATGATTATTTTCATAAAACATCACGTAATCTACCGTTTTGGACTATCCCGGAGGATCATTCATGACAATGGTCCGCAGTTCGTAAGCCATGCCTTCTATCGATTCTGTGACAAGAATCGGATTCAGAATGTGGCTTCAACGACATACAATCCATCGGCTAATGGTCTGGCCGAAGCCTTTAACAAGACCATAATCAAGCTTCTCAAGAAGTTTGTGTCTTCAAACAAGCGTGACTGGAATGAAAAGCTGGACGAATACTTATTGGCGTACCGTACTACGAGTCGGACGGCTAAAGGAAATACACCATTCTCTCTGGTGTACGGGATCGAGACAGTTCTCCCATTGGAGACTCAGATCCCCTCACTTTGTGTGTCCCTTACTTACCGATTGACGTCGAACGATAACTACCGTCGACGGCTACAAAAATTGGAAGCTTTAGACGAAAAGCGTTTGCAAGCTCAACAAAGCATCGAGCTCTATCAAGCACGCGTCCCTCGGGCCTTCAATAAGAAAGTCAAGCAGAGGACATTCCAAATAGGTAATCTCGTCTTGGCCGTTCACAGACCGATGGTCATGACTCACAAAACTGTCGACAAATTCTAGCCCAAATGGGAGGGTCTATACATCATCGAGACCGTATTCTCCAACGGCGCATACCGGTTGTAAAACCCCTAAATTTCTACTACGATTTTTTTAATAAATATGGTATTAATTTTTGTACTTCTTATTTGTACGTCGCGTACGAGTTTGCGTTTCGTAAATTTCTAGTCAAGTGCGAATAAGCGCGAAGTACATATTTTTATAAAATATTTTAATTATATAGATGTAGAAAATATTTCAAATTAATACACGATAAATATTTTATATTGCTTGAAGTTGTAAATGCGTCGTGCCGAGAATTTCCAAACTTTATTTTTATTTAAAAAAGGTCATTTTATTTTATGGTACAAGTATAATTAGTAATTTAGAAAAACTGTATTTTATGTAAGTATTATTTTTGTATGCGATTGTATATATATTTGTATTTTTGAAATTAATTATTATCATTAATACATTATTTCAAAAAAAGGTATATTAAATTTGGGTTGATTTAATATGTAATTAATTATGATGATTTAAGTTGGAAAAAATATATTAAGTTATTTAAATACAGTTTAAATTAGAGGTAGAATCTATCTACATTAGATTATATTTGATTGAATTACTTTTAAATGAATTTGAATTAAATAATAAAAAATCTAAGGGGAATTAAAACTCTTCTTAGTCCTTATCTAGATAAGACTTTTGTAAACACCCTAATTTTTTAAAATAAATATTTATGGAATTTTTGGATTTTTAAAATACTATTTATTGACTTATTATATAATTTGTATTATTTTACATATATTTAGTATAGTGCTCATTAGTGAATTTAGTATAAAAATATATAAAGTTATTTTTCTAGTACATTAAGGATCTAAACTATATTATACAATTTTTCTCAAAATTTTAGAATTTATTTCATAACTTTTATTACTTTTACATCTTACTTATATTGTACACTATTTACATAATATAGAATAAATGTCAATTTAGTATTAAATATTTCAGCTTGTATAAATGAGATTAGATGAAGGTTGTTTAAATAAATATTAACTCTATTTATTATCTATAGTAATTTTAAATAATATTATAGATAATTTAGATAAATATGAACTATATTTTAAGTTATTCATAATCCTAAGTCTAATAGGAAAGCATCCCTATCTATATTATATCATAACAATGTAACTCCTATCAATTTAAATCAAATCTTATCTAATTTAGGAGGTAAATATGAAATAAGTACCTATATATACCAAATATATTCCCTTTCTATCAACCATAATTCGAAATTATTTTTAGTCCAATAGGAACTCAAAATTCGTCATCAGAATTCATCCCCGCTTTTTAGTAGCAAGAGCAACTTGGAACGACGATATCTCCTAGCTCCGAACTTT
Source organism: Iris pallida (assembly GCA_029216955.1). Taxonomy (NCBI): domain Eukaryota; kingdom Viridiplantae; phylum Streptophyta; class Magnoliopsida; order Asparagales; family Iridaceae; genus Iris; species Iris pallida. Next base: position 63,921,698 of record JANAVB010025196.1, read on the forward strand.
GTTTCACCTCCATTTTTTTAAAAGAAGCGTATCGAGGAAAGCTTTCTAGAAACATATTTTAATAGACAAAATTCATTATTTAGATTTCTGTAAAACTGTTTGAGTATCTAGTGTCCCAAAAATAAACGTGTTTCAGTATTTTTACGATTTTGGGAGATTCCGGAAACGAAAATGCGAACCGTTTAGTTTTTCGGAAAGCTGATATGAAAAACTATGCCATATCCTAATTTCAGAATCTATAAATGTAATAGATGCAGTATTAATTATAATTAGATAATAGACTATTTTCAGCATTCGAAGTTGTTCCTACACCTTCTCCTTTGTGCGTTGTTGTTGATTTATCGCCAGGACATCATCTTACCTCACTTCGGACATCAGAAAAGATACCTTGCCTTAATACTATTTATAATTAGTTGCATGTTTCTTTATTTGATTACTGCATATTTATTTTCTGTTTATTTTCAGTTGCATCCATGACTTGCTTTTTATAGTTTACTTGCTTTGCTTTCAGTTATTTTTCTTACTTGTCTCTTAATATACATGTGGACTTAGTCTTAGCAGACTACCTATTGTTAGTGACCCTTAGGAGGGTGAAGACAGTTTGATGTATGGGCTACTCAAAACCCGAAAGTCGTAGTAACTGGTACTACGGTAGTCGTGTCACGACGGTCACTAGCCTCAAGCTATGTAGACTGATGGGTCTTGTGGACCGCTAGCCTCGAGTTATGTCAGCTGATAGTATTGGTACTTGACGTGTGTGTGTTGTAAGTTGTTACCTTGTCCTGGGGGGAGTCAGCCTTCACCTACCCATACATCGAGAGGTCTTCTAAATTACGTACTAGATTGGTTAGGTGACCTTAGTTAATGTCATGTCACACTTCGTTCTAGTCATGGCATGGGACAATGTCACAATCGCAGAATAGTGCGCTACCCCTTGTCCTTGTTTGGTTGTAGGGGTAGTCTACTGTTTCGATGATGGGATATTGGGCCGTGTTATGGTTGAGATACTTTACTTTTACTTTGTGACTTTATGGCATATTTTATATTCAGTATTTATGGCATGTACTTCCTGTATCTTGTTACGTCCCTCTGAGGACCTGGTGATCTCTCCAGGTGTGTGCCTTTGTGATGTTTTGCAGGTGCTCTAGCCAAGGCCATGTTTTACTCTCTTACTCTGAGGTGATTGCACTTGGATCGCGTTCACATCGCTCGACAAATTCATTTGTTATGTGTTTCTTCTCTTTTTGTTGGTAGTGGATTTGTCTCCGCCCAACGATTTGTAAATAACAATTCATCAGTTGATTTATAAATTCTTCTTTCTTTATTTGTGGATGAGATTAGTGTAGTGGTTTACTGTATTTTACAGCTTATGTATACATACGATGGTTTCATATATTGGAGTTTACTTCGTATGTATGCAGCTGGCATGTCGACGTACTTTGTCCTATGTATTTTGGGACTGGGGCGTTACACCGGCTCGCGAAACAGAATGGGGACTTGCTCATGATGCCTATAAACGGCAAGTTCCTGAAGAAATACTAGGTCTAAAGACATGTTGGTATTTCCTCAAACCACCAAATCTCCTAGACTATCGAGTTATGTACACCGACTACCTCTGAACTCACACTCTATTAGCTCCGAGTGGATTCACATCGCATCTTCCTGAGTGGCGAGTCATGTATGCTGATACCTCTGAACTTCCACTCTAATGCTTTATCTCACTGGAGTCTGCCAGGCTTATTGACATCTCTGAGCAAACTTTCTGGTCCTGATTATCGTGTGTCACGTCCATATTACCTCTGATACCGATAGTCTATTGACTTAATACATGTACCCAACCCGGGATAAAAGACATGGTATTAAGACCACAGAACCTATCACGTCCATCTTACCTCTGTTGGGTTTTGTCTTAAAATCTATTACTCGCACCACCAGTGCACAGAAGATTAATAGGTCCACCAAAGATTATTCCGTATTATCGTGTGTCACGTCCATATTACCTCTGATACCGATAGTCTCTTGACTTAACACCTGTACCCAACCCGGGATAAAAGACATGCTGTTAAGACCACAGAACCTATCACATTCATATTACCTCTGTTAAGTTTTGTTTCAAATCTATTACTCGCACAACCAGTGCGCAAAAGGGTAATAGGTCCACAGAAGTTATCATAATCTATTACTCGCACCATCGGTATACAAAAGGGTAATAGGTCCAAAAAATATTATTCAAATCTATTGCTCGTATCTCCAGATGCAAAAAAGGGCAATAGGTCCACAAAAAGTCCTCCAGTGGGATGTCCTTTATCAAACACAAATACTGTATTAGGCCCTCTAATACAAGCACCACAAATACCACAAAAAAAGAATAGAGTGAATGTATTCTTGTATTCAAAAGCAGTTACATTCATAGTACTATATCAGCAGCAAAAAGAAAAAAAGGGAAAATCCACTACTCATCTGCAACACATACTTTGGTCAGTTTAGCAGCACTACGCCTTCATCAAAAAGCAGTTTAGTGGCCCTCGAAAGAAGTCATGTTTTACTACTGAGAAGCAAACAAGGCTATTAAATCTTCGAGAAGCTACACGGAGGAGGGAAAATATAGCATGCTAAAAGCATCTACAGACGCTGGCTTTCTTTCCTCCGTATTACGGATGTCCTAGGCCCGTTCCTCCAAAGGGCCATACCTTCAAAACAACATCCCTAGTGTTGCTTTTGTCTACTTAGAGAGCCGTAAAAACAGAACTTTTACGATGACGCCCAACCACCGTCCGACTCTCCAATGTATAAAGGTTCTTCCTACCATGAAAAACCCTTCCGAAGCATGGAGAGTTCTGAGCTGTTTGTTGTGTGTGTCAAATGTTGCATCTTCACCATATCTAAAATTGTTGATACCGGTCCTGGAGGAATTTGCTAACCAGATCCCTATGGAACATAAAAAAAGGAAAGAAGTTAGCAGTCAGAACAAAAACAAACTGAATGGGTTTTCTCTCTTGGTTCATGCGGCCCAGCCATAATAGAGCACACGCGGCCCAGATCAGGGGAGAGCTCATGTGGCTCGATCGTGTGGAATCTATGCGGCCCAGATATAGACAAGGTACAAGATGCATGTACTATGATACTTATGCGACTCGTTCCATGCGGCCCAGTCATACATAGTACATGCGGTATATGCCCCATGAAGGCCAATTGTGCACTAAAGGCATTAAAACCATGGCACAGTGGTGAAAGGTGGTCACACTCGCACATAAAATATACGACATGGCTGTTTAAATTCGAGTGATCATTCTCCTGCCTTACCCTTGATCGAAGGATGGACGTCTCGGTGGAAGGAAGGTGACTTTTCAGAAACGGCCCCCTTTCCCTTGTCGGCGGTGCTAGTGGCTTTAGAATCCTTGGGGGCCATGGCTGATCGGGAGCGAACAAGAAGATTGGAAGAAAAGAAGACGAAAAGAGAAAGTAGTAGGAGTTCTCTTGCTGCCGTACGAACTACATATTTATAGGCCACCAAAAAGTGTAAACGGATAGGCGCCACTTCGGTTATTCTGCCCACTAAGAGATAATGGTAACCCTTGGAATTCTATCCTTTATGACAGTCACAATAACCGAAAAGATAGCCTCCAAATCTAAAAATCAAGATTCGAGCAATAATGCAGCAGTGACAGCTGGACAGAGTCTCCCTGCGGTTGAAGCTTTCCTGCGGCTTGACATTTCTTCTCCATAATTCTTATTCAAAGTATTCCAAATTTACAATTTGAAAACTTTGAAAGGGATCTTGTAGAAGCATGGAAAAGATAGAGTTTATACGGATCATCACTCCATGCGGCCAAGCAAAACTAAGCTGCAGAAGCAGTGCTCATGAAGATTCCATGCGGCCAAGCAAAACTAAGTCGCAGAAGCAGTGCTCACGAAGACTCCATGCGGCCAAGAAAAACTAAACCGCAGAAGAAGTGCTCCCAGACCCCATGCGGCCAAGTAAAACTAAGCCGCAGTAGCAGTGCTCCTGGAGAACCCATGAGGCCAAGCAAAACTAAGCCACAGAAGCAGTGCTCATAAAGATTCCATACGGCCAAGAAAAACTAAGCCGCAGAAGAAGTGCTCCAAAACCCCATGCGGCCAAGTGAAACTAAGTCGCAGAAACAGTGCTCCTGGAGACCCCTTGCAGCCAAGCAAAACTAAGCTGCAGAAGCAGTGCCCCTGGGGATATCATACGGCTAAGATAACTCGAGCCGCAGAAACGAGGCTCTCGAAGGCCCCATACGGCTAAGGGGACTCGAGCCGCAGAGGGAAGGTTCTCATAGATCCCATGCGACCAAGTGGAACCAAGCCGCAGGAGCAAGGTTCTCAAAGATCCTATGCGGCCAAGCAGAGCCGAGCCGCAGAAGCAAGGCCTCTAAGGCCACTATGCGGGCAAAATGAGTCAGACTCTACTTTGTGGAGGGGACACATGACAATTTGACCAAGTCTCAACCACCCAGATTCACTACAACAAAATCTCAACATCCACCACCAGCTGGCAGCCCAAGATCGAGTCTTTGTGTGTTGTACAGACACGTGGCTACGTGGCCCTTTTTGCGGCCTAAAATTTGCTATTGCAGAAATCACCATAAATAGCAGGGTACCACACCCATGCTAAAGGTTGGCAATCAAAGGCTGGCAAATTTTTTTCGTAAGCAAAGACTGCGTCTGATAGTCCAAGGAGTAAGACAGAGTTGCTATACTTTCCCGAGCCTCCATCGTCACCCCCAGAATAAAAAACTAAACAATTGTACTTAGATTGTTTCCTAGAATTTTTTTCTAGGCTTTCTTTTGTACAAGCGATCTTACAATCAAGTTTAATTCCTCTGTAATTTTTTGTTCTTGATATTTAATGGCAAATAAGCACCACAACTGAAGAAGCTACACCAGCACAGCCAATCCTTCATGCTGATGTTCTCAACAAGAAAAATATTGCTACTGTTGCAATGCATCTGTCAGGGAAGTGCAGTGCTAATTGCAGCTCCCAACCCTCTTCTTTCCAGTCGAAGAAGATGCGCCAACGGAACAAGGGTGCAGCCGCTCTCCTGCGAGTGAGCTCTGAAGGACAGGATAATACTTCTGTCTTTGACAGAATCACTCGCTATCGTGGCGAGGAAAAATTAGATTCTGAGTACTATGTGCCTTCGTAGGCTTATATAAAAAAATCCAAGGCAGTACGGGCCATGCACCATCAACGTGATATGCCAATAGCGGACTAGCAATGCGTATTGAAAGTCATACGTGCAGCTGTTAGAAAGTTGCATAGAGTTGACTCGGGTGCTTCAGTACCAACAACGAGTCAACTCTTAAGGTCCCCCTCCTACTTGGTTGCATTTGACGTGCTTGAACAAAGTTAGGAGGCAAATCTTGCGGCTCTGAACCCAAGCGCCCACATGGGCTGTACGCATGAAGTGGATTCAGGTCGCAATACATGTTGCTCTTCCGCCAATGATCTGGGCGCATCTCATGCGCTGGAACTAGATCAAGGGGAGCAACATTCACATGACTACCCTGACGTTTGGCCCTGCCATACGTCTGAAAGGAGTACGAATGTAAAACTCTCATCACAAGATCTGTGTAATATGATTACTCACAGACGTAGATTGGGTTAGATGACCTCTGTGCACAATACGCCCCTCGCGGGGAACACTTGTGTTACTTATAAATAATATTTAAATATAATATATTATTTGTTATTAAAGTTATATTTATATTTTTATCATATTTTTATATATTTTGTTATTTTCGAAAAATGATACGTTTTCTTGAAAAGCCATTCTAGATTTTTGGGACCTTTGACTAGAACAGTATATGTATGTACATACTGTGTGTGTTTATTAGATTAAATGAATGTATATGTTAATCATTTTGTGTATATTTTATGGTGTGCTCATAATTATTAAATAGTTAGTAAATATTTGCAGGATATTTTCTATATATAAACTAGTAAGAAAAATATTGATTTTGAGTATATTGGTTATGATTTAATTAAAATTTCTCAAAAAGTAATTTTTATTTAGTTTTAGATTTTTAAAAAATTATCTTAGAATTTATTTTGCACATAGATTTGTATATAGTAAATATGTTATATATATATACATATATATTGTAAAGTTATATATATATATATATATATATATATATATATATATAAAATATATATATATATATATATATATATATATATATATATATATATATATATAGGTATTAGCATAGAAAAGAAAAAAAGAAATGGAAATAGAAATAGAAAAGAAATAGAAAAAGAAAAAGAAAGGAAAACAAAAAAGGAAAGGGCCATGACTTTGTTCCTTGCGGGAACAGACCCGAACCCGCAACCCTTCGTTTTTATATGCGCAAGAGAGAATCTCTCTCAAACCAAAAACCCTAACACCTTGCTCGACCCAAGCCGCCACCTCCCTCACGACCACCCAGAGCACCCCCTCATCCATAGTGTGCCGTCGCGGTCGCCGCAGCCGGTGGTAGCAGCGGCCATTCGCACTGCAGCAAGCAGTAGCAGTAACGACAGCAGCAACATACCTACGAATTCGTGGAGTGTTTTCTCGATCATTCAGTGATCATTTTGTGCGCCATCTTCATAGGTACATAAAAAGTATATACGACTTTAATCTTCTTCTATTAGTTTAAAATTATATGCCCTAGGTTGCATGATATATCGACCCAAAGTAGAGCAAAAACTGTTCGAAAAACATAACAGAACTTTATTCGAATACCCTAACTTGGAAGGCGATTTCTCGCCAATCCATAGGCAGATTCAAAAATCTGTATGAATAGAATTAAAGACAACCTATAGGTGATTAAAACCCCTTTTGTAGTTACTGAATTCATCATATATGTGAAAAGTTATCCATCCTTAAAAATTAAAAAAAATCTATTTTCGAAAACGTAAAATTTTAGGAAAATCTTTGATACGGCGTGTGCCTCGACAAACCGGGCAACATGGTCACAACCCATGAGCATCGAAAGACGCATATGGATGTTGATGACGTATGGGAGTCAACAGAACTCGTTTTTGTTGTGTATATGCGACGAAATTAAAGCGTATCCGTCGAGATATCCCGTATCAGTCCCTTTGCAAACTAGCCCACAACATCGTGCACGTTTGTAATCTCGAGACAAAATTTATGCCAACAGTGCCTTGTCATTTTTTTAGTCCTGTGTGCCAAGTTTGGTCCAATTCTGAGAAGGTCGATCGAAACGCTATTTTGGCGGGCCTACGACCCGATCCAACGGACGATTTTTTGCACGACCTATCAAAATTCTACTTTGAACATAGGGTTTGATTCATATCATCAAACCAAACCCATAGACATATAGTTTGACAAATTTAGAGATCATAGGCTCTGACATGCTTTTCGGTGCAAAGCGGATCCAACGGCGGATATCGTTTTGACCTGAAATTATGATTTTGCCATTTTATCCAGAAATAGAATTTTGGGTAGGCTTTCTTAGACATTTCTTTATACCAAACCTGTTGGTAATGTCTGTTTCAGCATACGGAGGCTGTTGCACAAGTTAACTTTTCGTGGCTCATTTGAGTGGTTGGTAGTATCGATTTCATCAGCTAATGACCTCAAGCGAGTACATTTCTGATAGTTTTTATATTTGATCATCTCTATGAATCATGTATTTAGTATTATTTTATATTGATATTCTATTGATTCTTGACACGATGGTCACACGATGTAGTATGGATCCCTTACATGTTTTATTCTTAATTATTATTTTCATGACTCTTGTATAATTTTCATGTTCATGACCTGCTTGGATCCATTGGTACTAGTAGGGCAGAGAAATACTCTAGACATGTAAACAATTCTAAAACTATTCGTATCTGATAGCAGTCGCATATTTCATTTGCGGGGTGCCAGATTTATCCTCAACCGTTTACATGTCGAAGTAGTATTTTAATTCACTAGATAGGTGCATTTTTGGTTCTACTTTATACTTTGCTAGTCACATGTCTTATCAGTTTTAGTACTCACTTGTCATCATTATCACGCTTGTTCAGTTCCATGATTCCATGCTTGTCTGTCCATCATGTATTTCCTTATTATTTACAATTTTATAGATTTTGTTAATTATTGAAACTGCTGTTAGAATGTACTTGTTCCATTCCTGACTGAAAACTAATATTTTTCAGGTTAGCCGCAACTACGCATAGCATTGGAGAGACGGGTGTACTTACAGGCCAAAACCTAGAGACTAGTTAGATAGTTAAGTATTCATTCAGTTGTTCTTTATAAATTGTGAAACATTGTACCTTGTATCAAATGTAAATCTTTGAACATTGTAATTTAGTTTAGCAATGTGAATGAGCCATAAAGATTATCTTTTGATCATTTGTTTTATCATGGCCTCGACAGTGTTATACCGTACATACTGCGGCGTAGGCTGGCTTGGACACGCACTCGTATCCCGAAAAGCGGATGCGGATCGTGACAAGATTTTGTGGTGGCCCATGTAGGTCGATCTTCGCAAAAGATTGCGAACTCGTGGTAGTACCATATTAGCCGTATTACTGCAAGCCTGCGACTAGAAAAAGCTCATTCACATTGGAAATAATCTGAATTTAGGAGGATGACTAGGAATATGAGTCCTTTATCCGATTTGGCCGTTGGGTAGTTAAGATCGGTACATAAGCCATGTGATTTAGGTAGAATTCAAATCCTATTAGATAACTTAAGAAATTTTCCTAAAAGGGTATGCTATTGTGTTTTGATACGATGGCAGGAATTAAGGAGGGTAGACTTTTTGCTCGATAATTTAGAACTTCTTAGGATTCAACTCTTACACCTTGATTGCGAAGTTTAATTTTCCCCTCTTTACTCTTTCCCTCTCTCCCATTTAATGGCAGCAAAACTGAGAGATAGAGAGAATGACTGAATTAATTACTTTCTGTACAAGGCTTAGTATGGGTACTATATTAATTACATTGTACATATGCATTGTACGTATTGTAATAATAGTATTTTTGGTATTGGGTACAGTATTATATATATATAATATATATATATATATATATATATATAATATATATATATATATATATATATTTGTATTAAAATATATTATGATTATATTTATTATTGTATTTAGTATTATTTACATTGTGTTTAATAAATAAAATAGATATAAAGGTATTATATTTGAGTTAAACATTGGGTTTAGATTTGGGCTAAATGATTAATGGGTTTAGCCCATACTCCTTAGATAAGTATACATTTATGGGATTCCTTTAGATAATAAATATTATATAGTTAGCATTCCTTTAGATAAATGATTTGGGCTAAATGATTAAAAAAATGTTTTTGGCCACAAGAATTTTTTTTTATTAATTATTTTGGCTAATAATTGTTTTTGGGTAATGTATTGGTTTTGGGTTTGGCCTGTTGTATTGGGCCAGGCTGAAGTAAATGGTTTTATTTATAGTTACTTGGGCTTTTAAAATAGTTGGGCTATATAAGTATATATATATAGGTATATATACATGCATATGTATAGGGATTAGAATATTTACCCTTATCTTGATTTCGATCATTACCTTCCCTACTCGCTCACTTTACTTCTCAAGAATTGATACTTGAAGGATAGGTACTTACATTTCTCCTAATCTCGATCACCTTGGAATTTGTTAAACTAACCTTCCTGCCTAGGCCTTATTAATTATTTATTTCCATATGAAAATATTTTCTCGAAGTCAACAATCTATTTCATTTATTGACTTTTGAGACTAACATGATCCAATTATCCATATATTTACCGCAAGTTAAATTTTGAAATTCAAGATATATATATATATATATATATATATATATATATATATATATATATATATATATATAATATTAGAGACAGAAATAGGAGATTTTATTTCTCTTGTGGTCAAATCATCTTTTCTAATCGATCGTTTTATTTTCAAAAAATGGTTACTTTCACTTCAATGGCAGATACCTACATTTTTCTAAGTAACTTGTTGAAAATTCTAGAAGCTCCCTTAAAATTATTAGGATATAGTGGGAATAATTTTGATGACTTGCGAATTTACTTGAATTCTGGAGACTGCGGGTTCACTGCAGCCAGACTGCGTGGCAGATCGCTAAGTTGAAGCAGATTCGAGGAAGTGTAAGTTCGAATGTTATTAAAACTATGTCCTAGTTGCCCTATTTTGACCCCTGCGTTGTATGTTAATATTGGTAGAGCTACTTGAATATTCGATATAATATCATACTTGAGTCATGAAACCAAGAGTTTACTGCAGCCAAATGTACAATGGCGAGGCATAGATTCTCGGTGAAACGACTTCAGTTGTGCATACGTTTTCGACTACCATAAATGCTATATCTTTTATTGGCACATGACTATTAGCTTTCATGAATGATTTGATGTCTTGTTTCGTGCTGCCATCTTCGTTCTAAATTGATAATTCTCCCACCTTTCTTATATATCCTATTCGAGAATCGTCATTTAGTTTCTTTTTCCTAGTAATCATTTAGAACCGATTATTATATTTTGATTCTATTTCACTATATCATTATCATACTTGGATTTTTTAATCTATGATCATGTCTAAACGATTTTGTTTAGTACTGGATCGTGCTAAAGGTTCTGATTGGATTATTCTTAAACGACATTTTGATCTCGAATAGACTATTCGGTTCTATTTCGATCGTACTAATTCACATGTTTTCCTAGATTTTGATTCTATAATCGTGCCTAAAAATTCAAAAATTGTCAACAGTATCTTATGTTGTTTTGATTGCAATTTTTTTTTATTTTTTCCACAACATTCCAACTCTAGGAATTGATAGTTTTGCTTAACTAGTTGATCGTACCAAAATGATTTCAATTTTGATCGATCTTAAACGATTTAGATCATGACTTAATCATAATCGTGCCAATACTTCAACTTAATTATAGCTAAAGCTTATATCTTCATTCCAACTATGGTCATGACTATTTTGATCATGATCATGCTCGTGCCAACTTTTTTTTAAATTTTCATTATGCTTGGATGACTTGCATGATTAGTCTTGATCGTGACTGTATCTTAACTTATTTCTAGGTGACTATAATCCTGTTTAGATTTCATCTAGAATTTTTATCATTCTTTAGCAATTTTGGTCGTCGACTAGACTATTTTGACTAGAGGTTGATCGTGCCAAATCACATTCTCCTTTGTCTATTATTTTATTATTTTTGATCATTTTGATTTTATTTGCGATTACGTGTGACTAATTTGATCGTATCATCCTCTCGATTATTTCATTGTCATTCTTATTCCTATCGATTGAAATTTCGTTTCTTGATTTTACTCGTACTCATACCTAATTGTTGCCTTTGAAGTTCTAGGATGGAATATTTTAAGGTGGGTAGATTGTAAGCCCACTCACCGAGGTTTCAAAACTTTTATTTATTTTAGTTGTAGTTTTAAATATATACTACTAGTTAGAGAATAATTTTTATTTTCTATTATCCATATTTTGAGGAGAATTGTCAAATTCATTTAAAAAAGAGATTTTGCAAAATAGACTTCTAGAATTATGTGAATTATTTACTTTTGCAATTATGTCTCAAATAGTATTTGATATTATTAAAATATTGTTGTCGAATATTATGGTTGCAGAGTATTAAATTTAGTTGGCTAAATGTATTTTTAAAATATTATTAATAATATCTAGAAATACTTTTATTATGGATAGATTGATAAATTATTGGAATCGATATTTTCATTTAAATCTTGAAAAGATTTGGTTTTTATTAATTTTAAAAATCATAAGTATTTCTGACCGTAAAATTATTCAATAAAATGTTTTATCCATTTATCCTTAAATAAGATTTTGATTTATATATATTTTGAATTGTTTCAAATGTTATTCAAGTTGTTTTGAGGATATGAAATGTTGTTTTCAATTATCGTCGTGATTAATTGTTTGACTAAAATTTGATATGTTTGATTAGAAATAATATTATTACCTTTGATTTGGTAATGTTAGTTATAAAGAATATTTGAATTTATGTGATCTTAAAATATTATTCAAATTATGATAATAAATAACAAATATTATTTTCAATTACACTAGTGACTCACTTTATTAAACTCGAATTACATACTAGAAAAATATTTGTTATTATCTTTGACCAACAAGGATTGGTGAATATTATTTAAATTTATCTGATTTAAAATATTTGATAATATTGTAATATTGCTTTAAATTATTATTATTGTCATAAATGGAATTTTTATTAGATCGAATTTTATTTTTATAGGAAAATTATCTACTAGCATCTTTACTTCTTATCTAATTAGAAATCTAATGCCTATTTAATGAGGGTTCTCCTTATTCTTTTCCGACAAATTCATAACTCCCAAAATCCTAATTCCTAAGTCCCAATCTAATTCCAAATCCCTAACCCTAGATACCCTCTTCCCGGATTTTAGAACTTTATTTATTTATTCATTTACCTTATTTTATTTATCGATGTTGAAGAAAAATTTTCGTCGACACTTTGTTTTACGATTATTTCTTTCATTGAAACTTATTTTATATTAAATATTATGCGAACATTTTAGGGCCTATAGAGTTTTAAGACTTTTTCTTCCTTTTTTGTTTATTTAATCAATATTTTCTTATCCTAAAATTTTTATGACTTTTCACCGATCAGCCAATCCAACTATCCTAGTAGTCATTAAATTCGAGAAAAATTTTATTTCTAAGGTGGGTAGATTTATAACCCCTCTTTCTGAAATTTTGAAATATTTTTATTTATTTTAATTAAATAGTAAATTTTTGGAATTTTATAAATATTTAATTAAATATTTATTACGATAAAATGCTCTAGTTATGGTTAAGATTTGGAGTACAATATGACTAGAAATCGTGGCACGGGTAGCGTGGTTGTGTGCCTTGACTAGTGTATTAGCCATGCTAGAGGAGGCCGAGCCATAAGTGTGTCTCAACTAGAAAAATTAGACCAAGTTGCAACTTAACCTCTATAGACGATTTAATTATTTATTATTAAGATTATTGGCTTTTAGAAGACCCGGTTGTTCCAAACTGGACCCGAACCGAGCCCCAGCCATGTAGACCTTTAGCACGATCAAAGACGGCCACATAGATATATACTGTATGTATATATTGGTATTTTATTTTGATGGTCAATGACTACTTATAAATAATAGTTAAATATAATATATTATTTGCTATTAAAGTTATATTCATATTTTTATCATATTTTTATATATTTTGTTATTTTCGAAAAAAGATACGTTTTCTTGAAATGCCATTCAAGGTTTTTGGGACCTTTGACTAGAACAGTATATGTATCTACATTTTGTGTGTGTTTATTAGATTAAATGAATATATATATATATATATATATATATATATATATATATATATATATATATATGTGTTAATCATTTTGTGTATATTTTATGGTGTGTTCATAATTATTAAATAGTTAGTAAATAATTGCAGGATATTTTCTATATATAAACTAGTAAGAAAATATTGATTTTGAGTATATTGGTTATGATTTAATTAAAATTTCTCAAAAAGTAATTTTTATTTAGTTTAGATTTTTTTTGAAATTATCGTAGAATTTATTTTGCACATATAGATTTATATATAGTAAATATGTTTTATATATATATATATATATATATATATATATATATATATATATATATATATATATATATATATATCACCTCTATCCCAATCCACACCTTGGCCATGTGCTCCCCACCCAAGAAGGTTCTAACATCGATTGAACAGACATTTTGTAACTTCTTTTGGGGGCAGGACAAAGGTCAGGACAAGCATCACTGGGCCAGTTGGAAATCTATGGCACGTCCTACCGAGGAAGGGGGACTAGGCTTTACCAAACTCTTCCACATCGTTCAAGCTTTCTCGTTGAAACTGTGGTGGACTCTTCGGACCAGCAACAACTTATGGACCAGGTTTATGAAGGCCAGATACTTCAAGCACAGTCACCCTGCAGTAGCCATCTCCAACAGTCGATCCTCTGCGGCGTGGCGTCGCATCCTCGAGGGGCGGGCTAGCGCCGAACCTATTATGCGCCTCCAATTGGGTGACGGTCATTCGGACCCTTTCTTGGAGAGATGGATTGGCGACAACATGATCCCGAGCATCACGGAGACCCCTAGAAACTGCAGGATTAGCGACCTGTGGGACCTCAGTTGTAACGACTGGAACTGGGATAAGATTCATGACTGGTCCGGAAACGAAACCGTGGAGAGCATACGCCGATGCGGAGTTAGAATCAGAAACGAAGAGGATGCATGGAGGTGGTCGCTCGAGGCTTCGGGGGCATTTACGATACAGTCGGCGAGACGAGCGGTGCGAGTTATTGGGCATCCGAACCCTACCATTGCTCCCTACTGGCACTCTTGCATACCTAAGAAGTTGTCCGTTTTGATGTGGAGAGTCATTAGGCAGAAACTACCCACCGACGAGATTCTGAAGACCATAGGGTTTAGCTTAGCATCAGCCTGCAACTATTGCGCTGACCGCCAGATGGAGACTATCGACCACATCTTCTATCTCGGGGATCTGCCAGGTCACATTTGGAGGATTCTCAACCAACTGTGTAGCATTGCACCAGGCAGTGGGCGCTTCCACGATCTGGCATACTCATGGGGTTCTGCCTCCCACGGACACCAGATCGTCGCAACAGCCGCCACGTGGGTCATTTGGAAGAATCGTAACAAAGCAAGATATGAAGGACTCCACTACACGGCCATTCAGCTCATCCGGGAAGTCTTCCGCCAATGTCGTAAAAGGAGCACCCGGTGCGCTCACAGCTCGAGGGCTTTCTGGGCCTCTATCCTCCCCTAGATCTCATTCGTTGTCGGACCCCCCATCCTCCTTCCTCTTTTTGGTGGTGTACTTGTATAGGCTTCGGCATTTTGCGCCTTGTATACTTTTTCCGGCTTCGGTCTTCGAACCTTGATTAATAAAATGGGGGGTTTTCCAAAAAAAAAAAATATTTATATATATATGTATTAGCATAGAAAAGAAAAAGAAATAGAAAATAAAAAGAAAAAGAAAGGAAACCAAAAGAAAGAAAAGAAAGAAGGAGCCACAGGCTCTGTTCCTTGTGGGAAAAGACTCAAGCCCGCAACCCTTCGCTTTTATATGCGCGATAGAGTATCTCTCTCAAACCAAAAACCCTAACACCTTGCTCGACCCAAGCCGCCACCTCCGTCACGACCACTCGGAGCACCCCCTCAGCCATGGTACGTCGTTGCGGTGGCCGTCGGTGGTGGCAATAGCTTCCAGTCGCCCTGCAGCAAGCAGTAGCAGTAACAATAGCAACAACAAACATAGGAATTTGTTGCGTGTTTTCTCGATCATTCAGTGATCATTTTGTGCACCGTCTTTGCAGGTACATACACGACATATACGACTTTAATCTTCTTCTATTAGTTTAAAATTATATGCCTAGTTTGCATGATATATCGACCCAAAGTCGAGCAAAAAATGCTCGAAAAAAAGAACAGAAGTTTAGGCGAACACCCTAACTTGGAAGGCGATTTCTCGAAAAATAGAACAGAACTTTAGGCGAACACCTGAAAAACCGGGCATCGTGGTTGCAACCCATGAGTATAGAAAGACGCGTATGGATGTTGTTGACGTGTGGGAGTTGACAGAACTCGATTTCGTTGTGCGTGCGCGACGAAATCGAAGCGTATCCGTCGAGATATCCTATCGGCTCCTTTGCGAACAAGCCCATAACATCGTGCACGTTCATAATCTCGAGACAAAATTTGTACCAACAGGACCGTGTCATTTTTCTGGTCCTGTGTGCCAACTTTGGCCTGATTCCGAGAAGGTCGACCCGAACGCTATTTTGGCGAGCCCACGACCCGATCCAACGGACGATTTTGTGCACGGCCCGTCGGAATCCAACTTTGGACATACGATTTGGTTCATATCATCAAATCGAGTCCGTAGATATGTAGTTTGATGACTTTAGAGACAATAGGCTTTGGTACGCTTTTCGGTGCAAAGCAGGTCCAATAATGGACATCATTTTGACCCAAAATTATGATTTTGCCCTTGTGTGCAGAAATGGACGTTTGGTAGGCATTCTTAGACTTTTATTTTATACCAAAGCCGTTGGTAATGTCTGTTTCAGCATCCGGAGATTGTTACGCGAGTTGACTTTTCGTGGCTCATTTGAGTGGTTGGTAGTATCGGTTTCATCAGCTAAGGACCTCAGACGAGTACATTTCTGATAGTTTTCATATTTGATCATCCCTATGATTCATGTATTTAATAGTTTTTTACATTGATATTCTATTAAATCTCGACACGATGGTAACATGATGTCATATGGATCCCTTGCATGTTTTATTCTTGATTATTATTTTCGTGACTCATGTATGATTTTCGTGTTCATGACCTGCTTGGATCCATTGGTACTAGTCGGACGGGAAAATACTCTAGACATGTAAACAAACCCAAAACTATTCGTGTCTGATAGCAGTCACACATTTCATGTGCAAGGTGCCGGATCTATTATTCGTGTCTGATAGCAGTCGCATACTTCACGTGCGGGGTGCCGAATCTATTATTCGTGTCTGATAGCAGTCGCACATTTCATGTGCGGGTGCCGAATTTATCCTCAGCCGTTTATATGTCGAAGTAGTATTTCAACTCACTAGATAGGTGCATGCTGTTCTAGTTCTACTTTATACTTTGCTAGTCACATGTCTTATCAGTTTTAGTACTCACTAATCATCATTATCATGCTTTTTTCGTTCCATGATTCCATGTTTGTCTGTTCATCATGTATTTCCTTATTAATTACAATTTTATAGATTTTGTCAATTATTGGAACTGCTGTTAGAATGTACTCGTTCCATTCCTGACTGGAAACTAATATTTTTCTGGTTAGCCGCGACTACGCTTTGCATTGGAGAGACGGGTGTACTAGCAGGCCAAAACCTAGAGACTAGTTAGATAGTTGAGTATTTATTCAGTTGTTCTTTATAAATTGTGCAACATTGTACCTTGTATCAAATGTAAATCTTTGAATATTGTAATTTAGTTTAGAAACGTGAATGAGCCATAAAGATTATCTTTTGAGCAATTGTTTTATCATGGCCTCGACAGCGTTCTACCGCTGACACTGCGACGTAGGCTGGCTTGGACATGCACTCGTATCCCGAAAAGCGGGTGCTGGTCGTGACACCATCTCCACCACCATGCAGTTCTTCACTCAGGTTGTATTCGAGGTCCAGAGCACCCTGATAGCCCAGCCATCGACAGGGACCCCTATATATGCCAGTCCCGATCCTGGGGCTAATGGAGAATCGAATAAACCCCCTCAGGGGGTAACTTGAGGGACGGTCCATCATACTCTGCCTCGAGTATCAGCCCCCTCAGGAGCTGAACATCGTACCTTGCCTCAATCGTCTGCTCCTAACTCTACAGAAGAATTGTTCGAGATGGTGATAGACTTGCGCGACTGTTTCGAGGCAAAAAATAAATAGGAGGAACGCCAGAAGCTCGGGATCCGAAAACCTTATCCTTTCGAATGGAACAATGTGTTTATCCTTCCAAGTACAAACCACAATCAATGATACCATTTGATGGGAAGGAGTCCCCCCGTCAATACTTGACCTACTTTCACTCCATGAGGGCACCTACCGAAAGAGGACGCCCTACTCGCAAGCCTATTTATCGGGGCGGTGAAAGGGGTGGCCTACGATTGGTATTGTAGCCTCCTTGATAATTGTATATCCTTCTTCGAAGATATGAAGCACCTCTTCCTTGCCCGATTCTACGATGGCGGAAAAGATATGACTATGTCTTCTCTCATAGAGAAAACCCAGAAGGAGAAGGAAACGCTTCCGACAAGCAAGTTTAAGGCTACCTTTCGGTATCCCTGACCCCATACTAATGGATTCTTGCTAGAAGAATATGATGCTAGCAATCAAACTCTGGGTTGACTCCACCCAATATGCAGACTGGACCGCGTTCATTACCAACGTCGAAGCCGCTAAGATGAAAGCTCACGATGCCCGTCTTCTAGGTGTTAGCTTTCCTTCCTTTGAAGACAAGGAGAAGCGCACCGCCAACAACAACAACAATGGGCATGAACCGAAAGGGAAGCAGGCACTGATAGTGAAAGCCTTGGAAGGTGCATTCAATCCTGCCCAGAAGCTACCGGCCGCACCAAGGCAGAAGGAGGTCTACTCCTTCAATGATAACGATACCTTACAGCTCCTTGAGATACTGAAGCAAGTTGACAAAATCAAGTTGCCTGATCTAAAGCGCCCTGATGAGGTGGACATGATAGATGTCACGCCCCAGAACCAGAATACTGGAAAGTAGGGGCGAAACAAAGCCAGCTACGTGTATTAGAGTACGCCAGTACCCCAATATACGATAAAAGCTGTCTAGAAGACAAGTGGGAAGACTCTAGCATGCCACTGACGACTTCTATGGTCGAACAAATCCTATCTCAATCCAACAACAACAAGTATCAAGAGTATATCAAATATGAAAGTAAAGAGGCGTCCCAAAATACTATATGATACATGATCATGAAGATAGTGAATACAAAATGCTACACTAGCAAAGTACCAATATACATGATCACTATATCAGTCTAGATCTAATATAATACATTATGTTGACAGAAGTCTGAGAAAGTCTCAAAATAATAGGGCTAACACATGCCCTAGCTAACACCACCAAAATGAAATAAACCGCAAGTGGTAAGAAGAGGGAACCCACTCGCGAGGAGGAACAACCGCGGATCTAAGCAGGCGGCGGGTCATCCAGAGAAAGGTATGGAGAATCCTCGGGCTCCAGCGGTAAATCTGGCCAAACAAAACCAGTGGGGTCAGGCCCCAAATAGCAAGTACCACAAGGAAGCTCGAGGTGAACGACAAAACCCAACAACAACACAACAACATAGTGACAGAAATAAATAAAGATGGTTCGAGACTAGTGCGGTACCAATGCACGTATCTCAAGAATATAAATGACTGAATGGAAATACTGAACCGTATAACAATAGAGAACAATAAGCCAATGAGCAACAAGGGACTTAGGAACTACTCGAAGTCGGAGCCACAACCCTTAAACCAAACAAGGACCGGGGTTGCAGATATTTTCCCGAGCAGAACTTAGTCTCTGGCCACTCGACGACACAAGAGAATATAAGGTAACACACAATCAAAAGTGCACGGCCAATCATTGCCTACGGCTTTCTATCATTAACTAGCTAGGGTTATCATAATCCTAATTACTAGTATGCAAGTTGAGGAACTTCACTACCACCTACGCTGCAGTAACTCGGATGGCCAAGGGGGCGACGACGGTAGAAGAAAAGAAATAAAATCAACCAAACAATCTCAATCAATAGTAGATAAACATCTACTCCAAAAATGAAACATATCAATAGTAGATAAACAACATCTACTCAATAACATATCAATAGTAGATAAACATCTACTCAATCAATAGTGGACAGGGGCCCACGCCAATCGGGGTTATCCCTGCCACTGTGGGGGCCCATAGCGATCCGAGTACGCGGTAGCATGAAGTGTCCTCCCCTCCCAATGATCTATATGAGTTTACTAGTCAATTACCTATAACATTCGTTTTTAATTCTCAAGTCGTGGACACTCAAGAATCGTCCTATAATGACGAGCCATGGGTACAAGTCATTTGCGAGATATCTCTGGCAAATGTTCTCAATACACATTACGCGCGATACAATAGACAATACTCACACTCGATTGTCCATTGCCAAGATGCAATAGATTAAACATTCAACAAGCTATATCCACGGTGTCAAGAAAGAACATGTACTCATATCTCGGGTCTAGAAATCAATAAGAAAATCAAGTCATGAGTGCGCTACTACGAGCCACTAAATCGAGCTAGGCATATACAGTAATCTGCAGTGCACCATAACAGGCCACTATCTATAATTTGGACATAGAACAATACGTGAACATAAGCATGTACCATATATATAGAGTGTACAATCATTCTTTAACTATCCAAGGTCATCTAATCATGTTAAGAGTCCATTACAATCGAGAAAATATCAAAAAGGGACGAAAACGGGCAAAAACGGACAAAAACAGCCTAAAACAGCATAAAACGGCATACCGGTGGTATACTGCGGCATACCGGCGGTATACCGGACTAAAGACAGTAAGTTTCTGGTGCCAAAAACTGGCATTCCGGCGGTATACTACGGCATACCGGCGGTATGCCGTTTTTCCAAACAGCAACAAAATCCAGATTTTTGGTAAAACTCGTTTCGGCCATAAAAACTTCATTTTAAATCGAAATTCGGACTTTCAAAAGTCAAAATTGAATAGAATTGAATTTTCTACAACATGGAAGTATTAGTTTTCACAAATTAAAACATTTGATAGATCAAAACCTCAAAATACTCAAAAATCATATCTAGAAACTCAGATCTATGCCATATTATCGATCAAAACCAAAAGTGCTATACATTAAACTTGTTAACAATTTAGAGGAGCATATTATAGAACAATAAAACTTTAATTTCTATGAAAAAAATAAAGTATGGTCATATCACTTTTGAGCAAGATGTACTTGCCTAGGTTTTAGCAACCAAGCCTAATCTTCCACTCCACCACCAAGAGGGGTTCCGAAACCACACTCTAGGCCTCAAGGCCAAGCCTTCCTAAGCTTGAGGAAGAGGGAAGAGAGTGAAGAGGAAATGGTGAAGGAAAGAAAAGAGAGAGGAGAGAGAAACTCATAGGATATATATAGAAGGGGTGAATTAATCTTAGCCGTTGGATCGTAATCCGTGTCAAAATTCTAGATCAATTCTAGCCATTGAAAGAAAACCAATTGTCCATTGGATAATAGAATGCATCTATACTATTCACGAAAATATCTAAATACTATTCATCAAAATATCCAAAATACTATTCATGAAAATATCGGAAACACTATTCACGAAAATATCTGAAATCGAAAATATCTAAAATGTGGAAAAATCTGTCCGGGCGACATGCCGTCGGTATACTCCGGTACACCATCGGTATGCCGGCCAAGGAAAATCTATATTTTGGGAAAAATTTTAAAGCGTTCCAAAAACCGAGAAAATACGAAATGCAATACAAAATACGTATCGGTATATAAATACCGATACTGTGAGACGAGTCTCACAATAGATGAGCCGAGATACTGTCACTACCATCGGTTCGTCGGGCACCCGACCCGAGATTGCTATATCGTGAAGAACTACATACAACGCATGATCAATACGAATTTTATCTCATTCGACGAACATGGTGTCTCTCCATTTCACCACTCTGCCACTACTGAAGCTCAAGATGGCGTCATCCCCATGCCAAAGGCGACAATGGAAGTAGTCAACCTTCTACTGACTCGTGACAATGTAAGTGGACTAGTACCACGTACGACATCCTGGGAAGAGATCCTGTGGGTCCATCCATATCTAGCTCCAGAACTGACTCAACTGCAGGTATGTCCTACATCTAAAACCAAGGGCAAGAAAACCAATTCTTGCCGAATGGTTACTTCCTCCCCCGAGAAAGCCCTTCCAGTACAAACGCGTTCAAAGCAGAACGTTCAGCAAGAAGAGGCTTCGGCCGAAGTGACCCCTCCTGTCATCACTGCGGTCGTTCAAGGGGAAGGTTTATCCCAACCTCCAGCAGTCGACAAACAGAAGCTGAAAGAGGTTTGTTTCGACAGGCCTCTACGAAAAGATAGTACTTCAGGGTTGATTAAATTCCATAACTTTGACATATTGGCACAGCTCGCCAGTACTTTGGCCCGACTATCACTATTTGAGCTCCTCCGACTATCCAAAGATACCTGGGAGGCTCTGTGTGAAGCACTGAAGGATGCTGAGTTTTTCATCAGCGGGTCAAGCAGCCTGAAAAAGATCCAACAACATGTTCGCACTGTCATAGTATGGGGGAAACCACCTCCAATATCATGTTCACTTAACAAGACAAGCTACTCAAGGACAACCAACATAATAGACCGCTGTATTATACAGGGTATGTTGGTGCCATCAAGGTAGATCAGATCTAGGTCAACCCTGGGTCTTCTCTCAGCATTATCCCTCGAACTCTGCTCCAAATACTAGGGATCCTGATACATCGCCTGACTGCATCCAATACTACAATCAGCGGATTCAATACGTGCAAGAGCGAACCGCTAGGTAAGATCCGGCTGAAATATCATATCGGCGAGCTCCAGACGGAGGTGACTTGCTATATCATAGACGTGGATGTCAAATATAAAATCCTGCTGGGACGGCCAGGGATAAATAAATATATAGTGGTGCCGTCTACTCTCCACCTATGGCATAGTCAGGATGGAGTTTGCTGATGTCAATCCCTTCAGAGGGATTGAAGCCTTTTCACCGATTTGATCTGTACAAATCAATTCATCTGGACGATGAAGCCAACGATACCGAAGTAGAAGAAGATGCCGACATTAAAGCAGAAATGATGATTGACGCTCCTCTGAAGGTGCGACTCTGTCACTCCTATTTCCCGTTATACGTATCTTCAGTATACGTATACGGATTTCTGACATTTTTTAGGTGGACCGTAGTTAGGCTTGTCTTGCTTAGCCTAGTCTTGGTTTAATCTTGACTTGGTTTATTTGATTTGGTTTGGATCAATTTGACTTGGTTTAGCTTGCTTGTTTTATTTTGGTTTGGTTTGAGATGGTAAGGCTTACTATATAAGTCAACTCCACTCTCTCTCCTTCATTATTTCTTATAACTTTTTCTTTCTCCTCTATTACTCTCCCACCAACCTAGAGAGCTTAGGCAAGTACAACTTGCTTCATGATGGATCTTCTATTTTATTATTCTTTCTTTTACTCTACATGATTCTAAGCATCTTTAGGACTTGGAGTTTTCGGTTTGGACGGATAGATTTTTGTAGATCTAAGTTTGTAGCCTTTTCGGTTTTTTTGGGTTTTGATCTACCAAACTTCATTATTTTCAAGTTTTAATTGTTCTATGTTGTATAGAATTCGATTTTACCAGAAATGGACGTTTAAAAAGTTAGATTTCGGCTTGTTTTGAAAAAGTTATGGCCAAAGCAAGTTTTGGACATCTTCTATGTTCATCTGTCCTGGTTCTGACAGGAACGATGAATAGTATCACAGGCTTGCATAGTGCCGCTTGGATGAATAGTGCCTCATAGCTTTCATAGTACCATAGGCTTGCATAGTGCCGCAAGCTTGCATAGTGTCGCAGGCTTGCATAGTGCCACATAGATGAATAGTACCGTATGGCTGGCATAGTATCGCAGGCATGAATAGTACCACAGGTTTGCATAGTGCCACATGGATGAATAGTATCGCATGGCTTGCATAGTGCTGCAGGCTTGTATAGTGCCGCATGGCTTGTATAGTGCCGCATAATGCTTATTTTAGCTATTTTTGGCTGTTTTATGCCCTATTTGGCTGATTTGTGGCCAGAATTTCTTCCAACTCCCAACATAAAAGTTGTAAATCTTTTCCTTGACTTCAAGAATATGTTACTAGCTATTTTTATGCAAGTTTCTCTCATTCATGATAATGTAAGGGTAGAATACGATAGTGGCCTGTTATGGCACACTCTTAACAAGTAATAAGTAACTTGACATGATAACTCTTAAATAGTGACCCGTCGTGGTGCACTCTTGACAAGCAACCTTGACATGATAATTCTTGATGGTGGTTCATCTTGACACACTCTTGACATGATAAGTAATCTTGATAGTGGCCCGTCGTTGCACACTCTTGACAAGTAATCTTGATAAGTAAGTCTAACATGTAATCTTGAATGCTGTTGCGAGGGCTATCTTGACATGCTGAGTAAAAACTCGTCTTGACACCGTGGGTGGTTGTTCTTGAATGTGCTTGTATAAGCTACCAGTCTCGTCTCGCATCATGTCTAGGACTTGAATCCCTGGTTACCACGGTCAGGGATTCATGCTGAATCTGACTAGGTTAATTACTAGATTGATCAAAGTAGCTCGTATAGGAAGATGTTTCCAGTTACAGGTGATCCCGTTATCTGGACGCCTTGAATGGACTTGTAGCTTGCCATCGAGTAGGCCATATTTTCAGCCCACTGTCATGTGGGGCACTTCTTGAAAGAAGTAATATACACACTATCATATATTGCACTCTAAGTCACCTAATAATTCTTGATCACTCTTACATGAATCTCGCCTGGATAACCTGGATAGCTGCAGGGCTTGTGACTGTCGGAACATCTCATTGCATCTTGCTAGTAACTAGGCTTGTGATAACCCTAGTTAGTTAAAGTATCAAGCCGTACTCTTTTCTTGGCCGTAAATGTTGGATGGAGTCCTATCTTGTCTAGTCTTGCCTAGATCCAGTACATGGCTATCTCAGGACATGCTTGTTTATGCTTTACTTTATCGATAATTGGTTAGAGACTAAGTTCTGTTCAGGTCAAGGATTACAACCCCGGTCCTTGTTTGCTTTATGGGTTGTAACTTGGTTACCGGAATAGTCCTTTAGTTATCTTATCATTTATCACCCTATTTTCCCTAACTCATGTCTTTTGTTATTTCATTTATGTCCTTATGTGCTAATATGCTGGTTTTTGTTCTTAAATAAAGCCTCCCTTGTGGCACTTGTTCTTTCTAGGCTCTGATCCAACTGGTTTTGTATGACCAGATTTTAGAGTAGCACCCGAGAATCTCCCAGCCTTCCAGCCAGATGGTGAACAATAGGCGCAATCCTGGCAACGAGTAGGTTTTATTTTGCTCTCCCACTCTATTGTAAATTATTCTTTTGAGGCGTTTAGCCGCCGAACAAGTGTTAGCTCGTGTTAAATACTTATGATTCCTGTCTGCCTAAGGGCTGTAACATGATTGACAAATCCTAGGGTTGATCATGTACGACTGAAACTATTGCTAGTCCTGATATTTTGTACGACTAGATTCATGATCATCTGTATATAAAATGTATGTGACGCCTTACTATTGATATCTGATGGTCTAACATCTTACAACTATTATTGTTTGCTTAAGATTGAGACACTAGGCTTGTTCTTGACCATAAGAGACTGATGGCTTGTAGATAAACCCTTATATATCTAGACCGCCGTGACCGTATATCTAGGTAGTTTACACTTCTATATACGTAGCTGGCTGTGTCTGCCCCCGCTCTCCAGTATTCTGGTTCTGGGGCATGACACAGTTTAAATGGTGGCCCATGCAGGTCTTATAAATCAAGATGTGTGAGGGTTTTACCGAATAGATGTATCAATCAACATTCGCCCTTGATCTCTACTCGTTCCTTCTAATCTTCCTAGAATCTTGACATGATCACATGCTTATATCCCTGATCTATCTTGGTCCTTCCTTCTTATCCCTTATGTCATTGTTTTTCAGTAGCATTGTTCCTGGTCCTACCGATCAGCCGGGAGGAGAACCTCCAGTGAATCAGCAGCAACTTGGGGATCAAGCCCAGCACTCAAAAATATTATTCCGAGTCGTGCCTTCAGGGGATCCAGAGCCCCCAGTTCAATCCGTCCAGCCTGTAGAGCCTAATAATGGAGTCCTGGTGAGACTTATCCGAGAATTACTTGCATCACAAGATCGATAGGGCGATGTGTCATGACCCGTACCCAGTATTTGAGCATGAGCCGTGGGTACGTCCAGCCTATGTCGCAGAGTCGGTGGTAGTACGCTGTCTAGCCATCTCTATATTTTTAAATACAACCACGCAGTTTATATTCATTTGAACAATGTAAACCACATCAACAGATAGGATCAAAACAAAATGAATTTTATAAAATAACTACAGTTTGGAGAGAAGGATAATAAATGATCTGACAAAACTCTAAGATAGATGAAAACGTACTAAAGTGACATAGTCTCCAAAGAAAATAAAATGTACTAGAGAACATCCACAAATCAACTCATGAATCTCAAAATAGAACTAGTATCTAAAAGTCTCAACTAAACAAATCTGTGAGAATACTAAATAAAATCTACTAAAAGCCATATGTAACGGGCAACTCTGCAAAAGCAGCCTCCATTTCGTCCTGTGCGCCAAAATCGGGATCTGCAGTATGCTCATAATATGTGGTACAGAAATCCTCTAACTCATCACCAAAAAATATTGGTTTTCTAGTCAGAAATGGAACAAGCACACAAACTGAAAAGCTATCCGCAACATAATAGATTCGACAGTACATGAAAATAGCATATGTGGAAGAAACTAGACGGTGAACTGAAGATATGGTATATTTTGAATGAAAGTATGAATCGCAGAACATGGTATGTCAACTAGAAAGAATGTAAAAGCATGATGACATGGCAAGTGGTACGATGTAAAGGAATAATAAAAGATAACTATCTAAGTGTGTTGAAATATCTGTTTCGACATGTGAACGACTAGGGGGTAAATCCGGCACCCCGTACGTGAAGTGTGTGGCTGCTATTCTCCACGAAAGACACGAGAGATAGAAAGGGTGGTTCACACGTCTACTAAGATATTTTCCCTTCCCGACTAGTATACATGGGCCCAGACTAGTCACGAAACACAAGGGTAAGATAAGACAAGAATATAATAAATAGGGTCCATGATACTAACTCGTGTGTCCATCGTGTCATCAAGCAAGGAGTATATGTATAATATGTACTGAACAAAACTATCAGAATTGAAAGCAATCAGAGAGTGCACTTGCCTGTTGTCCTGAGCTGGGGGTACGAGTCAGATGTCGAGTCGAAGTCCAAGGAACCTATTGATAGATTAATATAATCAACACACAGTTTAAGAGTAAAGTAAGTCTATCTATTGATTTGTTAAGTTATTAGGGCATTACCACTCTATTGGGTTTCCAAATTAGATGGGTTTGTAATTCTCTTTTGTTACTTAAGACATGCTTAGTCTTGGACTTGGTTTCTACCCCCTACTGGATTTTGACTAATGCTCCTAGACCTTATTCACCCAGGTAACATGGTATAAATAGCCTTAGGTATTACTCAATTCTCCTGACCTCCTCCGTATGCCACTTTTTAGTTGGTACAAAACATAAATTATCAGTTGTCCTCATAGCACATACCTCATTTTGATTGTTGACCAACTATCCCCTTCAACTCAACTATGAATCATGACAGGTGCTTTATAGGCACTTCTACAATTTAGGTTCTAATACCAAGTATACCATGGTGCCCTCATGTACCAATCCTGACACTCCAGTTCACCTGACCCTAGGCTTAGGATGCTTTCCTCTTGTAGTAGCAGTATCTAGGATTCCAATACAGGCATTGGTTAGTCATTAGCTCTGGTCTATGGTTATGTTTAGCTGTCGCAGGATACATCCAGTGACCAAAAGGCTAGGACTTATAACTCTAAGTACAGTGCTAATTAATGGTAAGATGTGTAGTTTACAACACTCTTGTGTGTTCTACTGACACACTTGATTCCTTTACCAGACTACTCCCATCCTACTATTGACATGGAACACACAACAGTGAACTGATGACATCAACCCATACTTTGGAATATCTATACCTAGGCAGTGATTTGAAGCTCACTTAGGACTGCATATGAATCAAAAGGGAATAGTATATCAACAAGCTCTGCACTTGAAGACCAAGACTGGTTAAAATGTATTACATTCAGAAAGTTACCCTTACTCTAGTTCTCCTATTTCGAAGCTAGTCATAGTTTACAGTCAGACAGGGAATGGTTAAGTTCTCCTGAGTAGGAGAAATCAATTACCTGGAGGTCAGTTAGTAGTTGCAATCTTCTATAGACATGATGTGACATTGGTACATTTGTACAGGGAATTAAAGATTACTCCATACTCGATTCTCCTCTCTCAAGTCCCTGCTAGTTTACTGTACTTATCTTAGGTATATGGTTATTCTCTACCTACTGTATACAGCAGGTAGGACTGTTGTTGGTCTGTCCTATGCAATTCACCATTCGTGTACACCATTCTCCTATTTCCTAATGATATAGCCATGTATAATGCCAATAGGGTACTCTATTAACCAGAACACTCTTCACCCTCTCTATATACCAGTCTTTATTATATCACATAATTACAACACTTGTTGCATGTGATTGTCAATTTCATCCCCTACAGGTTTGATTGGTAATAGCTCTGTATATACTCAGGTTCCACCCATTCCTCTACACTAACTGTTATATGTTCTTGTTTTATTGTCAAGAAGGGATACATCCCATCCTACCCACTATTCTTAGGCTAGGTGCCATCCAATTTCCTTTCTCAATGGTTCTCAATAAACCTGACACAAGCCCAAGCCCTACGTTCCTAGTTCAGTACAGATGTTTCATCACACCACCTAGTGTCTAGAGGGTACCTAAACATGGCTTTTACCTGGGGTAATCCCGTACTCCCAAGGCTATATTTCTTTATTTCTTGATACTTAAGTGTACCCCCCAGTCCATACTCTATGGCCCATGGCATATGCACAAGGTTTATGGCCATTATCTGCACCCTATCACCCACTAGTTCACTATGTTATAGGTAACTTACTCAACAAGCAAGGCCTACTGTTTACTAGTGCAGGTCGAAGTCTTTACATAGGCATCTATCATAGTATGAACAAAGTGCTCCAGGATGTTGGATTGATTCTACACTTTGTATAAGCACAACACTTCCCCTTCTGATACCACCTCCCACTTGACTCTAGCCTACACTTAAGCACCTAAACTCCCATTGGTCTTTTCTTTGGGACTCCAAGAGTTAAAGTTCTGTCACCTACCCAAGTCTGGACCCACAGGGTCATCCAAAATACGAGATACAACAAGTGTTTCCGTATCAATTTGGTATACAAAGGGAAGTTCATATGTTAGTATCTATTGGATACAAGGAAACTCATATGGTCGTATCTAATGGATACTAGGAAATATTTGTGATGTAAAAGGAAGCTGTGGTGTGTCTTTTACTCCATGTTGCTAGAACAGGTACAAATGTCAATCTCTGATAGGTACTGGACCCATATTGATTAGCAATCACCCAACCTATGCTGCATTCCCTTAGTCTATATGGTATACCAAGGGCAACACTATACTTTCTTTAGCAAAATAGATACCCGAGCCTAGCCCCTTCACTCTGTTTTCTATGGTTTTGATACTGGTGTACCTTCCCTCTTTGCTAGGGTCTACGCATATGTTCAACTACTGATACATGAATATATCTGATACATTCATCAAACCCCATCATATATAGTGGATACTAAGGTGTCCTGCAACATATGATAGTTATCCTCTCCATACCTGTGTCCATGTCTAACCTACTACTCGTACTATTGGGTACTCAAGCTTGGTCACACAGGTACATGTCTGCAGGTCCAAAATCAGGCCATAGGCCATATTGTTCTGGTATCTCTCTCTATTACAGGTACATGGGAAGACCCTAGTTAGTATCTTGCACAAATACATCCTAGTTTGATTTAGGCTTCCCCTTATGTTTAGGTCTACTACCCATAATAAACCCCCTCCCCTCCCAACGGTTTAACCTCAGGTTTGACTACTCCTTCAACTAATTCCTCTCAAGGATTATTACAAATACCTTACCTCCAATGAAACACGAGCGAGTTAACTAGTTCTAATGAATCAAAAGCCATGGTGGGTGAAAATTACCTGTTGAGGGTTTGATTGCTTCGACTCTTCAAGAATTTGTCTCGACTTAGAGAAGGGGAAGAACTCATGGCAGAAAATTAGAGTTTGAGGGAAGGGACGAGAGCATTTGCTAGCATACATATATATATGCCAAATTGAATCTTGCCGAGATAAGAAGGAGGGGATTCGATCAAATCTGAATCCTGCTTTGGCTTTGGCCGTTAAAGGATTTGAATACAGAGGTTTAACATATGGCTGGTCAACAGTAGTTTGAATGTCCAAATTACACTCAAGTTCCTCAACAATTGGTTCTTTACAAAAAGGCCTTCCTTTAGTCTAAGCTATAGATTGTTTTGCTTAAAAACTCCCTTTAAGAATATACATGCATAATGGTAATGTTTGGAATAGTAATAATAAATGTAATACTAATAATAATAAATAACACTTAAAAAAATTGGGTCAAGGTATCAATCCACCTTAAAATAATTTTGTCCTCGAAATTAAAGGATAGGCACAAGGGTAGAAAATACCTCATGCCTCGAAAAGGTAAGGATAGCGCTCCCACATCTCGTCTTCCCTCTCCCAAGTGGATTCGCCCGGAGAATGGTGCCTCCATGCGATACGCACCAATGGAATAGTCTGATTGCGCAACACTTTCTCTCGGCAATCCAATATCTCTACGGGCTGCTCCTGGTAGCTAAGACTCGGTCCTACCTCAATCTCTGAGTGGTCTAGCACGTGACTGGGGTCTGCCACGTATGGGACTCTTTGAACATGTTGTGCACTCCCTCCAATGCGTGTGGTAATGCCAAACGGTACGCCACTGCCCCAATCTTCTCAAGGATGTGGAACGGCCCGATGTATCTCGGACTAAGCTTTTTGCCTCCTCCGAAACGTATCGTGCCACGTGTTGCAGATATCTTCAAGAACACAAGATCAATGGGGAGATGCCCTGCACCAGGCAGTACAAGTTGCTATGGGCAGAGTTGGTTATCAAGAGAACAATATAGCCAATAATTTTAAGCGCCTGAACCCTCCCTTCTTTGACGGCAGCGAGGACGCGATTGCAGCTGATGCGTGGCTCCAGGACATCGAGATTATCTTGAAAGTACCCAAGACTCCAGAGAAAGAGAAGGTGGCTGTAGTGTGCCTACAGTTATTGGACTTAGCCTGCACTTGGTGGGCGATATTTGCAGTAGGATTGGCAATGCCTGTCCTATGGGCAACATTCAGTGACAAGTTTCAGATCAAGTACTTTAAGGCAGTGGCTTGACATGATCTGTAACGTCCCAGTCCCAAAATACTTAGGACTAAGTATGTAAACATGCAAGCTGTATACAAAAGATGTATACTCTAATGTATGGAACCCCGTATGTATACATAAGCTGTAAAATGCAATAAAACTATGATAACTAAATCTCATCCACAACAATAAAGAATAATATTATAATCAACTCAAGAATTTGTCATTTATACATGTAGTTGGGCGGAGACAAATCCAGTACCGACCAATTTAAATGAAAGAAGATATACAAGGAAATGATCAAAAAAATGGCAAGACGAACCAAGAGCAATCATCCTCGAAGAAATGGAGAAGATCACTGCCTTGGCTAGAACACCTGCAAAAAGTCACAAGCACACACCTGGAGAGATAACCAGGTCCTCAGAGGGATGTAACAAGATACATAAAGAACATGCCATATAATATGTGATATATAATAGAGAGTAAAAGGGGATGTATGCAATAGGGTGCCTACCAATTCTATAGTAAAAATGCAGTTAAGAACAAACCTTCAACGCATGGGCACTCTGGCTCAGGTGTAGGAACTCAGGTATGGTCCATCAGGATACCAGGGACCTCAAAGCATAACATTCCTCGAATGTCAGAGGCCAGCAGAAAATCAGGTATCAGGATCCAGGACCGTATCTCCAGTGGAGATAACCGGCAATAATAGGAAAGTGCATACGTGGCCAATACGTTAAGGAACTGTTCTCCCCACCCAATGTCTAGTAGGGTCATATCTATGACTCTTAAAACCTCTAGTAACTGCCACGTCTACTAGCATACAATTCTATTGGCAGTTACTCCTAACCGCCGTACGCCTCATATGTATCGGTGGCCGGCCGACTACGCGAGTACGTGTCCTACATGTGACTCACATCACATGATAAAGTATGTGTCAAGGCCGCATGAGATATACCAATACCTCATCAATAAAGGGGTGGTCACTAGACTAAGTCAATGCAAGAAAAATAAATAAAAAATGAAAAAAAATGACCGACAAGGTCGCTTGCACCCAAGTGTGACTTGGACGCACAGTTTTATAAAAACAACAAATAAGAAATGCTGAAAATAATAACTAAAAATAAGAATATATAAATCACAGAGTAAGTGGCAAGGTATCTTGCCTGATGGTACAAAGTGGCAAGTCTAGGAAATCATAATGTCAG
The DNA here is from genome assembly GCA_029216955.1 of Iris pallida. Lineage (NCBI taxonomy): Eukaryota > Viridiplantae > Streptophyta > Magnoliopsida > Asparagales > Iridaceae > Iris > Iris pallida. Next base: position 63,953,842 of record JANAVB010025196.1, read on the forward strand.
CCAAGAAACGTCACAATCTCCAAACAACTCTGGATGCTGAAACAAACATCAAAAACATACTCAGTGTATAAGATATACCTTGGAAATGCCAGCCCAAATGTCTAATTCTGGAACAGGAGCAAAATCGTAATTTTGGGTCAAAATGATGTCCGCCGTTGGACCCACTTTGTACCGAAATGCGTGCCAAAGTCTATGGTATCTAAAGTCGTCAAACTACATGTCTACGGATTTCGTTTGAGGAGAAAACATAATGGTATGTCCAATTTTGAATTCCGATGAGCCGCGTACAAAATCGCCCATTTGAGTGGGTCGCGGGCCCGCCAAAAAGGGGTTCCGGTCGACCTTCTCAGGATCGAACCAAACTTGGCACACAGGACCAAAATTTTGATTCAAACCTGTTGGCACAAGTTTTGTCTCAATACGACGAATGTACACAAAGTCAGGATCAAGTTTGCAAATTGGCGATACGAGGGTATCTTGACGGATACGGACTGTTTTCGTCGCGCACCCACGACGAAACTAAGTTTCGTCAGTTCCCATACGTCAGAAACGTCCATATGCGCCTTTCAATGCGTATAGCGTGCGACCATGTCGTCCGATTCGTCAGGGCGCACACCGTATCGAGAAAATTTTTAGAATTTTATATAAGTTAACACAGTTTTTCCTCCAACTTCAACATCAATTTACTTTTTACATGTTAATCGAAACGACGATCCAGAAGATGCGTTGCGATCTCAGTTATGTTATCTTTTACTGTTTTTAATTAGTTTCTACATGTCTCTAATGCACAGCAAAAAAATTGGCCAACAAGTTATCGTTTAGAATTGAATTTAACAGTCCAGAAAAATAAAATTTTTGCTAACTTCGGTTCGATTTTCGAACTAGTTAGATGGTTATATCGAAATCCATCTAGAGGATCTCGAAGAGGGTCAAGTCTACTATACAGAAAATCTTACGGATCGAAAATTGGTGCTACGAGTAAAAAGTTACGTCGTCGGAAAGTAGGGTACCTTGAGTGGAAAAACTGCTCCGTGGATGGCGTGGGGCTGTTTTTCGATGCTCCGTTCGTCACGCACACAACTACGTCGCTGGTGAAACGAACTCGTAGGCGAAGAGGGTATGTTCTGCCGCAATTTTCATTTTGGAAGTCTAGGGTTTTGAGGTCTGTGGAGGAAGTTATCTATATAGCAAGTTGGGGCAAAACCTAGTAATACTAGGATTAGTAATAATGCTATTATGTGAACCCACGGGTTGGTGTTCACGGTTTGGGTTGCTGCTACTTGCAGCAAGCAATGGAGAGGGGGGGGCCCGCCCACTTTAAGTGGGAGGGTGACTGTTTCTTTTTTCTTTTTTTTTTTTTTTTCTTTTTTTCTTTTTCTTTTTTTCCTTTTTCATTTCTTTTTCTTCTTTTTTTCCTTTTCCTTTTTCCTTTCTTCATTCTTTTTCATTTCTTTATATAAAAATTATTTTTTTATCTATTTCTCTATTCTATTTTAAAATTTATTTTCTATTTTTTTCTATTATTACTCTATTTAAATAACTAAATTCTATTTTATTTATTATTTCTAATTAAAAATCCTTTTCAATAATTCAATAATTTAGATATAATTATATACACATATATTTTCACATATATGTATATATAAATATATACACCTTAATAAATCCACACATACATACATATATATACATATAAATATATCATATAAACTTACACCCATACTATGCATTACACTCATAATATTATGCATACATGTATTTTAGCACAAATTTACACAAAACTAAATTTAAATATTTTAATGAATTAGGGGGTTTACTTCCTATCCAACTTAAAAAAATTTCGTTCTCGAAACTAAAAATAATCATAATATAAAGAATTACAAGATTTTGTACGGAGGAAGAGTAGGTACGTCAAATCGTAGCTCAATTTTGAATGGATGGAGGAGTGGTTATCATAGGAATCCCAATTGACCTCATATTCTACAAGATGGGGTATGCTTCCTTTCAGACTCTACCCAACATATAGAAGTTGGCCATCCGTAAGATCCTTGTCATTACAAGACTTTGAGGAGGACAATTTCTAGGAAGGGGCACGAGAATAATGGACACTTCTGACCGCAGTCTTGGATTCTAAGTAAGCCTCGATAACACCATGACGTTCTTGGTCAATAACAACTATAAGAAAGTTACTACAATCAAACATTGTCACTCTATGGGTCATGCTTCTGATAAGCTGGTAGCGACCTCTTGTTTGAATATACTAAGGTGTGTCGGTTCAGAAGGATTCGTTCTACGTCTAACATGGAAAACTATGAAGTGAGCTTGAAAACTTAGGGAAGAAAAATTTATGGCCAAGTGATGAGAATCGATGATAATTAAAGAACCCAGGCTATAGAATATGATTAGGCAAGTGTTTTGAAAACTCTTAAGTCATAACGACTAATATGTGTGGGCTGATGTTTGGTGTGGGGTAGGAGGCATGCGTTTGCTTGTTGAAAGGCATACGTCATAGTTGTGCTACGTCTTGCATAGATCTTGAGTATTCAGTTTAGTTAAGGGAATGGATCGATATTTGGATGGGTGAAATCGAATAGATCGAATTTGGGTCTCTATGGTTTGTTTGAAGGAAACAATGTGTCATACACGTGGTGTAATTTAAATGGAGCACTGAAAAATTCGTTTTTGTGGGACATGTATGTCATGTGAGTAGTATGACTAGTCTAGTTCGTGAGTGTGAACTTTGTCGAAAGGAAAAAGCTAGCGTTGTGCTTCAATTAACAAAATCACGATCGAGGGTATCAAATGATATGAATATAGGTCAGCGTTATGAACCATTAAAATATTAGTCTAATTGGAACCAATCATTTCCAACCACTTGCTAATTCCAAAATCTTATGTTTCTTAGAGAGGCTTGCGATCTATTTGCCTCAGAAATTTTGCTCTTGATTCAAACAAAAATGATTCTATGACGATTTGAAGAATTTAGGTTGCAATATGTTACCGTAGTAATCTAAACGCACGAGCAAAGGGATATAAAATGCAAAATAAAAGATCGTTTCATAAATTCCATACAGATGGAAGAACAGTCACGATTGTAATTCCATTCTGAGAGGTAGAGTATAGTAAGTTCGATGTTCTACCCAACTTATAGAAGTTGGTTAATCGGGGAAAGCACAGTAATAGGGCTTCTTAGAAGGTCAAATTTCAAGGAGGTATATGGAAGTATGAGGTATTTCCAATCATAGTCACAGACTCTATAGGAAGTCTAGGTATTATCTATTTATTATGGCCCATATATTAACTATGTCTGGTCAAGACAGTATGAGAGGTCTTGGTCAAGTACATCCGGAAGCAAGTTGGTACCGAGAGATACATAACATAGGCTATGAAGAGATGCAGTTGCGAAATGTATGGAAGGAGAATTAGTGAGCCGAGAGGTAGGACCTACATAATAGGGGTGAGGGCCTATTTCATCAAGTTTGATTTTATAGTCTCAATATGGCGATGGGCTATGATGGGTTTAACTGAGTCTCAATAGGTTCCCTAATTGGACTTCAATCTTTGATTGCATGAACTTTAGATTTTAATTTATAGTAGCTAGACAAAATTTTGTGGAATTTTAAACCATCCCTATTAGGTTAGGGTAATGTAGAATAGGTTCAAATTCAAGTGGTTGGGCAAATTTCCCGTCGGGTTGGTAGAATAGGTTCTGTAAGTCATGAGATACGCCTTCCATGACTTTTGTGTTTAAGTAGCACACTGAGTGGCACACTAGTGGCATGTGCATAGAGGGCTTCGAGTAGATCATAACCACATATTGGCTAAAAGATTTGAGTCAAGGTTGGATCTCTAACTGCAGTCGGAAAGTACATCGGTGTTATAGTAAGGGTTATCGCTAGTCCCTTTTGACCTGAAAGTCGTATCATAATAATAGAGTGCAAGAAGATATGTTTGAGTGGGACATGATATATCTACTTGAAGGTGGACTCGTTTCAGTTTTGCATATGAATTTTGTTGGAAGGTAACAGCTAGTATTATACTCCAAATATCAAAGTCACAGTAAGGGACACCAAAAGATCTAAAAAGAAAGTGGGAGTTCACGAGTCACTAATTTATCATCCTAGTGAGAACCAATTTACCTCAATCAATCGGTGATCCCCTAATTCCTAAAAGTAAGAATGGCTTACAATATATTCACTCTAGAGACTAGGATATAGTTTTAGGAATAATGTGGCTAGGAATATTTGAGTCGCGACATCGTACCTTGACCTTTGGTAATAATAAGTCACGATGTGATCGATAACATGATAGGGTAGTTGTGAATCAGTTTTGAGGATCGTACCCCGAGTCCTAATAAATGGAAATGATCGCGTACAGTGGTACCTGAGTCGATAGGATGGAATGACCCGCTTGTCCATGGTATACGAGAGTCTATCGGTGGGATAACGAACTCTAAAGCACGTCATGGAAAAGATCTCTAACTACTAAGTCGTGAATTTCTATTTGTGTCAAACCAGCCAGACTATAGTCACAAGGGTTCTAGAGGTATTGAATGTAGTGCTCATGCATCATTTGTTGATTACTAATACAACATAATGACGGGGCGTCATGCTACAGATTTTGGCTAAGCTGGTGAATGTGTTGTTCTAATACTAAGTCACTTCTTTGATAATAGAATTTTGCACCTAGAGTAACATCTACTGAATCTCTAATCTTGGAATGGGTGTCTACCACAGTCCTTGCAATGCTTGTCCTTGTTTTGGTTTATTCTTCTCTGTCTAAACTGTGGGGGCCTAGTCAAGTAAGATTTGAGTTAAGGCATACGGGTTGCTAGTTAAGCCAAGAATCAAGATGAATATTTGGAGACTCACAATAATTGATTCCTAGAGATTAGATAGTCTCCTAGGTTTGTGGTTTACCCAAGGGTAAGATCTTACTCATTTTTCAAGCTCAAGTGACTAGAAGGTCACGATATTAGTATTAGGGTCGAGGAAAGGACGAGAAACTTTAGGCAAGGTTGTAGTTATATGGCTTGGCCGATGGTTGCTATACTTGTGCATATAACTACCATGGCCATGGGGATACTCTATTTCTATCTATCAAATACGAGCATTCATCTTTCAAATCAGTGAAAGACAAAAGCAATAAAGACTTCAAGAAGGATGTCACTGAATACAATTACGTGATTCAAAGGCGAATGTATAATTCAAGAAGAATTGTTAATGCAGTCGCGGATGAGATCCTAGATACCTCTATATCTCAATCCACGTGGGATAATCATATGAAGAGCGAACCAAGTGCACTATGGTTGATCAGACCACTATACATTGATTCTCATTAGACAATATGCTTGTGGGCGTCCCTAGTATACATATGTCCTGAACAAGATCGACAAAGAATAAGCTTGCAAAAGTAGGCTATAAATAACGTCATCATTCATGGTAGTTTAAAGTATAAGTACGGAAGAATACGTTCAAAGCAGTAATAAATAATTCGAGTTTCACAAGGATCTAAGTCTTATCCGGTGTGCTTGCGTATACAGTCGTCCTACTGGTTCTTGTATCAGGCCTTGGTTGACCAATGGGTATGGGCTACAAAATCTCTATATTCTAGGTAAACATCTCTCCTGTACTAGCATATATTCATTATCACTTTGTTACATTTTAATACTAGGTTACAAGGATACGGGTGGTAGGTTGTAGTCATACTACTCAACTTATAAAGTCAACTAATAGAGTAACTGAGGAATATAACACGTATACTCGAATGAGTTATCTCCTAACCTCCCTATTCAGCACGAAAGAAGATAAGATTTACAGTGAAAGGAATCAAGCAGAAGGAAGTCAAGGTAATCGGACGAGAGTTTAAAATTTGGAATCAAGGGAGGAAGTCAAGCTTGTGGATGAGATTTCTATATCCTAATCCTATATGCAGGCTCACGCCGGTACAGTAACGTAATCGAAGTGACAAACTCGACCTGCATGGGCCACCTCAAAAACATGTAACGCTCCAGTCCCAAAATACTTAGGACTAAGTACGTAAATATGCCAGCTATAGACATACGAAGTATACTCCAATGTATGGCACACCGTATGTATACATAAGCTGTAAAATACAATAAAACCATGATAACTAAATCTCATCCACAATAATAAAGAATAATATTATACTCAACTCAAGAATTTGTCATTTATACATGTAGTTGGGCGGAGACAAATCCACTACCAACCAATTTAAATGAAAGAAGATATACAAGGAAATGATCAAAAAAATGGCAAGACGAACCAAGAGCAATCATCTTCAAAGAAATGGAGAAGATCACGGCCTTGGCTAGAACACCTGCAAAAAGTCTCAAGCACACACCTGGAGAGATAACCAGGTCCTCAGAGGGACATAACAAGATACATAAAGAACATGCCATATAATGGAGAGTAAATGTCACGACCCGCACCTGCTTTTCGGACGCGAGCTCGTGAGCAAGCCAGCTACGTATCGAGTGGACTCCAGCCCGACTCGAGTACGTATAAGCTGTCAAGGTCATAGGTATCATGTCTAATCTAAACTATATCTCAATCCACATGAATCATATAAACAAGAATGAACAAGTATGGGTCATTGTCTGCAGCCCATTAACATATTGTTCGATTAGACTCCAAGAATGATATGAGTCTATAAAATAAGCAGAATATATCATGGTAATGAATATAAAGAACAAGAAAGATAGTAAATCAATGGCACTAACTATATACCTGAATTATGCGACTGAAATCAACTACCACATGCTCAGCTAACTAACTCCGTGCAATCAGCTACCTGAAGAGATCATCAGGTCCTCAGTGGACTAGCAAGATACATAAAACATGCCTACTAATATGACAGTAAATAACAGGTGTGGAGAATAAGAACACTGCAAGAAGAACATCTAAGGATGACGAGTCGTGAGGAAACGTAATACTAGACTTGGCTACCAATGAATCGATTAACCTCTGTAGCTTGTAGTACAATGCTAGATACTCCCAATCTATAGTAGATTTTGACTGTAATACCATGCAAGATAATCCCAGTCAAGATTAGCCAATTCTAGTATCGATCTCCTCTCCTAAAGGATACAAAGTCAAGTAGACTCCTATAAATCGTAGTACAATACAAGATACTCCCAATTTTATAATGTCGTAAGTCAAGTCAATCAATCAATCAATATATGCTATAGGTCGTAGTACAATGTAAGATACTCCCAATCTATGGCATGTCTCAAGTCAAGTCAATCAAGTGATATCAAGGTAGAAGAATCGGCTATAGGTCGTAGTACAATGTAAGATACTCCCAATCTATGGCATGTCTCAAGTCAAGTCAATCAAGTGATATCAAGGTAGAAGAATCGGCTATAGGTTGCAGTACAATGTAAGATACTCCCAATCTATAGTATATCTCAACTGTAGTACAATACAAGATACTCCCAGTCAAGATTAGTCAAGTCAAGAATAGATATAGAAACTGACAACTCAATCGCAAAGCAAGGTAACATGATAAGACCAATAATCTAGCAATGTCAAATACCCTATACGTGCACGTAATCTAGAACAAGTAAGGCAATCAAGGACGAATCAATCACAATATGGAATCATGTGACAATATGAAAAGTAATACAATAAAGGAAGAGAAGCCATGTAAATACTGTATATGTTCGGCAAGGTATACTTGCCTGGAGGTTGCACGGAGAACCAACAATGTATCGCCAATCAACAAGTCAGAAAGTCCAAGTCATCACAACTGCCTTTGAAAGCTGAAACAGACATTGCCAACATTCTCAGAATAGTCAAATTAGCTAGGATTGCCTGTCCTTAAGTCCAATTCTGGACACAGGGGCAAAACGGTAATTTCGGGCAAAAATGATGTCCGCCGTTGGACCCGCTTTGCACCGGAAAGCGTGCCAGAGTCAATGGTCTCTAAAGTCGTCAAACTACATATCTACGGATCTGATTTTCCGATACAAACCCAACCGTATGTCCAGAGTTGGATTTCGGCGGGCCGTGCACAAAATCGTCCGTTGAGTCGGACCGTGGGGCCCGCAAAACGGCAATTTTATCAACGGCCTCAGAATTGGACCAAAATTGGCATACAGGACCAGAAAAATGATATGGTCCTGTTGGCACAAGTTTCGTCTCGATCTGACGAGCGTGCACAAAGTAATTAAGAAACTTGCACAGAGGCCAATACGGTGAATTTCGACGGATACACATCAAATTCGTCGCGCACACGCGACCAATTTGAATTCTGCCAAATCCCACACGACCACGAAGCCGTTACGCACCTTTCGATGCTTTCGGTTCGCGACCACGTCGCCCGGAATGGCGGGACGCACGACGTGTGGATGGTTTTTCAAGTTTTTAAAACAGGTTTTTCTCAATTTTCTAAATCCGTTTTCTCGGTGTACATTGGACAAAATCAGAAACTATGAAAAGGGGTTTCAAGTCTTATAGGTTGTTTATGAGTGACTTCAAATAGTTTTCTAAAATTCTTAATATACAGTTCATAAAACACCATCCAAGTCGGGTTCTTGGAACGGGTTCTGTCCTGTTTTTGGTCAGGTTTTTCATCGAATTTGGGTCGATTTCTCGGGCAATCCTCCAGTTCATCTAAATTCGTTCTAATAGAAAGGAAATAATCTCATATATATTGGAGACATACCTGAGAAATCGGTTCGCGAAACGGTCGAGCGATCGTTGCGAACTGTCGTCGCGAAGTTGCTACCTTCGATATCGCGAACTGCTGCTGGCATCTGTTTCAGTTGTTCGCGTGCACGCGCGCGGCTATTCCGGCCGGCGGTGGCTGCCCCCCGGCGGCGCGCATGGTCAGGGTGGTGCGCCAGGGCTAGGGGGCGAGGTCGGTTAAGGTTTTAGATGATAACTGCTATCGATTATATATATATACGTCGAACACAGCTGAGCGGGGGAAGGACTAGCGCTCGGCCAAAGTTTTGGGGGCTCAGTTTGTTTGGCGTGGCCTGGGCCTTGCTGGCTCGACTGGGCTGGGATTTGCTGCTCGGTTGGGGGGCTGGAATGTGCTTTGGTTTTTTTCTTTTTTTTTCCTTTTCTTTTTCTATTTCATTATTTTAATATATATACATATACATATACATATACATATACATACATATATATATATATATATATATATATATATATATATATATATATATATATATATATATATTTATATATATATATATATATATATATATATATATATATATATATATATATATTTTATATATATATATATATATATATATATATATATATATATATATATATATATATATATATATATATATATATATATATATATATATTTACATATATACGTATACATTTTATATATATTCATATATACACACAAATACATATTTAGATATTCATACACTTATACACATATACGTATATATTTATCTATATGTATACATGCACCCATATATAATATATATTTATACATACACACTCATAAGTACTTATGTATATATATACATATATATATACACACACTTATACCTATATTTATAATATATATTTATATACAAATACCCGTATACAATATATTTATATTTGTATATAAATACACATACGCACATATACATTTATGTATATATATATAAATACACACATACAATATATACATATATATTTATTTATCTACTCTATATATTTATCTACTATATATATATATATATATATATATATATATATATATATATATATATATATATATATATATATATATATATATATATATATATATAAAATATATATATATATATATATATATATATATATATATATATATATATATATATATATATATATATATACTTTAAATTACTAATTCTCTTTCTATATTCATTTGCTAAAAGACGGGAAAACAGCTAGCAATAACTATATATTTATATATACGATTAATAGCAATAATAATAACAGAAATAAAATACTTAATATGCAATATTAAATATTCCGCTATATAATTGATCACTAGGCTATAAAATGGACTGCCAATACGTATATACACTTCTGTCTACCTACATGGACTTTGTTGGTCTCACTATATGCCTGCTTGGGCTTGAGCTTAGTTCGGGTCCAATCTGGGCTAGTTTGGTTCGACCGGGTTCCTCTAAAGTCAATAATCTAATAATAATTAATTAAACTATTTCTAATGGTCATCCTATAGCTTGGCATGGCTTTCCTAGTTAGGACACACCGATGGCTAAGCCTTCCCCTACCATGGCTAAATACTAGTCCAAGCACGCTACGGCACTATCCGTGCCATGATTCCTAGCCGTCTTGTACTTCAAAACTCCATCATGGCTAAAGTCATCCACCGTAAAAATTAACTAAATAATCATTTATAAAAATCTAAAAACCATCATTTAAATCAATTAAATAATAAAAATATTTTCAAAAATTTTTTCGGGAAGGGGAGCTACAAATCTACCCACCTTAAAAATAATTTCGTCCTCGAAATTCTAACTCACAACCATGCTTAAATTCAAAATAAAAATAAAAAGAGTAAATCTATTATTACCACGATCTTCTCAAATTTAATTCCTCAAAATATTTTATGGCCTTCTCTAGTCATTTGGTAACTCCGAATACTTGGTGACTTCTACCCACCTTTAGTCATACTACTCCTCAACATACGGTCGCTAAACTCTTATAATCTCATAACTAGTTGCTAATAATTCAACCGGCAGATATCTAGGCATATGGCAACCATAATCCTTTATATCTATAAACAACCAAACAATCAATAGTCAAGCAATATTATACTATAATTTAAGAATTTCTAATAAATCCTAGACAGCACGATCATTCGTCACCCCGAAATAAAAGGGACGAGAATCAATGGCACAGGAAGCAAGAAAGTATAATCGAGAGCAAATATGGAGTTTTCAAGGACGTAGAGAATTTCTAGGACAATTTTTAAGGCAGCGTGGATTGAGATTTCTAAGGGTTTAGTCAGTTGCGCAGGCTCGTACCAGTACAGTTACGTAACCGGTACGATATGCTCTGACCTGCATGGGCCACCACAAAAACTTGTCACGACCCGCACCCGCTTTTCGGACGCGAGCTCGTGAGCAAGCCAGCTACGTATCGAACGGACTCCAGCCCGACTCGAGTACGGATAAGCTGTCAAGGTCATGGGTATCATGTCTAATCTAAACTGTATCTCAATCCACATGAATCATATAAACAAGAATGAACAAGTATGGGTCATGGTCTGTAGCCCATTATCATATTGTTCGATTAGACTCCAAGAATGATATGAGTCTATAAAATAAGCAGAATATATCATGGTACTGAATATAAAGCACAAGAAAGATAGTAAATCAATGACACTAACTATATACCTGAATCATGTGACTGAAATCAACTACCACATGCTCAGCTAACTAACTCCGTGCAATCAGCTACCTGAAGAGATCATCAGGTCCTCAGAGGACTAGCAAGATACATAAAACATGCCTACTAATATGACAGTAAATAACAGGTGTGGAGAATAAGAACACTACAAGAAGAACATCTAAGGACGACGAGTCGTGAGGAAACGTAATACTAGACTTGGCTACCAATCAATCAATTAACCTCTATAGCTTGTAGTACAATGCAAGATACTCCCAATCTATAGTAGATTTTGACTGTCATACAATGCAAGATAATCCCAGTCAAGATTAGCCAATTCTAGTATCGATCTCGTCTCCTAAAGGATACAAAGTCAAGTAGACTCCTATAAATTGTAGTACAATGCAAGATACTCCCAATTTTATAGTGTCGCAAGTCAAGTCAATCAATCAATCAATATATGCTATAGGTCGTAGTACAATGTAAGATACTCCCAATCTATGGCATGTCTCAAGTCAAGTCAATCAAGTGATATCAAGGTAGAAGAATCGGCTATAGGTCGTAGTACAATGTAAGATACTCCCAATCTATGGCATGTCTCAAGTCAAGTCAATCAAGTGATATCAAGGTAGAAGAATCGGCTATAGGTCGTAGTACAATGTAAGATACTCCCAATCTATAGTATATCTCAACTGTAGTACAATGCAAGATACTCCCAGTCAAGATTAGTCAAGTCAAGAATAGATACAGAAATTGACAACTCAATCGCAAAGCAAGGTAACATGATAAGACCAATAATCTAGCAATGTCAAATACCCTATACGTGCACGTAATCTAGAACAAGTAAGGCAATCAAGGACTAATCAATCACAATATGGAATCATGTGATAATATGAAAAGGAATACAATAAAGGAAGAGAAACCATGTAAATACTGTATATGTTCGGCAAGGTATACTTGTCTGGAGGTTGCACGGAGAACCAACAATGTATCGCCAATCAACAAGTCAAAAAGTCCAAGTCATCACAACTGTCTCCGAAAGATGAAACAGACATTGCCAACATTCTTAGAATAGTCAAATTAGCTAGGATTGCCTGTCCTTAAGTCCAATTCTGGACACAGGGGCAAAACGGTAATTTTGGGCAAAAATGATTTCGCCGTTGGACCCGCTTTGCACCCGAAAAGTGTGCCAGAGTCAATGGTCTCTAAAGTTGTCAAACTACATGTCTACGGATTCGGTTTTCCGATATGAACCCAACCGTATGTCCAGAGTTGGATTTCGACGGGCCGTGCACAAAATCGTCCGTCGAGTCGGACCGTGGGGCCCGCAAAACGGCAATTTTATCAACGATCTCAGAATTGGACCAAACTTGGCATACAGGACCAGAAAAATGATACGGTCCTGTTGGCGCAGTTTTGTCTCGATCTGACGAGCGTGCACAAAGTAATTGAGAAACTTGCACAGAGGTCG
>JANAVB010025196.1:63966715-64062666 GCA_029216955.1 Iris pallida
TGGGCTAGTTTGGTCGACCGGTTCCCTAAAGTCATATCTATAATAATATAATTAAACTATTTCTAATGGTCATCCTATAGCTGGCATGGCTTTCCTAGTTAGGACACACCGATGGCTAAGCCTTCCCCTACCATGGCTAATACTAGTCCAAGCACGCTAACGGCACTATCCGTGCCTGATTCCTAGCCGTCTTGTAACTTCAAAACTCCATCATGGCTAAAGTCATCCACCGTAAAAATTAACTAAATAATCATTATAAAATCTAAAAAACCATCATTTAAATCATTAATAATAAAATCTTTTCAAAATTTTTTTCGGGAAGGGGAGCTACAAATCTACTACCCACCTTAAAAATAATTTCGTCCTCGAAATCTAACTCACAACCATGCTTAAATTCAAAATAAAATAAAAAGAGTAATCTATTATTACCACGATCTTCTCAAATTTAATTCCTCAAATATTTTATGGCCTTCTCTAGTCATTTGGTAACTCCGAATACTTGGTGACTTCTACCCACCTTTAGTCATACTACTCCTCAACATACGGTCGCTAAACTCTTATAATCTCATAACTAGTTGCTAATAATTCAACCGGCAGATATCTAGGCATATGGCAACCATAATCCTTTATATCTATAAACAACCAAACAATCAATAGTCAAGCAATATTATACTATAATTTAAGATTTCCTAAATCCTAGACAGCACGATCATTCGTCCACCCCGAATAAAAGGGACGAGAATCAATGGCACAGGAAGCAGAAAGTATAATCGAGAGCAAATATGGAGTTTTCAAGGACGTAGAGAATTTCTAGGACCAATTTTAATTAAGGCAGCGTGGATTGAGATTTCTAAGGGTTTAGTCAGTTGCGCAGGCTCGTACCAGTACAGTTACGTAACGGTACGATATGCTTCTGACCTGCATGGGCCACCACAAAAACTTGTCAGACACCGCACCCCGCTTTTTCGACGCGAGCTCGTGAGCAAGCCAGCTACGTATCGAACGGACTCCAGCCCGACTCGAGTACGGATAAGCTGTCAAGGTCATGGGTATCATGTCTAATCTAAACTGTATCTCATCCACATGAATCATATAAACAAATGACAAGTATGGGTCTGGTCTGTAGCCCATTATCATATGTTCGATTAGACTCCAAGAATGATATGAGTCTATAAAATAAGCGAATATATCATGGTACGAATATAAAGCACAAGAAGATATCAATGACACTAACTATATACCTGAATCATGTGACTGAAATCACTACCACATGCTCAGCTAACTAACTCCGTGCAATCAGTACCTGACGAGATCATCAGGTCCTCAGAGGACTAGCAAGATACATAAACCTGCCTACTATATGACAGTAAATACAGGTGTGGAGAATAGACACTACAGAAGAACATCTAAGGACGACGAGTCGTGAGGAAAGTAATACTAGACTTGGCTACCATCAATCAATTAACCCTATAGCTTGTAGTACAAGCAGATCTCCCAATCTATAGTAGATTTTGACTGTCATACAATGCAAGATAATCCCAGTCAAGATTAGCCAATTCTAGTATCGATCTCGTCTCCTAAAGGATACAAAGTCAAGTATACTCCTATAAATTGTAGTACAATGCAAGATACTCCCAATTTTATAGTGTCGCAAGTCAAGTCAATCAATCAATCAATATATGCTATAGGTCGTAGTACAATGTAAGATACTCCCATCTATGGCATGTCTCAAGTCAGTCAATCAAGTGATATCAAGGTAGAAGAATCGCTATAGGTCGTAGTACAATGTAAGATACTCCCAATCTATGGCATGTCTCAAGTCAAGTCAATCAAGTGATATCAAGGTAGAAGAATCGCTATAGGTCGTAGTACAATGTAAGATACTCCCATCTATAGTATATCTCAACTGTAGTACAAGCAAGATACTCCCAGTCAGATTAGTCAAGTCAGAATAGATACGAAATTGACAACTCAATCGCAAAGCAAGGTAACATGATAAGACCAATAATCTAGCAATGTCAAATCCCTATACGTGCACGTAATCTAGAACAAGTAGGCAATCAAGCTAATCAATCACAATATGGAATCATGTGATAATATGAAAAGGAATACAATAAAGGAAGAGAAACCATGTAATACTGTATATGTTCGGCAAGGTATACTTGTCTGGAGTTGCACGGAGAACCAACAATGTATCGCCAATCAACAAGTCAAAAAGTCCAAGTCATCACAACTGTCCTCCGAAAGATGAAACAGACATTGCCAACATTCTTAGAATAGTCAATTAGCTAGGATTGCCTGTCCTTAAGTCCAATTCTGGACACAGGGGCAAAACGGTATTTTGGCAAAAATGATTTCGCCGCCGTTGGACCCGCTTATGCACCGAAAAGTGTGCCAGAGTCAATGGTCTCTAAAGTTGTCAAAACTACATGTCTACGGATTCGGTTTTCCGATATGAACCCAACCGTATGTCCCGAGTTGATTTCGACGGGCCGTGCACAAAATCGTCCGTAGTCGGACCGTGGGGCCCGCAAAACGGCAATTTTAATCAACGATCTCAGAATTGGACCAAACTTGCATACAGACCAGAAAATGATACGGTCCTGTTGGCGCAAGTTTTTGTCTCGATCTGACTAGCGTGCACAAAGTAATTGAGAACTTGCACAGAGGTCGATACGGTAAATTTTGATGGATACCATCAAATTTGTCGCGCACAAGACGCGACCAATTTGAATTTCGCCAAAGCCCACACGACCACGAAGCCGTTACACCCTTTCGATACTTTCGGTTCGCGACCCACGTCGCCCGAATGGCGGGACGCACGACGTGTGGATGGTTTTTAAGTTTTTAAAACGGTTTTTCTCAATTTTCTAAATCCGTTTTCTCGGTGTACATTGGACAAAATCAGAAACTATGAAAAGGGGTTTCAAGTCTTATAGGTTGTTTATGAGTGACTTCAAATAGTTTTCTAAAATTCTTAATATACAGTCATAAAACACCATCCAGTCGGGTTCTTGGAACGGGTTCTGTCCTGTTTTTGGTCGGTTTTTCATCGAATTTGGGTCGATTTCTCGGGCAATCCTCCAGTTCATCTAAATTCGTTCTAATAGAAAGGAAATAATCTCATATATATTGGAGACATACCTGAGAAATCGGTTCGCGAAACGGTCGAGCGATCGTTGCGAACTGTCGTCGCGAAGGTTGCTACCTTCGATATCGCGAACTGCTGCTGGCACTGTTTCAGTTGTTCGCGTGCACGCGCGCGGCTATTCGGCCGGCGGTGGCTGCCCCCCGGCGGCGCGCATGGTCAGGGTGGTGCGCCAGGGCTAGGGGGCGAGGTCGGTTAAGGTTTTAGATGATAACTGCTATCGATTTTATATATATACGTCGAACACAGCCGAGCGGGGGAAGGACTAGCGCTCGGCCAAAGTTTTGGGGGCTCAGTTTGTCTGGCGTGGCCTGGGCCTTGCTGGCTCGACTGCGCTGGGATTGCTGCTCGATTGGGGGGAGGGGGCTGGAATGTCTTTGGGTTTTTTTTTTTCCTTTTCTTTTTCTTTTCATTCTTTTAATAATATTACATTTACTACATATATATATATATATATATATATAATATATATATTATATTATATATATATATATATTCTATATATATATATATATATATATATATATATATATATATTATATATATATTATATATATATATATTTTTAATATATATTTTTTTACATATATACTTATACATTTATTATATCATATATACACACAAATACATATTTAGATATTCATACACTTATACACATATAAGTATATATTTTATCTATATGTATACATGCACCCATATATAATATTATTTATACATATACACTCATAAGTACTTGTATATATACTATATATATACACACTTATACCTATATTTATAATATATATTTATATACAAATACCCGTATACAATATATTATATTTGTATTAAATACACCTACGCACATATACATTTATGTATAATCTATAAATACCACGCATACAATATATACTATATATTTATTTATATATATATAATATATATATATATATATATATAATATACTTTAAATTACTAATTCACTTTCTATATTCATTTGCTAAAAGACGGGGACCAGCTAGTAATAACTAACTATATTATATATACGATTAATAGCAATAATAATAACAGAATTAAAATACTTAATATGCAATATTAAATATTCTGCTATAAATTGATCACTAGGCTATAAAATGGACTGCCAATACGTATTTACACTTCTGTCTACCTACATGGACGTTTTTGGTCTCACTATATGCCTGCTTGGGCTTGAGCTTGGTTCGGGTCCAATCTGGGCTAGTTGGTTCGACCGGATTCCTGTAAAGTCAATAATCTAATAATAATTAATTAAACTATTTCTAATGGTCATCCTATAGCTTGGCTGGTTTTCTAGTTAGGACACACCGCGGCTTAGCCTTCCACTACCATGGCTAAACACTAGTCCAAGCACCGCTACGACATTATCCGTGCCATGATTCCTAGCCGTCTTGTACTTCAAAACTCCATCATAGCTAAAGTCATCCACCGTAAAAATTAACTAAATAATCATTTATAAAAAAATCTAAAAACCATCATTTAAATCAATTAAATAATAAAATATTTTTAAAAAAATTTTCGGGAAGGGGAGCTACAAAAAGGGGATGTATGCAATAGGTGCCTACCAATTCTATAGTGAAAATACAGTTAAGAACAAACCTTCAACGCATGGGCACTCTGGCTCAGGTACAGGAACTCAGGTATGGTCCCATCAGGATACCAGGGACCTCAAAGCATAACATTCCTCAAATGTTAGAGGCCAGCAGAAATCAGGTATCAGGATCCAGGACCGTATCTCCAGGGAGGTAACGCGCAATAATAGGAAAGTGCATACGTTGGCTCATACGTTAAGGAACTGTTCTCCCTACCCAATGCCTAGTAGGGTCACATTTATGACTCATAAAACCTCTAGTAACTGCCAAGTCTACTAGCATGCAATTCTATTGGCAGTCACTCCGAACCGTCGCACGCCTCATATGTATCGATGGCCGACCGACTACGCGAGTACGTGTCCTACATGTGACTCATATCACGTGATAAATTATGTGTCAAGGCCGCATGAGATATACCAATACCTCATCACAAAGGGGTAGTCACTAGACTAAGTCAATGCAAGAAAAATAAATAAAAAAAGAGAAAAACGACCGACAAGGTCGCTTGCACCAAGTGTGACTTGGGACGTACAGTTTTATAATACAACAAATAAGAAATACTGAAAATAACAACTAAAAATAAGAATATGTAATCACAGAGTAAGTGGCAAGGTATCTTGTCTGATGGTGCAAAGTGGCAAGTCCAGAAAATCACAATGTCAGCCAAGAAACGCACAATCTCCAAACAACTTCAGATGCTGAAACAAACATCAAAAACGTACTCGGTGTATAAGATATACCTAGAAAATGCCTGTCCAAAAGTCTAATTCTGGAACAGGGGCAAAATCATAATTTTGGATCAAAACGATGTCCGTCGTTGGAGCCGCTTTGTACCAAAATATGTGCCAAAGTCTATGGCCTCTAAAGTTGTCAAACTATATGTTTACGAATTCCGTTTGAGGAGAGGAGCTCAACGGTATGTCCAATTTTGGATTCCGATGAGCCGCGTACAAAATCGCCCGTTTGAGTGGGTCGCGGGTTCCGCTAAAAAGGGGTTCCGGTCGACCTTCTCAGAATCGAACCAAACTTGGCACACAGGACCAAAATTTCGATTTGGACCTGTTGGCGCAAGTTTCGTCTCATTACGACGAATGTACACAATGTTAGGGTCAAGTTTGCAAATTGGCGATAAGGGAGTATCTTGACTGATACAGACTGTTTTCGTCGTGCACCCACGACAAAACTGTGTTTCGTCAATTTCCATACGTCAGTAATGTCCATACGTACCTTTTGATGCATGTAGCGCACGACCATGTCGCCCGGTTCGTCGGGGCGCACGCCGTATCGAGAAAAATTTCAGAATTTTATATATGGTAACACAGTTTTTCCTCCAACTTCAACATCAATTTTTTTGACACGTTAATCGAAACAAAGATCCAGAAGATTCGTTACGATCTCGGTTATGTTGTCTTTTACTGTTTCCAATTAGTTTCTATAAGTCTTTAATGCACGGCAAGAAAATTGGCAGACAATTTGTCGTTTAGAATTGAATTTAACAGTCCAGAAAAATAGAATATTTTCTAACTTTGGTTCGATTTTTCTAACCAGTTAGATGGTTATGTCAAAATCCATCTAGAGGATCTCGAAGAGGGTCAAGTCTACTTTCCAGAAAATCTTACGGATCAAAAATCGGTGCTACGAGTAAAAAGTTACGTCGTCGGGAAGTAGGCTACCATGAGTGGGAAAACTGCTCCGTGGATGACGAGGGGCTGACTTTCGATGCTCCGTTCGTCCTGCCCACAACTACGTCGCTGGTGAAAAGAATTCGTAGCCGAAGAGGGTATGTTCTGCCGCAATTTTCGTTTTGGAAGTCTAGGATTTTGAGGTCTGTAGAGGAAGTTATCTATATAGCAAGTTAGGGCAAAACCTAGTAATACTAGGATTAGTAATAATGCTATTATGTGAACCCACGGGTTGGTGTTCACGGTTTGGGTTGCGGCTACTTGCAGCAAGCAAGGGAGAGGGGGGGGGGGGGGGGGGGGGGGCACTTTAAGTGGGTGGGTGGCTATTGTTTTTTTTTTCTTTTCTTTTCTTTTTCTTTTCTTTTCTTTTCCTTTTTCATTTCTTTTTCTTTTTTTTTCTTTTCCTTTTTCCTTTCTTTATTCTTTTTCATTTATTTATATAAAAATTATTTTTATCTATTCCTTTATTCTATTTTAATATCTATTTTCTATATTTTTTTTCTATTATTACTCTATTTAAATAACTAAATTTTATTATATTTATTATTTCTAATTAAAAACTCTTTTCAATAATTCAATAATTTAGATATAATTAGATACACATATATTTTCACATATATGTATATATAAATATATACACCTTAATAAATCCATACATACACACATACATATATACATATAAATATATCATATAACTTACACCCATACTATGCATTACACTCATAATATTATGCATACATGTATTTTAGCACAAATTTACACAAAACTAAATTTAAATATTTTAATAAAATAGGGGGTTTATATGATCTGCAAACGAGGTTCACCAATTTGAAGCAGATGAGCAGGACGGTCGATGGATATGCGACGGAGTTTTCAAGACTCAGTCGGTTTGCTCCTACCTTGGTGGTAACCGAGTTGGACCGAGCCCAGCGGTTCCAGCAGGGACTCCACCTAGAGATTATTCTTACGGTGGAGCAGTTCGAGCATCAAACTTTTGATGCTGTCTTGAGGGTAGCTAGGAAGCACGAGTGTACTTCACAGAGGATCGTAGACTGAACAGGAAGCAGGAAAAGATCTTATGGGCAGATGAGTCTGTCCTCAGTACCAGCCCCGGCGGTTAGGGCTTTGTCGATTGGAGTTCCCCGAAGGATGAATTCAGTTACGTCGGTTCAACATTCAACACCGACATACCCTCAGCAACAGAAATAGAGGCAGTCTTTCGCAATGGGCTGCACTCATTATGGAAAGCCAGGACATATAGTATCAGAATGTCGTAGAGCACAGAGATTGTGTTTGGCTTATGGGGCACCAGACCACATGATAGGGTGCTGCACGAATAGTGTCAGTTCATCATCGTCGAACCTAACTAGTCCATCGGTTAGGGGACCAGCCCCAGCACCAGTACCACCAAAATATAAGCAAATAGCGACTGAATTATTAGCAACGGACAACTCAGTCGCCTATTAGCACTGAAAGGCGACTGATAGGTGACGGCGTAGTTTATTAAAATATATCATAATGTTAGCGGCTAACTAGTGACATGGTAGCGACGGATAATGTCTAACGACGTACTAGCGACGGCAGAATCCGTCACTACGTTTCAGTAAAAATCGAAAGGGAGGGTTTTATTTTCATTCTGAAAATTTTTAACAAAATTCTACTCTCTTCCCCCATCTCTTTCCCGATCACCCGACCCCTCCGGCGTCCCCCCCTCCGGCGACCCCCCCTCCGTCGACCCCTCCTCCGGTGACCCCTCTCCGGCGAACCCCCCTTCAGGTACTCTTTTTTCCTCCTCTCCCTCTCATTTTCCTCATATTTTTTGGATTTTTGTATTTTTTTTGCTTATTAGGGTTTCGATTATGGACGAAGGGTTTCGACTAGATATCAAAGACGTAGCACGTGTTCTCTACATGTATTGTTGCTACGTCTTCAAATGGTAGGGTGCTAACTCGTGTTATTGGATTGATTTGGAGAGAATATATGCATTTGGGGGTTGGGTTTAGAAGTGTCCTGTACTGTTCGGTCCATGTTGGACAAAGGTTTATTTGTAGGCTACTTGTCTAATATACGTGCTCTATGATTGATAGATACAAATTTGGGATCAGTCATCTATACTCTAATGTCGACCTTACTACGGTTAAATTTATTATATTGGTTAACCCTACCAAACCTTTCTCATGTGCTTGTCCATTCTGTTGATGTATCAGTATAATTCATTCAGTCCATACTCAATTTTTGCTCAGTTGAGGGCACGGGATTTGAGTGTGTTAATGTTGAGTGCATCAATGCAAGAGATGTGAGTATCTTGAGTATCAATAAGTGAGGAGGATTTGGCTTCAGGAAAACAAAGAGGAATTGGCTTAGGAATTTGGCCTGGCCAATGAGCAGACCATTAGAGGTTCAGTCCCTGTGAGTTCAGAAGGGTGTCCAATGACACTCAGTTGGAGAAAATGAAAATTTAAGTCTCATGTGTGTCCTGCAGACAATATATGAGAGATAGGCTCGAGTTTGGTTGTTTAACATCTGTCCCAAATCTATTTTATGTGTTGTCCCATATAAACTTAGTACTAGTGAGTATACCCTTTGTTCTGTCTATATGTATCAGACCCCCAAATGATATCCTGCATCATGCATCAGAGCATTAGTTGGGGTATGACTTGTTTCCTTGTGTGTGTGCCTCTCTAAATAGAATTTGTGTGAGGGAGTGTGTGAATAGATAGTGAGTTTTCAGAGAGAGGCCATATTTGAGACTAATTCCCATATCCCTTGTATCCCTGATGATGATTCAGTTGCAATGCATCCTAGATTAAACCCATATCACATAGTCATTCTCTATATTCTCTGTCTCACTCCATTATTTAGTAACAATTCACTAGTGTGACTCACTCTTCATTCTTTCTTCAAGTTATCATATGATCTGTCCCTCCTTCATTTATTTTCCTGTGCTATCAACCCTTATAATAATCATATCTTAGTTTGGTAGGTATTCTGCACTAATGTTTGATATCCTGCATAACTTGCAATACTTTCTTTGTATTCACATATTCACTGCACATATGGCTTGACCTACACCCTTGTTTTAGGCCTTGTATTTATCCACTGCATATTAATGTTACATGTACCATCATTTGCCCACTGCCCTAACTTGGGTTCAGTTAGGCACCTCAAGTTGCATATTCTGACATGTCCTGCATTACCCATTAGTCCCTGTACTCTACTGTTCTATTTGATATCCAGGATGAACAACCCCATTATTTTTACTGCCTTATCTTGGTTCAGTCCCCAAACCAATAGAGCAGTTCAATCCTTAATATTTTGTATCAGTTATGTAGTTATTAGAGTATCATTAGGATGGGTTATTAGAGTATCAGTATTTGTAAAGGGTATAGTGTGTATATATATATATATATATATATATATATATATGTATATATATATATATATACATATATATATATATATATATATATATATATATATATATATATATATATATATATGCATGTGGAGGTATTAGTCCTTAATTGACTTGAACTCTATTGCTCTGTCCTTCCTAACCATAGTACCTACCCTGGGTGTCTGCCATGTAGATCAGATACTCAAGTTGACCCTATACATTGCATTCATGTAACCATCTGCCCATGTGTCAAAGTTTAAGTATCGCTTGTGTGTGATTGTGTGAGTGTTTATAGGTAAGAATTAGATATTTGAGTGAGGATTACCTGTATTGATGGCCAAAGAACAGGCTTAGTACACCACTGGTAGTGGGGATTTAGCCTTGGATTTGATTGGTTGCAGGGCAATATATGAGAGATGGGGGTCTATATATATAAAGATGTCTTAGTAATGTATCATTCCTATAGTAATAGCATGTATCAGTAGTGTGGCTTGAGTATCAGACCTCATATTACTGTATCAGTTTTAAAAGAGGAATATGATGGTTCAAGTTTAGATTTAGTTCAGTCTTTGATAAAAGTTCAGTCCACCTTATACTTTGAATCAATCCAGTTGTATCCATCTTAATATCAGTCCTACATGTTAGATTCAATTCTCTAATATTCTGTAATGTTCTGTATACTTTTGATTCAGTCCAGTTTTGCCTATTTGGATTATGGGTTTCGACTTTGTCCAACTAGTATTTCGATTATGGGCGAGAGGTTTCGACTTTGGTACTTGAAGATGTAGCAACCTTCTGATAGAAATATTGTGTTCTCTATATTTTTTTAGTGGGTCACGTGTTCTCTACATGTATTGTTGTTGCAACAAATTACCTACTTCTAGGGCACTCCTGTACGAGTTGAAACAACAAGATGAAAGTAAGGGGGTGCCAAGAAGGTAATTTCTTTCGAAAACATGGTTCTATTGAAATCGACATGCTCCACGGGACAATAGAACAAATACTTTGTTGAATCAACAAGATGAAACATTCAAATGATTATACATACAAACTACGATGAGCAGTCCAGGATCTCCGACGAAGCCATTTTATTTGAATAAATGTTGTATTTGAACAATTGTGTATTTGTTAATATGGCTGTATATATTAAATAAGAACAATTGTTGTATCAATGTACCCTCTGGGTATCGATATCGGTATCAGACTATTTCTATGAGTATCGATATTGATCGCTTATGCGTCTAGGCGGTGTCTAGGCGGTAGGTAAGTGTTAAAAATCAAATTTAAGATATCGGTATAGAGTGAGTATCCTAGAAGGATATATATAAGATATCTTAGTAGTAGATTGGTAAGTGTTGGAAATTAAATTTACTTATGCCAAGTCTTTTGGGCCTATCAGAGTTATAGATCTTTTCCAAAATCTAGTATAATGCTGATTACCTCAAAATGCTTGCATAAGTAAGAGTGTATAGAGTGTATATCGTAGGCGGATAAGTGTATAGAGTGAGCCTCCCTACTCCCCTTCTTCTTATTCGGGTCATGAGGCATCCTATTTCGTATCATATGATATACATCTCAACCAAAGCGTGGAGAAGTATGAAAATATTAATATTAACCAAGGATCAGTATCGGAATCAGTATCACCATGAATCTCATAGCTTGTTCTAACAGAGCATAATATAAAACCAAACGTGAAGCAGAGCTTCACATTCACAATATTAGAATGTGAAGCTCTGATTCACACGTTTGGTTTTATATTATGCTCTAGTAGAATAAGCCATAAGATTTATGATGATACCGATTCCGATACCGATCCTTGGTTAATATTAATATTTTTACACTTCTCTACTCTTTGGTTGAGATGGATATCATATGAGAGAGTCGAATGAGAAGCAGGGAAGTAGAGGGGGGGTCAGAGATTCCGTACTGTCAGGCTATGTCGTTAATGGCTTCAAGTTTAAGGCAAGACTGCTGGGGGTCATTCACCATTGGAGGTTGAAGTATCCGAAGAGGAAAACAAAATAGATGAAAGTAAAGATGAGAAGGAAGAGGAAGATGAGGACGCAGAGGACGTCTAAGAGTCAAGTTTGTGTGTATAATCATTTGATAGTATCCAGGTTAAGAAAGTGTAAAAAATTAGATAGTATCATGTGTCAGGGTGTGTGTATGTCTAGGAGTCGAGTTAGGACTGAGTATCAGGCTCATGGGGCAGTATACGTATGAGGGCTTATCCAGGGAAAGAGTCTCAGACAGGAAGGGAAAGTGTATGTATTAGTAGTTAGGTTTTATGTATCGAAAACATTTGCATATCTCGGTTACATATAGCAAGTGTGAAGTATACAGAATTGAATATATGTGTATTACATATGCATTTTTAGATTTGCCTATGGCGTGAGGCGGATGTGAACGTGGACGTGTGTACCTGGACATGTACGTGATTCAGATTTGCCTATGGTGGGAGGCAGACGTGGACGTTTACAGCATGGGTCTGGCTCACGTTCGGCTCCTTTGGAGCATCCAGGCCGTCCACCTGTCGACGAGGACGAGCTCCTAGATATTCATGATGGGTTATCTCTGGGGAAGACAGCCCGTTCATTGGTCGGGGGAGCTACTCCTTCGGCCAATATTTCGACGACTACTCGGACGACTACTCCGACGGATACTCCTACGACCACTCCGGCCGCTTCTACCACTACGGCCGCTCCCATTGTAGCCAATCCCTTTCTGGACTTGGTGGTTTAGCACAGAGTCTACAGACGATGCGTAGGAGATCCTCCAAAATTACCGGAGTGCCAAGCCGACGTCCATCTTCCTGAGCTGTGGGCCGATGGGCAGACGTAAGTATATGTATTTTAGTTTATTATAAATTCATATATTTATTCATATATTCTTTATAGTAGCTGATGCCATACATTGTTTTCTTATCTCAGGTTTTTTTTGATCCGCGTCGGGCGAGATCTAGGCGACTTGATTTGCCATAATTTCCATGGGCCGTACCTGAACTTCGACGACATCCCGACGGAGATGCGGTTCGTCTGGCTTGACGCGCTGAGGGTATGTATAATGGTCTTTCTTTACAATATGTATCAAAAATTTGTTCATTCATGTACGTTTATCTTATTTGCAGGCATTGTACTGGTGGTCGGAGCATAGGGACCCGGCCATCCGGAGGTGCTACAAGACCGTATCCAGCAAAAGGATACGTGACATGTGTAGGACCGATTGTAGAAACGAGTTGTAAAGCACAATACTCTAGAGGGGGGTGAATAGAGTATTGCGCTTTATAACTCGTTCCTACAATTGGTATCAGAGCCAGTGCTCCATCTAGAGGTATTATATTCTGATCCCAATTGATCCTACAATTGGCATCAGAGCAGGTTATACAGGTAAAGCGAGGTAATACTGCTATTATATTCTTATTTATTACAGCTGTTACATAGATCACAGTATCACATATAACAAGTATGTACTTCACAACTGAAGAGCAATCCACAAATAGACTCCCACTATTTGATGGAACAAACTATAGTTATTAGAA
The DNA here is from genome assembly GCA_029216955.1 of Iris pallida. Classification (NCBI taxonomy): domain Eukaryota; kingdom Viridiplantae; phylum Streptophyta; class Magnoliopsida; order Asparagales; family Iridaceae; genus Iris; species Iris pallida. The sequence goes on from JANAVB010025196.1 coordinate 63,980,085, forward strand.
GACACGAATGAGCTTCTACCTGAAGTCTCTAGATTTTGACTTATGGTCAATTGTTGTCAATGGCTACAAAAAGCCTACTATCACTTCTATTCTCACGTCCTCTATAATCAAGAAGCCTTATTATAGTTACACAGAGGAAGAGAAGAAGTTAGCTAGCCTTGATGCAAAAGCTATGCATATCTTTTATTGTGCTATAGACATAAATGTATTCAATCTTATTACTACTTGCACAACATCTCATAAAATTTGGAAAGTTCTTGAAGCTACTTATGAGTGCAGGTATGAAAGCAAAGCTAGCAACTCCAGAGAGGAGGATAGTCTTCTTAATGATGCAAATATGTACATAATGAAATTGGAATTTAAGGTACAACACAATCCTTTATACGAAGAAGAGCTTATATGTGACAACTGTAAGAAGATAGCCCACATCCAAGAAGATTGTACTACTGCTAGAAAGAAGATTCACTACGAACGATCAAAAGAAGAAAAATCATCATCTCATAAGTACACTAGCACGAGCATATGTTGTGAAAGCAAAGCAAGAGATTCAGAAGAAGGAGAAGAAGAAGAGAGACCTCAGAAAGCTGCAAATTTATGCTCAATGGCATTATCTAACGAGGTACAGAATTATTTCCTTCTTGAAGAGAATGAATTTTCTTATGATGAGTTATCTGATGCTTTCATTGATCTATTAGAAGAACACAAGAAAGTATTAGATAAGTATAAGCAAGCTAGAAAGGATATTCTATCCTATAAGCGGGAGAATGAAAAGCTTACTTGCTTATTGAATGATTGTAGAAATAGTTCTCCTTCTGATAATTCTACTGAGATTTCTATACTGAATTTTAGATTGCATGAGGCACTTGATTGTATTGAGAAAAGCACTCAAGAAAATGCTAAACCTAAAGAGGAATTAGAATCAGAAAAGAAGAAATATTCTATTGCTTCATGTAGAATTGATGCTCTTTCTGCTAAATATGATAAGATCTGTGCTAACTCTAAAAAGTTAAAGATTAGACTGGAAAAGCAGGTAGTACAACCTACGACTCAGTCTAACACAAGACACTTAGCACATCACAAAGTCACACACGTCAGATCTTTTACAAAGGAAGCAAGCAAAGCTAAAGCTTTACGCAACCATGCTTTCTATTACAAGTATCCACGTACATTATATCACACCACTACACGTTCTCATACCGTTGCATATAGCACTAATATTAATACTTTCTGTCATTATTGTGGTATAAATGGGCACGTTTCTAATCGTTGTCAGATTAGAAAACTAGTTGATATAAACTTGTGTAAATGGGTTCCCAAAGCTAACAAATATGGATCCAAGTATTGGATACCAAAGTCTTCACCTAATATTGCAGGTGAAGCTTCTCCTATCAAATAGAACCATGGAACATGTTGGTGATTGCAAAGTTACAAAGGTCATCTTCCATGCAATTGCACCAACAGAAGTGTGGTCACTAGAACCACTTCGGTAACATGCTTCCTAAATAGTTTTTAATATCTAGCATGTTCTTATGGATGTCTTGCAATTAGCTTTCATTGATATCTTTTAAATTGTTTATTGTTTAATCAATGTGAGACATAATCCTAGCTTGACTAGTTTTTTAGCTTAAATGATTAGTTCACACTATATAGTATTTTATTTTCTATTAGTGTGACACATTTATCTATGTATGCTCTTTATTTTAGTTTTATCCTTGAAGCATGCATACCACTCTAGTCTATAGGAGCTTTTGTTTTTGGTGAATATGTTTTGACTCTTCGTCTTTAATATTTTTTAATGGTTACCTCTTACCAATTTGTCTTTAACATATCATATTTACTTTGATCGGTATTTTGTGAGTATGTATGTTTAGCACAAGTCTCCTATTTACTTGAAAAGTATATACATATAATTTTATTTTAACCTTGTGCTTGCATAATATATTCAATATTGATTCTCAAATTTTATTGTGATTAACTTCTTATGAATCAATTACATCTTTGTCTGATAAAGTTTATTTATGCATTTTCTTATGCTTATTAAGGATACATAATTCATTTTCATTTATATCTTGCTCATATGTTTCTTATATTTTTGTATAAATATCTTTATGGGGATATATGTGTTAAGTTCAAGTTCTATATCTTTTTTAAAAAGTAGTTTCAAACTTGTGCTTATCTCATACTTTAGCTATTGATTACTTTGAAAAAATTTATGTACTTCTCTTTATTAGCTTCTTCCTCAAAGCCTCTTTAATGATGTATGTTTTTCTTGGCTTTTCGGTTGACATTTTAGATACATGACTCTTATTGAATTTTTTTTTTATATCTTGATCTTGAAAAACCATTCCTTGGGTATTTACTTTTAGGGATTCTGAATTTCAACGATGTTCGATGATACTGCATATATTCCTTTGAATCTATGTTCTTAAGAGTAGAGATCATTTTGGGAACAAGCCGAAAGGGTCCTTCTGTCATACAGGTATAAATAGCCTGAAGCAATACGGTGTACTAGTCTTCAGACTACCGCTAGCTGGGAATCGGCCCCTACAGCTAACTCAAAGTGATCAATACTTTATAGACTTAATATTTGTTAAGGTCTACTTGCAACTATCATCTAGTTCTGGATCCAAGGTATTGAACCCAGTCCCCTTGGTTCCAAAATACATCAACGTATCTAGGTCCCACATTTTGTTTTATAAATGTTTTATATTTTATTGTTACCCAATGATTCTGTAGCACATATGGATAAATGTAATTGATATATCTTATACCGTATGCTATATTGTTCTAAGATTTTTAAGTCCATAGAATTTTTTTATATTGCACTAATTCTTCGTAAATTTTCGGTTATTAAAGAAGAGATTTTTTTTGGGTACAAGCCTACAAAGGGACTGTCTGTCACCACGACTACGGTCGAAGCGAAGCGGTACTTAAATGTTCCCCGGTGAACCTCCGTTAGCTGGGACAGTACCCCTACAGCTAACCCAAGATTGATCAATACTTTATAAACTAAAGATTTATTGAGATCTTGTTGCAATTGTTATCTGATGGATTTTGGATTTTAGATTTGATGGATAATATTATTTAATGGTTTAATGTTACAAAAGGTAACATATATTGATCTTCATAGATTAATATTTGTCATCTTTTGATATATTTATTTTTCTGTCACTCTATTCTATATTTAAACTTGATTTGATATTGTGACTACTCATTGAATATTATGGTCTTGTGATTTCGTCTTTAACTTGTGTAATATTCAATGATTCTGAGCTTTATATTATTATCTTCTTAATCAAGTTACTTACTGTCTACAACAGTAACTCTTTGTAGGGGAGAAGTCATGGATATTGGATGTCTCTCTCTCAAAGCGTTTCTTTTCTTTAAACCTTACGGTTGTCAAGTGAACACCGTGCTAAGGCTTTAAAAGGGAAGAAATGAACTTTGATAAGAAGACCTAATATTTTTGAATTAGTTTTCTACTTTTGAAAATATGTCTCTGAATTTTATTTTAAAATTTTGTCAATATTATTATTTTTGGATATAGCCATGTAAAGGTGGAGCAGTTAATTGTTTCAAGTCAATTATCCCCTTGACATGCCATATATCTAGAATACATTTTTCTTTGGACATTTATCTAGTTATGTTTTCAAAATGGATTTATTTATTATTTATGGATTCTTTTATTGAAATTGTTTTCGTGATTCGAATCGCCAACTTTCAGTCTGAGGACTAAATGGACGTATTCGAATATTTATTAAGACAGTTTTTAGTAATAAATTTCACTTTTTGAAACGTTTTTTTTTATTTCTTTTTGATTTATTAAATCTGTCCGGTACTCAATGTTATTATTAAAGACAGTTTTCAAAATCTTCTAATGTCTTAAAGTATTTCTTTTTTATATATATTGGAGATATATGTTGTTTGTTCATCTTTAAGCGTTTATTTATTGGATATTTCTTTTTTTTACCTAAAGATGATATTTGTTTTGAGTTTGGAATTTTATATGCATTTGATCAAAGGGAAGAAAGATGCATATCTTGAATATTCCTTAGATTTTGTTATTATTTATTTTATCTATTTTTGCATATTAATTACTTCGGAACTAGACACGCATATTTTAAGGGTGAGCAAATTTAATTGTTTCAATTATTTTATGCCGTTAATATGTGGTATACCTAATTTATCATGGACATATATTCACTTATTTAAATATCTTGTTGAGTTGGTCATGATATTTGGATTTCTATTGGATGAGAGAATATATTATTATTATTTATTTTTAATTCTCTCAGTTATCTTGCCAAATATATATATATATATATATATATATATATATATATATATAAAATTATCCTTATTTGATTGCATTTAAAATTACTTTTGGCATTTCTTATTGAGATTTTATCTTAAAGTTCATGATTATCTATATTTAGACTGATTATACTTTGCGAGGGAGCATTCAAGTCGACAGAATTTCTCCTTCTCAAGTATTTTGTCTTCATTGCCTTCATGTTTATCTAATGGATATACATATATCACGCTATGGTAATTGAATTCAAATGCATGAACTTTGGTATAGATTGTGTATAGATCCTAGTATATTTATTTTGATTTCTTTTTCAATAATTATACTCTTTATGGAATTGATTCACTAATTTGTATGGGCAAATTGTGAATCATAATTTTTTTGTGATCATTGTTAAAAGTCTCATTATATTTTTGATTTTTTGTATATACTAGATCTGCAAATTTCTATTCCTCATGAATTATTTATGACCAATAATAGGATTCTACATTATTGATATCTACCTATTAAAATCAATTTCAAAACTATAGTTATATTTATTCATCATATTGAGTTTTGAATATCATTTTTGGATTTTTAGTTGGTAAACTATGTATTGCATGATTTTCGTGCTCTTTGTTAAAGTTCAACCAACTCACTACAAGAAAAAAGACGATTCTTGACGGTTTATAAGTTGACGGTCGTCAAAAGCCGTCAACAATAGTGGTTTTCTTGACGTATTTAGGCTTACGTCAAGAGAGGCCCTTTTATTTGTTAAATTAGCAATTTTATACCATATATGTTGACGGTTTCAGAGGATCCGTCAAGAAATAGTAATTTATTTATTGACGATTTTGGTGATAACCGTCAAGTAATGTATGTGCCAAAAACTTAGCGAGATTTTTTCAACTGCCATTTTAGTAAATTTTTCAAAAATTTTATATGTGTTGACAGTTGTGGTTCCTTTTAATGGATGAACCCAGCAAACTTTCTCCCGATCGTCCCCTTCCTTTCCTCCTCTCTCCCTAACTTTTTCCTCCTTTAGAGAGAGAGCCCCCCACTCCTCTCCTCTAAAGAGCCCCCACTCCTCTCCTCTTTCACCACCCTAAGAGAGAAACCCTAACCCTAGTTTTCTCCATAAATTTGGATGCTCTATGGAGGGCCAGGAGAAAATAGAGAAACCCTAACCCTAACCCTAGTTCTTCGACCTAGCCCCTAGAGAGGAACTGGACCGGGGTCGGCTGTCGCCCCGACAGCTCCCGCGTCGCCGCCGTCCGGCTCCCGCGTCGCCGTCGTTCGGCTCCCCGACGCCCGCCTGAGCGGCGCCCTCCCCCCCTGCCGCTCTCAGCCGGCTCACTGCTGGTGAGGCCGGGCGGCAGAGGCCATCTCGGGGAGCCACCTGGAGGAGGTGAAGAGGATGGTGGAGGAGTATAGGAGGCCGCTGGTGAGGCTCAAAGGCACGAGCCTGACGGTACCGATGGTGGCGGCTGTGGCAGCCGCCGCCGAAGTCAGGGTCGAGCTGGAGGAGTCATCCCGGGCCGGGGTGAAGGCCAGCAGCGACTGGGTCATGGCGAGCATGTGTAAGGGGACTGACCGCTACGGCGTGACCACCGGCTTTGGCGCCATGTCCCATCGGAGGACCAAGCAAGGGGGAGCCCTACAGAAGGAGCTCATTAGGTTGGTGACCACTCTGAATCCACATCTGAGAAGGAGTTCTGCTTGAAGTCCAAGTCGACCATTGGCGTCGAGTTCGCCACCAGGACCGTCCATGTCAAGATCTATTCGATTCTTCGTCCCGTCTTCAATTTCTTAATTAATTGCCCATTTTTTCCTACAATTAGTAACTAGAATTATGCATTCATTCAATTTAAAGAAGAATTATCATACTGCCATATGAAATCAAGTTCTGGAAGTGCTGAAGTTCTAAAAGGATTTGAAAATATTGAAGCCTGATCATTCAACTCATCAGAAACAGCAATATTAGCATTTAAGTCATCAAGCAGGGGAGTTGTTGAAACTTCAGCTGGTTGGATGGCTTGCTGTCCCAAATCTGTAGAATTCTCTGTTTTGCTAGGATATCTGATGATATCTCATTTTCTTAGGAACTTCCACCCTATTTTGTGGAAAATATTAGATAAGATAGCTTAATGTGAATCCAACTTGAAGTTCCTTTTCATATATTTGTTAAGAGTTGTTAGATTAGTTAGTAGTACCAGTAGGATATACTGTTTATGTATGTGTGTGTACATGTGTTTGTAAGCAAGGTTTTGCTAGTATACATATCTTCTTATCTGAATATTTAGCAATTTGATTATGCTCTTGTTCAAGAGCCGGTCACTCATTAGGAAGATTATAGTTGTTAATCACAATTACGATACCATGAGAAAGTTTTACTTAATGGGCCACCTGGTTAATCAGAACTCACTTGAAGATTATAGTTCGCCCTTCCCCGAAAGGAGGCTAAAGACCAACGTTCAAGGCCTTCCTGATTGATCTTCTGGCGAGCAAGATCTCAAATTCAGCAAACAAAGGAAAACTGGATGGTATAATTGGGAATGAAAGAGAAATGGTTAGAATGGTGACTACACTTGGTCTCTGCAAAGAAACAACGGCACTGAAGACAATCAAAACTATCAAGTTAGTTATTGCTACCTTTTTTTTCCTTCTTGCAACTTATTAAAAGTTGTTTTCATTGCCATGTAGCACATCTACCATTAACTGAAGTATTATTGTTGATATTTCAGTAGCATTCTCATATTGCCATGTAACAGTATCCATTTTTTCTTGGCAAACCAATTATAGACTCTTGTCATCCACTCGCTTTTAACAAATTACCCAGAAGATAACCTTTAGGTTATGAAACATTTAGGAGTAACAAACTCATATTGGAAAATCTTTGGATTAAACTAGCATCTGTGTACCTTTGTCTTCACTATTATGACTGCTTTGACAAATATTTTTTGGAAACGAAAATTATTATCTTCACTACTGGTTGGCTTCAAGATACCACCTATAAATAATTTTGACAGCAGATATTATCCTGTTGAAAGTAATATCCAAATACACATTAAAATGCATAGTGACATAAAGCTACTTTGATTTGCATGTAAACACTTTTCTCTAATTGCAAGGTGTGTTTGATTGCAAGGTGGAAAATATGTGGAAAAGAAATTAATTCCATGGAATTATTTTCCTAAGAGAAAAATTCCATGGAATTTTAAAATTTTCCATGTAAAACTTATTTAGGTGTTTGATTGTCATCATTTTCCACGAAAATAGTTATTTTCCATGGAAAATAATATTTTTCTATGGGTTGGAAATCTACATTTGGCTCACCATGGTGTTGTCCGTTTTGAATCAGGTTTCTGGGACTTCATGAGAATGTGGAAATTCCAGCAACTTGCTCTAGTGCATTCGATGTAGTGTGTTTACGCATGGAAGAGAGATTATCCTACTCTGCCGATGAGGAGGTACTTATGTTTTTTTGGTACAAATAAGTAAACATTTTTTTATAAATCTGTGGCTTGTGGTAGTTGTCTTTATTGAACACGCTGAAGCCTTGACTGGTGTTTTTGTGTTTGTTGCAACAAGGTCAGTCTCTAATTATGTTTGTATAAGACGGTAGACTATGATGTTGATTAGAAAGAGAAATAGATGTTGGTTAGAAAGAGGAACATCAATTTACAACCAACTCTAGAAACTCTACAATTTAGTTATTGCATTGAGAAGCTTTGGAAACTACAATTTAGTTGTTGCATATTTAGCTGTTGCATCAAGAATAGAGTAACAGCCATGTATTTGTATTCCCAGAATTCACTAATGCTCTTGTGGGCAATAATGTTATCATGATCAATGCCATTAACACTATACATTGGAATTAGGGTGCAAAAAGAGAGTTGAGATTGGACATACCAATCATCATCCTGTTTGCTTTCGTCCATATTTATGAAAATGAAAATGGTGATGATAGAAACCCATTTTTGTGAGGAATTTTGGTTTTGTGCTGAAATTTGGTTTTGGGCTTTTCAAATTTGAGGAATTTGTTTGATTCAGCATTAGTTTTGTCTTTCCTCTATTGGAGAAAATTATGCTTCTAATTATTTTATTCTAACGTCTAGCAACCAGGAGCTTACATCAGGTTAAAGTCTCGCCCTTTTATTTGTTTATGTAGGATGGTGCTGTAATTATTTCTGGAAAAAGAAAAAAAAGAAAAGAATGTCCTTAGAGCTGCTCAAATTACGTTGGAAAATGAGTAATTTCTCAGAGGTGACTTCCATTCACTCATGATGCTAATTTTTTATGATGTAATACCCCAAAAGATTTCTATGCTCTATTTGCACAAATGTATGCAAATATTTCTATTTATATACAACTGAATGTAGGTTCCATAATTTGTCAGGATAATATGTTATTTAAAACATGTTATGTTGTCGTTTCATTTTGATAGTTCAGTTGAGTTATTATACTCTTCTTATTTTCTTTAGGTTATTATTTTCTTATTATTTTTTTTGTCAACAAGCTCATTAACTTGTTATGTTGTGCTCTTGTTCTCTCAGGAACTAATGGAAATAAAGGTGTTGTGAATATGGAAGGGATGTGCTCTGGCCAAGTTTGCTACTTGTATAATTTTTAGTATTGGATGTTTAAGATGTATGAACACTATATACATTGGTTGGATATGTTTCTGGTTAGACAAGCGTTGGATGTTTGTGGTTGGATGTGTGTCGGATACTTGTGGTGTATGGACAATATATAATTTGTTAATATAAAAATTAGTTTTTGTAGTTATTTGATGTATTAAATATTCTGGATTATTGATATTATGTGTGTGTTCGATTCATAATATAGAATTATAAATGGAATTTTGGCTTTAGATTCTCTTGACGGTTATAAAACGTCAACAATTAACTGAATCCTGCAGCAGAAGGGCTTTCCTTGACGGCTAATAACCGTCATTTAGGTCGGAGTCAAGAATTTTTTTTGCCTATATTGACAGTTTCTAAAAACTGCTATCTTGACGGCTAAAAACAGTCAAGAAAACTACATAATATGACGGCAAAAAACCGTCAAGAAAAGCCCTTCCAGCGACCGTCAAGAAAAGGGGGTCTTTTCTTGACTCTGGCCTAGTTGACGGATCCGCAACCGTCAAGATACATATTTCTTGACGGGGAATCACCATTAAGAGAAGCCCTTATTCTTCTAGTGACTATGTTGTGTTTTGATAAGTTTTTTATACTTTAGTTATGCAATTTTCTAAACTTGTCGTTACACTGTTCTCATAATCCTTGATCATGATTATTTTTGCTTTCCTCCTTTACTTATGCTTGAGTTCATTTTAGCTCTAATTATGGGAAAGCTTATTTTTGATCATGTCAAAGAAGGAGAAATAAGTTTAAGTTAGCACACAATATTCTAGTATTATGTGTTTATTAGTGATACATGCATCTATTGTATATATATTAAACTTAATCGATTTGCCATAATAAAAAAAAGGGAGATTGTTAGCCTAATGATTATATCATGTTTTTGAATATGGCCAATCAATTAAGTTTAACTATTGATGTCTCTAATATTCATATAATAACTATCATGTTGCTACTTTAACTTAGCATTGTCCTAGTGTTCTATATCAGTCATATTGTTTTGTTTGTCTAACATGTATTTGTAGACATGCTGTAAGCATGATCAAACATGATCAAACCAGGACATATACAATGGGCCAAAGACGGCGTTATACAAGGAGATTTCTCTGAACCGCCTAACGACCTATCCGGGGCCTCGTATCAGGGGTTCCGCTGCCCGGTCAGCGGACAGGGGTCGAGGGGACAGCGCCCCACGTGGGGGATCGGGGGCGAAGCCTCCGAAAGTTATTCAGATTTCTAGATCTGTTTATCTTTGGACGACCGTCGTCAAGTGAAAAAAAGACGTCTTCAAGTCTGCTCAAATATTTGAAGAGAGGCGTCATCAAATGGCTCTTGGCTTTCCTATTTTATCTATGTAATTTTTCATATTTATTGAGTATAGGAATATGATGTACACTGTGTCGTACTGGCAAATAGGCTACCCAAGAAATGTTCTTAAAATACCCTTTCATTTTGAAAATAAGCCCACTTACAAAAGCCCAAACTACTTCCTAACTACTTGATATTTTCAAAAAGCCCAAAAACCGATTTACAAAAACCCTGACAGAACTCCAGGCGAATTCGGCCTGAGTTCGACCAGAGTTCGTTTAGTGAACGTTGCTTTTGAACTTGGTCTTCCCACAGTTACAGATCCCAACAAAATTTTCTCATAGAGTTCTGCCCGAATTCTGTCAGAATTCTGCCTTTGGAAAAACTATAAATAGCGAAGGATTTTAATCATTTTATTTCGCTCACACACCAATTCACTTTCATATCTCTTCTCTATAAGCCTACTACTTCTTCCAAATTATTATCAGCTATTCATTTTCAAATCCCAAGCCAATTACAATCCTCTAGTCGATTTGCCAGTACGGTATGGTTTAGAAGTTTTAAAGCGATTGTGATCGGAGGCTTGATTGAAGGTAGACACTTTACAATTGAAGTTGGTCGAGTACTTCGGATCAAAGCTCGCGTTGTAGAAGTTGTAAGAACTTCGGATGAAAACTTATGGTGATTTTTCATAGTGGATTCAACTGGAAGCTAGAGTTCTTTCGACTGGACTAGTCCTCACAAGAGAAAAACCAGTATATATCCTTGTGTTTACATTTTCTCTCTACTCTCTACTTTTCATTTATATATCTGTGATATATTATCTGTGATCTTGTTGCTAATATTTTTTAATTAGTTAATTTCTGCTGCCTACTCTATTCACCCCCCTCTAGAGTATTGTGCTTTACAACTCGTTCCTACAATCGGTCCTACAATATGATCTACGACCAGAAGGCATGGGAGAGCCTGAGAGGTAGTGGATCAGAACATGGGTGCAAGGAGTGGCTCTGAGCAGATTTCTGGACGGAGATGAAGAAGAAAATGGAGACCCCGGCCTATCTAGCCAAGTCTGAGAAGGCGAAGGCTACCCGTGCTAAGGCTGGTCAGCACACGGGTGGTTCGATCCCGTCTTCGGAGCACATGTGCCGATTGGTGAGTATTCTATTAAATTATCAAATTTTTAAGTCTTAAACTCTACAAAATGAGTATTAATTTATGTTTAATTGTACAAGCGCGAGGAGGTCGCCAAAAAAGACGGAGATCCGGATACCGTCGACTTCCCCACAGTCTTTGCGCATACCCACAAGCGCAAGAGCGATGGAAAGCTCGTAAATGAGCGGGCCGCCAAAGCTTATGTAAGTTTTCTTATTCTTTATATGTATTACATTTTTATAATTGTAGATGATCGGACTACGAGTATCGATATCGGTACCCCATACTCATATAGTAATAGGCCGATACCGATTTCGATTGTGATACCGATACTAATAGGAATAGTCTGATACTCAGAGTATCGGTATCGGGCCATTCCTATGTGAGTATCGGTATCGATCGACTACTATATGAGTATGAGTATCGGTATTGGCCCATTACTATGAGTATTGATATCGGTATTGGTACGTTACTATGAGTCTTTATATTAACTCTAAATTTATTTACGTTTATATAATATAGGAGGAGTTTGAGAGTCGGGTCGGTGAGGGGGGTGAGGGAGGTAAGGGGGCTGGACCTAGCCAGTCGACGGATAGGAACAAACTATGGGTAGATACGGTCGTAGTAGGGAAAGACGGCATCATATACGGTATTGGATCGGTTGCATCCCAGTCATCCGTCGTTTCCAGAGATCCATCTCCACCTCCACCTGTAACAGTACTTCCCACTGGCGGTGCTGCCGTCTACGACCAGGTCACTATTACCCATATATTATGGGATTTACAAATTACATATCCGGTAGTGCAGGAACTTCTGCTCCGACACATATAGTACCGATCGTTCCGGCTCCGACTGCGGCTCCAGCGGTTCAGTCTTCGACCGATTCAGCTCCGCTACGGACTCCAGCACATCCGGCTACAGCACCTCCGGCTACAACACCGACGGATCCAGCACCGACTTTGAGGGTTCCTCTGTCTCGGAAGGATTTCGAAGACGCATTGCGGAATGTGCTGGGTAGCTACACCCACCCGTCGTCTCCTCCGTCACCGTCGACGTAGATATTGTTTGGAAACTGTTTGTATTTGGGAACAATTTGGAACATTTTTGGTATGTGTGTATTTGGAAACTGTTTATTTTTGGAAACTGTTTGTAAACTTTTTGGTATGTGTGTAACTGTTTATATATATGTATTGAAAACTATTTATATGACTACATATTGCGTGTGTAACTGTCAACATGGATGTGGAGTGCAGGAAACACAAATATAGACACACAAAATTGTATTTAACGACGGGACAGCAACGAAACAGCGACGGAATATCTGAAAAATTACAGTATAGCGACGGAAGAGCAACGAAATATCTGGAACATTCCGTCGCTAAGGTTCTAAAAAATATAGATTTAAAGTATAGCGACGGAATAGCGACATAACCGGTTCGTCGCTACAAGCCTGTCCGATACCAATAGCGTATCGAAAACACTTTAGCGGCGTACTTTTCCATCGCTATACCATCACAACATTAATCCTGGAATACGCCGCGGATCCGTCGGTAGTTAGTCGGTAAAGGTAACGACAGAATTTTCGTTGCTAATACATCGCATTTTGTAATAAATAGCGTGTTGCTAAATCCGTATCAAAGCCTTCCAACAGCAGAGACCCCAGCAGTATGCCCAGACCCAAGCTCAGATGCAGAACTGGCAGAGAGGTTTCCAGTAGAGTGTCTTCCTTATGCCTTTTAATTCCTTGCTTGCATGCATGATAGCTTGATTGGTTGCTAGTCATAGATGGTTGTGCTTTAGTATAGCTTGCTCCGACATCTCTAGCCTCTCGATTAAATTCTGAGGTTAGAATTCTTTTAAGGTGGGTAGAGTTGTCACTCATGTTTCCCGTTATACGTATCTTCAGTATACATATACGGATTTCTGACATTTTTCAGGTGGACCGTAGTTAGGCTTGTCTTGCTTAGCCTAGTTTTGGTTTAATCTTGACTTGGTTTATTTGATTTGGTTTGGTTCAATTTGACTTGGTTTAGCTTGCTTGGTTTATTTTGGTTTGGTTTGAGATGGTGAGGCTTGCTATACAAGTCAACTCTACTCTCTCTCATTCATTATTTCTCATAACTTCTTCTTCTTCCTCCATTACTATCCCACCAACCTAGAGAGCTTAGGCAAGTACAACTTGTTTCATGATCGATCTTCCATTTTATTGTTCTTTTTTCTTCTCTACAAGATTCTAAGCATCTTTAGGACTTGAAGTTTTCGGTTTGGATGGATGGATTTTTATAGATCTAAGTTTGTAGTTTTTTCAGTTTTCTCGGGTTTTGATCTACCAAACTTTATTATTTTCAAGTTTTGATTGTTCTATGTTGTAGAGAATTTGATTTTACCCAAAATAGACCTTTAAAAAGTTAGATTTTGGCTTATTTTGGGGAAGTTATGGCCAAAGCAAGTTTTGGACATCTTCTATGTTCATCTGTCCTAGTTCTGGCAGGAACGATGAATAGTATCACAGGATGAATAGTGCTGCAGGTTTGCATAGAACCGCTTGGATGAATAGTGCCGTATGGCTTGCATAGTGCTGCAGAATTGTATAGTGCCACATGGATGAATAGTGCCGTATGGCTTGCATAGTGCTACAGGCATGAATAGTACCACAGGCTTGCATAATGCCGCATGGATGAATAGTGCCGTATGGCTTGCATAGTACCGCAGGCTTAAATAGTACCGTATGGATGAATAGTGTCGCATATATGAATAGTGCCGCAGGCTTGCATAGTGCCGTATGGCTTGCATAGTACCACAGGCTTGTATTGTGCCGCATGGCTTGCATAGTAGCGCATAGTGCCTATTTTAGCTGTTTTGGCTGTTTTATGTCCTATTTGGCTGATTTGTGGCCAGAATTTCTTCCAACTTCCAACATGAAAGTTGTAGATCTTTTCATTGGCTTTAAGAATATGTTACCAGCTATTTTTATACAAGTTTCTCTCATTCATGATAATGTAAGGGTAGAACACGATAGTAGCATGTTATAGCGCAGTCTTAACAAGTAACAAGTAACTTGACATGATAACTCTTAAATAGTCACCCGTCGTGGTGTATACTTGACAAGCAACCTTAATATGATAATTTTTGATGGTGGTCCGTCGTGACGCACTCTTGACATGATAAGTAATCTTGATAGTGGCCCGTCGTGGCGCACTCTTGACAAGTAATCTTGATAAGTAAGTCTAACATGTAATCTTGAATGCTGTTGCGACGGCTATCTTGACATGCTAACTAATAACTCGCTTGACACCGTGGGTGATTGTTCTTGAATGTGCTTGTATAAGCTACCAGTCTAATCTAGCATCATGTCTAGGACTTGGATCCCTGGTTACCACGGTCAGGGATTCATGCTAAATCTGACTAGGTTAATTACTAGATTGATCAAAGTAGCTCATATAGGGAGATGTTTCTAGTCACTACACCAAATTGTTCAATTTCTAATGGACCCTTTTTTTCGTTTCTAACGGTTGTAGACCGTTAGAAAATACTAACTAGAATAGTCTGTTAGTATTGACTATAGTCTGTTACATATATATATATATATATATATATATATATATATATATATATATATAAAATGAAGTAATCGTTGGTGAAAAATCTGGCAGACAAATAGAGAAGCCAAAAATAATTGGCGCCCTAATTTCCCAATTTCCCTCCAACTGTTGCGTCCTAGTTTCCCAATTTTCCTCTAAATTCTCTCTCTCTCTCTCTCTCTCTCTCTCTTATTCACAAATCTAAAAATAGAGAGAAGCGGCTGTGGTGAATCGTCCACGGATTCCAACTTCTCTCTCGTTAGTAAGTTTGGAGTCATCGGCTGCGACCAAACTTCTCTCTCGTTAGTAAGTTTCTTCTGGCCAAATCATTGTTCGCGGCTTCTGCGACCAAGTCGTCGTCCGCGGCTGTGGTGAATCGTCGGCTGGCCAACCACCTTTGAGTCATCGGCTGCGAACAAACTCCAGAGTCTCGATTCTTTGCTTCGTGCAAGTTTTTGGGTGAGAAAAAATCCCAGATTTTTTGGTGAGAAAAAATCATATGCTTTTGGGTGAGAAAAAAACCCTTCTATTCTTCTGCTTTAATTTAAGGTGAAAAAAATCCTAGGTTTTTGGGTCTCTTATGAAAATTGTTCCGTAAATTGAATGCCTTAAAATTACCCCATAAATTGAATCTCAAAATTCAGTTTTTTGGTCTAACAGGAACTCCGGACTATTACATTTCCACAAAATTTATTTCTTTTCCTGAATCGTAGCAAATTTTGACTTCACAGGGTACTTTTTTTGTTAATGAAATTTCTAATTTCAGGTCATACTTGAAATCATACAAACAATAGCCATGTTCAGACTTAATCGAAATTTGTTAGGAAGTTAAATTAAATTCATTCCAATTGCTAAGTTTTGACTTTCGTAATCATTAGCATTAGGAATTTGTTTAAATTATTTAACCGTCTCATAATATGGCTAGTGTGAGTGAGAACTACCCCATTTTACATGTGTGTTATGTAGAGGATTTGTCATGAAACTTTATCAGTTCTTTATATTTTGGAATTACAGTTTTTAGTTTGATACATGAAGTAGCTGGTCTTCTCTGCTACTAGCACCTCCACATGGTACAAGGTTGGCACGATGATTGAAATCCCTAGGGCTGCCCTAGTAGCCGATGAGGTGAGATATGAAGTACATCAAAAATCAAATTCGATACAAAATCTGTGAAAGTTTTGTTATCTTCATTTTAGAGTTGATATATAGGAATAGTTAACCTATGAAATATATTAATGAATCAATTTTTCTCTTGTTCTCTCTTTGCATAACTGTTTCTCTGTCCTGTATGCTTTTTTGCAGATTATAGAGCATGAAAACTTCTTCTCTTTCGAAACAAATGATCTAACTCAAATGACATTTGGTTACAGTAGAGATGATGTTGGCAAGTTTCTTCCAATTTACCTATCCAAGGATCCTTTTGAGGCAAGTGCAAAATTTATTATTCCTTTGTTTCTTTTGAAGTAGAGGTAACCATCATCAGTCCTATTTCATCAAAGAGAAATTATGAAACACACATCCATGTTCAACACCTTCCATGAAGTGTAAACAATACGTCACTAAACAATAAAATGTGACCACTCGACCGTAACTTTTACCAATTGTTAAATTTTATTTATGTCAAATTGGCTTAATCCACAAACATGGACGTTATCAAACTATGATAGTGGATACAACAATTATCGAACTAGTTAAGGAGAGATGGGAAAGCATCAAATGGGAAAATGAACGTTGGGTCATAAGGTGCCTCAGCAATATAACAATTGACAATGTAATAACAAATATTTAATACTAAAGGGAAAGCAAAATGCATACGAACGAGGGAGAAGGAGAGAATCCCAACATTGTAACCACATCAAAAATCTGAAAATAACTTCACACTAAACAGGACAAAGAATTGATAAGAATACACAAAAGTTATTATGCTTAAAAAAAAAGAATCGACTAATTAATAAAACATACACTACAATACTAGGCTAGTATTCCAGATAAATGAACAATAATGGACATATGAAAATTTGTACAAGATGTAAAACATCAGCACTTTGTCTGTGAGAGCTCCGTATCAGATTGAGCAATGCCGTTGCTTGTATCCTTCAACAACTTCACATCCTCTTGATCTAATTTGCTATCTAGCATGATGCTGTTAAGGGGAGCAAGGTCATTAAAAAGTTGAATATGATTTAGAAAAGATGTATGGGGAAAATGCTTTCCAGATGATGTAATTCTTCATCAATTTTGTGTTATATTTTTACCCCTTTATTGTCTCCCGGTTTTTTATGCTCCTAATTGGGTTAATAAGATAAAACTATAAAGTTAGAAAAACTCTTTTTTTTGGAAAGGAGAAAAGAAAATTGATACTTATAGTTATCTCGCTAAATTTTAATGCTTCTCTGCTATGGAAATGACGATGAAGCTTATGAGTGCTTCGATTGCTTTTTTGTTGCAAAATTTTAACTACTACCATGTTTACAATATGTACTCCGGGCTTTATATTTTCTTTCTGGATAGAAGTTCTTAAAGCAGAGACCTACATGAAAGTTATGACATTGTTATCAAATGAGAGCAAGTCACAACTATTGAATTATGAAGAGAGATCAGATATCAGTGTGTAACAAAAAGTTTCGCTTCCTAATATTTACGTCATTACACATCAAACTGACGACTTCGAATCAAGGAATTTGGAGGTGGTAATTGGGCATGGAATCCAAAATTTAAAAAATGTTACAAGTTACAACTTGTTCAGAAAATATATTACAAGAAGGCGAATATCAGTTGTCAATCTTGACGTGTTGTACAGTTGATAAGTATCATTTTTGTACTGATAAATTTACAAAACTTGGCTAGAATTTCCTCTCCTTTGTCTAAAAATTAATGATTGGCTATTTGTAATTTTCATAATTGGCCTTACTCAAATGTTATTGTCAAATAAATCATTTTTGGAGCATTGCTCTCGTTTATGTTTAGAGTTTTGAGACTGAGAAAGCATCAAAATTACATGTTGAACTACCTCCCATGGAACAGACTAGGGGATGTTATCAGCGAAACTCCCATCATCATCACTATTGGCCTTCTATGAATCAAATAAACACAATAATCAAGTTTATTTGGGATTAACGAAGGCACTCAGTAATAATTACATGTTGAACTACCTCTCATTCTTCTTCTCCCGAGACCAACTTTTCATCCTTTGCAAGTGATCAGTATGTGCTATAGCCTATATTTGCATGACGACAAGAAAAAGAGGGAGAAAATTTTGCCATCTTTCTCAGTTGAGAACTTGAGATTGTTTTCCCAATAATCTTATGGTTTTCCAATAATCTTATGGTTTTCCAATAATCTTATTTGTATCATTTCCTTGACATTCCTCTTTATCTAAAACATGGCTATTTTAATGTAATGGTTATTCTGGAAAATCATTTAGGTATTCTGAATGGATCAACATTATACAGTCTGATGTTTACTTTTGCTGCTCATCCGTCTAAACCCAATTAGTTTACCATTACTCTTCTTTCTAATGATACATTTTTGTATGCATCAACTTCTGAAATATTGGCAAGAATTAGGTCATCAAGTTAGTTTGATAAATGAAGTAGCTGAGAAAGTCTTCTCTGTTACTGGCACCTCCATAGGGTACAAGGTTGGCACGATGATTAAAATCCCTAGGGCTGCTCGAGTAGCCGATGAGATGAGATATGAAGTACATCAAAAATCAAATTCGATACAGAATCGGTGAAAGTTTTGTTATCTTCATTTTAAAGTTGATATATAGGAATAGTTAACCTATGAAATATATTAATGAATCAACTTTTCTCTTGTTATCTCTTCTCGCATAATTGTTTCTCTGTCCTATATGCTTCTTTGCAGATTGCAGATAGTGCAGACTTCTTCTCTTTCGAAACAAATGATCTAACACAAATGACATTTGGTTACAGTAGAGATGATGTTGGCAAGTTTTTTCCAATTTACCTATCCAAGGATATCCTGCAGAGTGATCCTTTTGAGGCAAGTGCAAAATTTATTACTGAAGTTTACATTGAGTTAAAAATATTACCACATGCTTGAAGACCTGTTTTAGCTGAGAATATGGATGGTTTGCTCTAGAAGTCAGATAATAATCTGTGAATCTATAACCAAAGCGTTTATTAAACTTCTTCAATATCTTACGGATGCCTGTAGCATTCAAATCAACAAATTTAAGAAGCTTCAGAAGATCAAGTCCAACTGCTTTATATGCTTCTCAAAGTTCAAAAATCTGAGATATATCTGGCTGCTCTAAAAGAATAGCCCGTTGTTCTCCCAATTTCTCAATCCTGCTTGCTAAAAGTCCTTGTTGTTCCAACAGGAAAAGCACAATTTTTTCAACCTGTGAAATAACCCACCATCTTTCAGCCAGTCAAATAAAAAAAGGGCCAGAACACAAGTAACCCTTAAATATGCTATTTGATCTTTAGAAACAAACAGTTGTGGAGATATAACTAAACATGGACATCACCAAATCAAAAGAAAGAGATAGCAAGACAGACATAGGTACTGAATACCTGTAGATTGGAAGAAATTATAACACTGGTAAGTTTATAATTTCAGAAGCATTGTAAACAATTAATTACTTGGTATGCACAAATCATTTCTTCTTGTTATAGTAGTCTGAGTGTTACACTTTATGTCCATATCCAGTTTCTTTGTACTCCTTTTGTTTCACATTCGATAGGCACTAAAGAGGGACACTCACCTACTCCTATGAATATGTAGTGACAACCATCAATGAAACTTGATCCATTGAGTTGAGCCTTTTATTCTCAACTAGATAAAAGAGCATGGTTCATCTTGGACATAGCTCTCTACCTATAACTAATTTGACAACCAGGACTTATGCTTTTAATTCCATTTGTTTTCCTTGTGCCTTAGAACTAGAAGCTATAATTCCCTAATTACTTCACCCCAGAAAGTGGAAAATAACAAAGAATTAGGAAGGTTTCACCGGAATTCAGAAACTATAATTCGTAAGTGTACCAAAATAGTGTTTGGCGGAATCAGCATAAATTGGTCCCCAATTCCTCCAACACCCTAATTCCAGTATCCAAATGACACCATAGGCAATTAGAGTTCCAATGTCCAAGAATGGTTATTTTATTGGAGATAATTTATTCAAGCAAAACAATGTAAGGTAAGGTCACTCTGCAGGATATCCTTGGATAGGTAAATTGGAAAAAACAAGTTATCCAGACCAAGGTAATAAACTCTGCTTGTTTTGTATGTAATAAACAAGTTTTCTTCATTTGCATACTTTTACAACTTTACTATTCTTTTACACTTGAATTGACCGGAAAAGAGATACCCAACGTCGGTATCGATCAATATTGGTATCGAATCAGGACATGTTGAATTGTATCAGTATCGGCTGTACGATATCTTATTTATATCGGCCGATATCTAACTTGTCGTTATTGCTTTCATGCTTGTGAAACAAAATTGTGCCAAGCTATCCAGACCAAGAAATCTGCTCATATCAATCATCTGTTTATACCAGGAATCAATCTCTAACATGTGTATGTTAGCTAAAACTGTATAGTGTGCTTTAATATTTGAATCCTTTTGCTCTTTAGTATGGAAGCAAATTATTTTCAGCATTCTAATGAAACACTTGGTTTCCAATGCCATCTTTTTCTTTCTGATGAAATAGTCTCTTACCATGTTTGTTGACTAGAAAGGTAAATTCCATGGTTTAAAGTATCGGCCGATACCGATCCGATACGGCCGATACCGATACGGTTTGGCATATTCCGATCCGATACCGACTGATACCAAATATTGACCGATACCGACATTGGGGGTCTTTGTTCCGGTCAATTCGGCAAAGAAAATTAAACAAAAAAGACAAATCAACAAGGGTTTAAAGCATAACAAGGTTGTAGAAGCATGTAAAAGAAGAAAATCACATCTATTGTGTGTGTGTGTGTGTGAAGAAAATCACATCTATTGTATGTAAACCAATCGGTAAGGGTGACTACTATTTCATTTAATTTCAAAACTACTAAAAAATAACACTGAAAATACTTAAAATTATGAGTAAATGTATAAAATATATGTTTTTAAATATAAATAATTTATTAATAATTATTTGTTTTCCGATACCAAAGTCCGATACTCCGATACGATACCGCCGATACTACCGATATCGCCGATACCAATACTCATAGGAATAGTCCGATACCGATTCCGATACCGATATTGTGAACCTTGGTAAATTCATTAGCAAGGGAAGATTGGTCGTTGATTATATGTGTTCTCGGAAACGGTCGTCACCATCTTGCTTCAGCAACTCTTTAATCATAAGTTTTTTTTTCAGTTTTCAGTAATACCTTGCCAGTTACCTAACAGTTGATGTAAAGATAGACTTGTAGATGGTTGGTGTTAAAAGAATACTTATGTTTTTATTTTTCATTATTGACATATCTTTCAATCTATGATGTGTTTCTATGAAAGGTATTTCAAGAAACCACTCCTTAACCTGCCAAAGAAATCAAGTTTTCTTGCCTGAGCCCTAGTATTATTGCAATGGAAGAGAATCTTTTGAGCTTTGGTTTTGGATGATGACAGTGATGATACTTATGTTAAACCTTATTTACATGAAGATGCCTGCAAAATTCAACTTGTTTATTATTGAAGGGAGACTTTGCAGGATGAGTGAAGGTGGCAGCTGGAATGTGTCCAGGTTTTTTGATCGAGGTTTTTGAGGGTGCGATGGCTGCTGGCAGGAGCAGCTTAAGACCTGTACCGGTGTAATGCAATAGCATAGTTCAGTGTAGCAGCAGCTAGTGTATAAAATGTAGGTGCCGGTGCTGAATATAGGTGTTCCTTCACTCCCAGTCACTGTAATGCAATAACATAGTTACTATTGCGACTTGTACCTTGGAGTGCTTACTTAATTTTGATTTATTTCAGGATAATAGCTGGGTTGAACTTCAAATGCAAGTTCTTGAGTATATAAACATCGAATCTCCTTCTGTTGTTGATGCAAAGCATCGTGGGCTCATTCAACGGCTTAAAGGGACATGTCGTTTTCGTGGAAACTTATCAAGGAAGCGTGTTGAATTTACTGGAAGAACTGTTATTTCTCCTGATCCAAATTTGAAATTTTTAGAGGTCTACCTGTTTAAATTTTGTGATTCTACACTAGCTTACCTGAAATTTATATATTTGATCAATTTTTCTGCATGTACCAATCTTTCTCTTTCAATTGGACTTTTGGTGTTTCTAGGTAGGCATTCCCTTATTAATGGTCCGAGTGTTAGTATATCCTGAAAGAGTTTCTAGTCATAACATAGAGAAGCTATGGAAAGTGGTTAATATGTTAGTATATCAGACTGCATCAGTCCGTTATTATTCAATTAATTCTATTTTTTTCTTCCATTTTTTAAAGATATACTAACGATTCATTCTCGTTAGTATTGAATTCTAAAATTATTATTTTTTCATATTTTTTAATTATACTAACGGTCATAGCCTGTTAGTATTCATATATAACGTATATTTTTATGACTGTTAGAAATAAATTACTAACGGCTGTAGCCGTTAGAATACTTAAATTACTAACGGACAATATCCGTTAGAAGGACAGTTAGTAATATTACCCACGCCTATATACTCACGGCCTATACCCGTTAGAATTAATTTCTGTAACATGTCTACAATGTTACAATTTAGGTGTTTTGGTGTAGTGAGTTATAGGTGATCCCATTATCTGGGTGCCTTGAATGGACTTGTATCATACCATCGAGTAGGGTACATTTCCAGCCCACTGTCATGTGCGGCACTTCTTGAAACAAGTAATATGTATACTGTCATGTGTTGCACTCTAAGTCACCTAATAATTCTTGATAACTATTACATGAATCTCGCCTAGATAACCTGGATAGCTGCAGGGCTTGTGACTGCCGGAACATCTCATTGCATCTTGCTAGTAACTAGGCTAGTGATAACCCTAGTTAATTAAAGTATCAAGCCGTACTCTTTGCTTGGCCGTGAATGTTGGATGGAGTCCTATCTTGTCTAGTCTTGCCTAGATCCAGTACATGGCTATCTCAGGACATGCTTGTTTATGCTTTACTTTATCGATAATTGGTTAGAGACTAAGTTCTGTTCAGGTGAAGGGTTACAACCCCGGTCCTTGTTTGGTTTATGGGTTGTAACTTGGTTACCGGAATAGTCCTTTAGTTATCTTATCGTTTATCGCCCTATTTTCCCTAACTCATGTCTTTTGTTATTTCATTTATGTCCTTATGTGCTAATATACTGGTTTTAGTTATTAAGTGAAGCCTCCCTTGTGGCACTTGCTCTTTCTAGGGTCTGACCCAGATGGTTTTGTATGGCCAGATTTCGGAGTAGCACCCGAGGATCTCCCAGCCTTCCAGCCAGATGGTGAACACTAGGCGCAACCCTAGCAACGAGTGGATTTTATTTTGCTCTCCCACTCTATTATAAATTATTATTTTGAGGCATTTAGCTACCGAGCAAGTGTTAGCTCGTGTTGAATACTTATGATTCCTGTCTGCCTAATGGCTATAACATGATTGATAAATCCTAGGATTGATCATGTATGACTGAAACTCTTGATAGTCCTCACATTTTGTACGACTAGCTTCATGATCATCTGTATATGAAATGTATGGGATACCTTACTATTGAATATCTGATGGTCTAACATCTTGCAACTGTTATTGTTTGCTTAAGATTGTGACACTAGGCTTGTTCTTGACCATAAGAGACTAGTGGCTTATAGATAAACACTCATACACCTAGATAGTCGTGACCGTATATCGAGGTGGTTTATAGTTCTATATACGTAGCTGGTTGTGTCCGCCTCCGCTCTCCAGTATTCTGGTTCTGGGGCGTGACAGACTCAAAGGGAAATCTCCCCAAGCATCGGCCCTGATCGTAGTAAAGCTACGTTGGAGGGCACCAGCCTCCTTGGTTGTAACAGGAACGGAAACTTCTTTAAAGGTACGACTTAAGGGGAGATCTCCCTAAGTGTCGGCTCCTCTCGTGGTTAAGCTACATGGGAAAGCACTAGTCCATGAGGTACTAGCTGAGGCACCTCTGAAAGTGCAGCTCAAGGGGAAACCTCCCTAATTGTCAGCTCCCCTCATAGTCAAGCTACAGTGGAAGGCCCAAACATCTCTCCCAGGGCAGGATCAGGAACTAATACGGGTCAGACTCCCGAGGAACTCTCCAGAAACACCGTCTACCAAGATGTCAACCCCTCTGGTGGCAAAAATTCGGCCGAAAGCCCCATAACCTCCCAAGGTTACTATGGTTCTCACTGACAAGGAGTTGGAGGAGTACATATCCGCCAATGTTGACGCCCCATCTCTTGATGATGTAATTCCTCGGAGGAAGATCCCATATTTTATCAATAAAATATTATCTTTGAATTATTCTTGTCTTCCACATTAGAATGCTATGTATACTCTAGATAATGCCTTACATCGTTGCAAACACAAATAACGACTGTTAATCATGTAAATCAAATCGTTCGGTACCGAGGAGTCTGTTATATAGTTTTGACTCGGAACAAGGACGAGAAATCTATCATCTTCGACAAAGTCGAGCGTCATCAGAACATTCTGCCAGTTGAACCAGAATCGGATACCGGTAGAATGCAAGTATATCGGTACACCGATCAAGCAAAGTACCTCATATAAAAGATGGGTTATGACTTAAAAAGTTGCCAAGTTCTAAACTATGGCAGAGATCGACGTCTTCCTTTACGACTCCCGGTTCCAAAAGGGAAGCCACAAGACAATTACCATCGCACTCGATGAGGGTAGGCTATGTCACGCCGCCAATAATGCCAGAGAGTTCAGAAGCGGAGGAGGCTACACACTCTCACTTATTTGAAGCTTTAACTTAGGATTCCGACACCAGTATCGGCCCAATTTTTAGGAAGGTATTGTCAGTCAGCATGACATCTGTACACCCTCAAGAAGAAGAAGATGATGATCAGTTTGTAGAATTCTTTAAAAAAGAACCCTGGGCCCAATGCTTAGGTGCACAATGGAAATCTCGCTTAGAGCTACGATAACCCCCTACCGAAGATAAATTCGAGCAGACCGACCTAGGGGATGAATCTTCGTCCAAGCCCACATTCATTAGCAAAAGCTTGGAAGGGGAAGATCGCAAATCTTTAGTTCAACTTGTCAAAGAATGCATCGACGTCTTCGCTTGGAGCTATAATAACATGCCAGGTTTAGACCCACAAGTTGCAATGCACAAGCTTAACATGTTATCTAACGCTAAGCCTGTTAAGCAGCAACAATGACATTTTCATCCTAACATCATTGACGCCATCGATAAAGAAGTGGATAAACTCTTAGACAGCGGGTTTATTCACGAAGAACAACATCCAGATTGGGTGGCCAATATCGTTTTCGTTACTAAAAAGAATAAAAAGATCCGAGTCTGTATTGATTTTTGGGACCTTAACTCTGCTTCTCCGAAAGACGAGTTTCCACTTCCGATCACCGATGTAATGATCGACAACACCTGTGGCTTTGAATGCATGTCCTTCATTGACGAATATTCGGGCTACAACCAGATCAAGATATTCTCGGATGACTCGGATGACGAGAAGCACGCGTCATTCAGGACTCCAAAGGGGGTTTATTGCTACACAGTGATGCCCTTTGGCTTGAAGAATGCATGTGCCACATACCAACAAGCTATGAGCACCATCTTCCATAAACACCTTTGTAAGACAGTCGAATGCTATGTCGACGACATTGCTGTCAAAAGTCACCTATGAGGCAATCACCTGCAGGATCTAAGGACAGTCTTCGATCTCATGCGAGCACATCTGCTCAAGATGAACCCAGCTAAATCCTTCTTCGGTATTTCCAGTGGCAAATTCTTGGGTTTTATCATCACATCGAAGGGTATCCATGTTGACCTCAAAAAGACCAAAGGCATCCTTGACATGACCCCTCCAAAGAACTTGAGAGAGCTTCGAGGACTACAAGGACGTCTTGCGTACATCCGAAGGTTTATAGCTAATCTTTTCGGACGATGTCAACCCTTTACCAAGCTCATGAAAAAGGGGATCTTCTTCGTCTAAACGGAGGAGTGTCAGAAGGTGTTTGACGACATCATGGCCTATCTCGCAAATCCTCCAGTCCTAGTAGCACCGGATGTGGGCAAACCATTCTCATTCTACGTTCGCACAATGGATCATTCTCTCGGTGCTCTACTAGCTCAGAATAATGATGTATACTACGAGCAAGCTATCTACTACCTAAGTAGGACAATGATGAGGGTCGAACACCAGTACAACCCCATCGAGAAAGAATGTCTAGCTTTGGTATTTACCATTCAGAAGACCTGCTAGAAGCGGAGCTGTAGAAGCATGGGAAAATGTATATTGCTTTTGGTCCTGCATCGGAAAGAAGAAGAAGAGAGGTCTCATTCCACTCTATAAATAGAGCCCCCTTGCCTCCTTTGAAAGGGGCACCAAAATAAAAAAGAAAAGGAAGCCCGTTGTCAAGGGAGCTCGTTCGAGCCAAAAAAGTTGCAACAATGCTTTTTCTTCTTTTGGATCGGCTGTAAGTTTTTTACTTACCATCTTGGTAAGGAAAAGTTGGATTCTGAACACTTTGCGCCTTTACGGGCTAGTACGAAGAAATACAAAGCGGCACGGGCCATGCGCCCTCAATGTGCTTTACCAGCAGCAAGACAGAAACGTGCGCTGAAAGTCAAGAATACGGCTAATAGCAAGTTGTACAGAAGTTGACTCAGGTGATTGCGCACCCGAAATGAGTCAACACTAAAATTCTCCTTCCACTTGGTGCATTTCATCCGCTTGAACCAAGTCAGAGGGCAATTATTGCGGTGTCAAACCCATGCGCCGATGTAGGCTATGCGCATGAAGTGTGTAATACCCCTCTCGGTGCAAGGCATTTGGTTGGCTCATTAGATGGGATCAGAATGTTGAACCGTGACTTGTGTGGGAGATCAAGAGAGTTGAGACTGATGCAGTCTCTCTTAGCTGGCTAGACGGATTAAGTATTGGAACGTGGCTCGTTGGTGGAGCTATATCCATTGAAGATAAGTGTGATCGGAGTAGGAAGACCATTATGCAAGGCAAGTGGAACTGTCCTCCTTCCTCCTTATTCCTGCATGCTTAATAAATGGAATAACGTGGTGCTATGAATATGTCCCTAATGTCTCTTACCTTGAATGTTGAATAATTGTGATGCAATGCTCTAGTTGCTAAATCGATAGAGTTGCTTATACTGAAAATCGTTGAAATGAATAAGACATGAATATTGAACTGCTGAACAAATAACACTCGAACTGCTAATGCGACTTGATGCCTGAGAATGAATTGATAATGTCCCTTATGCTTAATGTTGATGAAATAAATGTATCAATTGAACAATGAGATACTGCATGAATGATACTTGAGAAATGAATTGAATATGCTATTGTTCCTATAAAATGAATGAAATGCCATATGTCTCTTTGAAATGAATGAATATTGTTTGTTCCTTCTTAGAAGGAACATAATAAGAAATGTTGTACTATAGTAATGAATGAGATATGATGAGGCTTGGGATCGTCGAGATCACCAAGTAAAATGACGAAAATATTGGAAATGATGAGTCATTGAAAACGACATGGATGAGTTGAAAGATGCATTGTTGCCTTTACTTATTTCAACATTTCACCATGTATTTTATGATCACGATCGAGTCGGACACGCATTCGTATGGTCAGGGACAACTTGTATACAAGGGGTGACTGCTTCCTCGGACGGTACCCCGGGACGTTAGGGGACCGATCCGACCATGGGATAAGTATAAACATACTTTAAGGGAATGTGGAATCGGAACATTCCATTCGGGCTCGCAACCTGGTGGAATGGCGCACCGACTACCTTTCGAAGTCCTATATGGCAACGTCTGAAAATGGTGCACAAACACCAATGATAATGTTGTAAGGATGCACGCTAATAAATGTTTTGTGTAGGCAGAGTAAGTGCAACAGTTAAGCTGTATTTGATACAGGTACGAGGGAGTTGGCTATTGGCAAGAAATCACTTAAATGTGATTTACTCAATATATATGTTGGTTTAACTTGCGTGCTTAACGTGCCAAGTAAATGATATTGTGTATAGTCTTTTAATATGAGAACATGCTCAATATGTTAAATATAGTATGCTAGAAGGATGCCTTGCTATAAACATTGCCCAATCATAACATACATGCTAAGTAATGCTTGAAGTGAGAATGGTCATAACATGTTTAAGATGTTAATGTTAACGATGCCCCAATGATGTCTTTGAATGATAACACCAAGAATACTTTAATGATACATCGACATGAATATTTCTAAGAATATGTTTACATACTTCACTATGATTATTGTCCATGAACTGTAAATTGATGCTAGGTCCCAAATAGAAAGATCATTCTAATAAATGCTGCTTAAATGGTTATACAAATGTTGGTTTAGGCGAGTGGGTTGGATTCTGCTCGCCAGTACATAGATGATGTGCTGACCCACGTTTTGTGGGTAGTGCTTGGAATATTCTGCACACGATGATTGGCTTGATTGGTTCCGCGGCATCGAAGATTGTTGGGCATACAGAAGCTCTCCTTGTACAAGATGATGTCTTCTGTTTATAAAGGGCATAATGTATGGAACATTGTAATCAATTGTACCAGTGAGTTGTAAGCCAAGTCGGTATATCGAGTTGTAATCCAATGTATCCAAGTATCAAATGTAGGCTTTGTAGCATTAATGTTCAGTTGGCTTTCAATGTAATGTGTGAATTGTTGTAAGCATTATACTTCAATACAAATCTTGTACCCTTCTTCAATTATCAATAAAGAGAATAATAAAGTTCTATATATCTCTGTGTGACTTCAGTTTATCCTTTTAACTCCGCTGCTATAAAGAAGTGATATATTTCTATTAAACGAGAGAGATTGTCCTCATTAACTTCAATTTATCTGCTTCTGCCGCTAAGATGTGTTCCTATTTGAAGATAATCAACTATGTACCACCTTTGCCTTGTACAAGTACAATACCAGACTTATACGGCATCACGCCCAAGTGAGGACGATCGATTCCAATAGATAAAATATGTGAATAAATGACTCTACGAATCGGGGCATGACAAATTGGTATCAGAGCACGGCTTTACGTCCTTGGTCTCTTCTTTGATTCGTTTCGAATCAAAGTTGCATCGATGATTAACCAAAATTGCTTCTGAGATCACTCAACGTTGCTTCCGCGATTAAATCAAAGATTGTTTCCGCGATTATGCTGTTGTTGTTCGATAATCATCCTATGTTGTTGGTGTCTGAAAGTTTGTTGACCCTCTTGGCTGCTCCCTGGATGTTTTATACAATAAGTCTAAATATAATGTGATGCCCCTGAATGAATGATTGTTGTTAGTTTGGACACAAATAATCCAACAATGAAGCGATACCATAGTATGCTATAATGTGGGTGATGTTTGGAATGTGGGAATAAAGAAAGGTGGCTATGTATGTTGTAACAAGTTGAGAATTGCATGTGATGTTAGGAAAACAATTTTGAATGGGGTAATTGATGGATGAGTTCAACAGAACTAGTGAGTTGACTCATGTGTGCTGGCTAGTGCTTTTGAGACCCCGAGATGTTGGTTGAGTGTTGTGATCATTATAGATCACGAATGTCCGAAGTAGACTTGAGTTGGTTTTTTTTAAGGATGGCTTCATTTCTGAGTGGTATATTGCCTCTACCACCTCAGAACGAGATGTATGCTGACCCTTCCATAGGATAGCAATGAGAATATCTGTGGGTACTGGGTAGTACCTAGACTTAGCTGGAAGTCATGTATTGTTGCTAGATGACTCGAGTGTCCCTTGACGGTGATGTTATGTTGGGTAGCAAGATTGTCAGAAATTGTAATCGGTGGCTTGGTTAGAAATTGTTTAGTCGAGTGATGACTCAGACTTGTAAGACAGTTAGTATGCTATGGGTAAGTAGATTGGCTAGAGAATGTTTTAGCTTAAAACATCTGAATGTTGACTTCGATTAGTTGGATGCAAATCATATGTGGCAAATACAAAGTTGCTTGCTAAGCTGAAAGTTTTAGAAATGTGTTGGTGACCCAAAAGAATAATAGAGATCTGTGCCTTGGCCCTAAGGTGTAATAGATGTAAGTCCATCTCGATCACCAAAGAATAGTCATTGCATATGTGCATGTATGCTGAGGAATTAAATTATACTAGAAAAGTAACAAGTAGCAATCCTGAGTATTTGTGTTGCATAGCGGATGGTTAATTGATACATGAATTGTCGGACTGAATGGAATGAACCACTCGACCCTTGAGGTAGGGAATTTTAAGAATGTCCGTATGAAATTTTGATGGCTGGGAAATGAATAAGATTTAGAATCACAAAATGTGTTGGATAGTGTCGGTAGATGGTATGATGTATAGATGGCTGTCGGTTGGGATATAGATTGCTGGCTTATGACTTAGTTATGTGACTTCGTCATACAGACCGAATAGTACGATTCCATAGTTATGTTAATACTATCGGAATCGATAACCCTGGATAGATAGACTTGACCCTAGTGACCGTGGACTGCATGACCAGTTGTTGGCATAGCTGACAATGGAAATTAGTTATTCAGACTGAGTCAAATCCTATAGGTTTGGGTAGAGCTGCCTCGAGCTATCGATTGCCTGTTGGCCCAAGAATGAGAAATTTGTATGATCCCTAGTAGCCATCCACTCTAGGGTAGTCACCTGAATGATTAGATTTAGCTATCGGTATAGCTAACCATAGAGACTTGACCGAATAGTAGGGTGACCATTGGCGACCGTAGGATAACCTTTTGGTATTGAACGAGAGATGGTGGTGATAAGTATTGACCTAAGGAGATGTATGCTTCAATAAGAACCTTAGAGATGTTTGACCCTTGAGGATGATGTGTCGGCCTATAGTGGGAACTAAAATCGTGGGATGAGACTTGTTGTATGTATCGAGTAGTGAATTATTCCATGAGATGGAATTGACTGCTTAGAACGGGAATGTTGGATCGGTATCTATAGTCGGGTAGCTGGGTTAACCTTGACTGTTGCATAGAATTATGCCCTGACTCAATTAATCAATAGTGGATGACGTCGGATTGTATCTTTTGAAAAAGATGAATTGCCTCGATAAGAAATATTGTTGGATTTAGGAAGGAATATGATTGCATATTGTGAACTCTTGATATAATTGGCTCTAAGTTAGACCCTTGACCGAATGCTAGAAATATTATGTTTGGATAAAAAGCTTAACCAAGTTGTCCCTGATGTTAAGTGTTGTGGCCTGGAAGATAGTGATTGTGGCAAGTGAATAAAGTAATAAGTCAATTGAAAGGATGTAAAGTCGGATTTCGAAAAGAGAGTTATACCGTGGCTTATCAAATCGCACTAACATAGAAGTTGGCTGAAGTACATATGTTTTAGGGACGCCTAAAATATGTGTATGAATCCAGCCGAAGTTATAGGTTGCGACTGAGATAACATTATAGAAAGAATTTATCGCACTAGCGCGGACGTTGGCTGAAATATATATGTTTTGGGGACGCCTAAAATGTGTGTATAGATCCAAACGAAGTGATACGTTGCGACCAAGATAGAAATGTAAAGGAAATGTTGGTGAATCAATGAAAAGTTACAAGTAATTAAACAAGAGAAAGACAGATCAAATCGTTGATGGATTAAAATGGTACAGTTGGATAGCTATTTTGAGATGACCGAATGGGCTGGAATGAATATTGAATTGAAGCTGAATGAGTAGCTTATTGTGGCTAAGTAACTTAGTAAGATGAGTTGTTCTCTTAAGTTTCAAGGACAAAACTTTTTCTGAGTGGTATATTATGTAATGCCCCGCTCCGCACGAGGCATTTGGTTGGCTTGTTGGATGGGATCAGAAAGTTGGACCGTGACTTGTATGGGAGATCATTAGAGTTGAGACTGATGCAGTCTCTCTTAGCTGGCTAGACGGATTAAGTATTGGAATGTGGCTCGTCGATGGAGCAATGTCCATTGGAAGATAAGTGTGATCGGAGTAGGAAGACCGTTATGCAAGGCAAGTGGAACTGTCCTCCTTCCTCTCTATTCCTGCATGCATAATAATTGGAATAACGTGGTGCTATGAATATGTCCCTAATGTCTCTTACCTTGAATGTTAAATAATTATGATGCGATACTTTAGTTGCTAAATCGATAGAGTTGCTTATACTGGAAATCGTTGAAATGAATAAGACATGAATATTGAACTGCTGAACGAATAACACTCGAACTGCTGATGCGACTTGATGCATGAGAATGAATTGATAATGTCCCTTATGCTTAATATTGATGAAATGAATGAATCACTTGAATAATGAGATGCTGCATGAATGATACTTGAGAAATGAGGCTTGGGATCGTCGAGATCACCAAGTGAAATGACGGAAATATTGGAAATGATGAGTCGTTGAAAACGACATGGATGAGTTGAAAGATGCACTGTTGCCTTTACTTATTTCAACATTTCACCATGTGTTTTATGATCACGATCGAGTAGGACACGCATTCGCATGGTCAGGGACAACTTGTATACAAGGGGGTGACTGCTTCCTCGGACGGTACCCCGGGACGTTAGGGACCGATCCGACCATGGGGGAAGTGTAAACATACTTTAAGGGTATGTGGTATCGGGATATTCCATTCGGGCTCGTAACCTGGTGGAATGGTGCGCCGACAACCTTTCGAAGTCCTATATGGCAACATCTAAAAATGGTGCACAAACACCAATGATCATGTTGTAAGGATGCACGCTAATGAATGTTTTGTGCAGGCAAAGTAAGTGCAACAATTAACCTGTATTTGATGCTGGTACGAGGGAGTTGGCTATTGGTAAAAAATCACTTAAATGTGATATACTCAATATATGTGTTGGTTTAACTTGGGTGCTTAACATGCCAAGTAAATGATGTTGTGTGTAGTCTTTCAATATGAGAACCTACTCAACATGTTAAATATAGTATGCTAGAAGGATGCCTTGCTATAAATATTACCCAATCATAACATATATGCTAAGTGATGCTTGAAGTGAGAATGGTCATAACATGTTTAAGATGTTAATGTTAACGATGCCCCAATGATGTCTTTGCATGATAACACCAAGAATGCTTTAATTATACGTCCATATGAATATTGCTAAGAATATGTTTACATGCTTCACTATGATTATTGCCCATGAACTATAAACTGATGCTAGGTCCCAAATAGAAAGATCATTCTAATAAATGTTGCTTAAATTGTTATACAAATGTTGGTTTAGGCGAGTGGGTTGGAATCTGCTCGCCAGTACATAGATGATGTGCTGACCCATATTTTGTGGGCAGGTGCTCGTGCTAGGAATGTTCTGCACACGATGATTGGCTTGATTGGTCCCGTGGCATCGAAAATTGTTGGGCATACAGAAGCTCTCCTTGTACAAGATGATGTCTTCTGTTTATAAAGGACATAATGTATGGAACATTGTAATCAGTTGTACCAGTGAGTTGTAAGCCAAGTCGGTATATCGAGTTGTAATCCAATGTACCCAAGTATCAAATGTAAGCTTTGTAGCATTGTTCAGTTGGCTTTCAATGTAACGTGAGAATTGTTGTAAGCATTGTACTTCAATACAAATCTTGTACCCTTCTTCAATTATCAATAAAGAGAATAAAGTTCTATATATATCTGTGTGACTTCAGGTTATCCTTTTACCTCCGCTGCTATAAGGAAGTGATGTATTTCTATTCAACGAGAGAGGTTGTCCTTATTAACTTCAATTTATCTGCTTCTGTCGCTGCGATGTGTTCCTATTTGAAGATAATCAACTATGTACCATCTTTGTTTTGTACAAGTGTAACACCAGACTTGTACAGCATCATGCCCAAGCGAGGACGATCAATTCCAATAGATAAAATATGTGAATAAATAACTCTATGAATCGGGGTGTGACAAAGTGGGTTCCACTCACAGTACATGTTGCTCTCTCACTAAAGATCTTGGTGCATTTCATGCGCTGGAACTGGATCAGGGGGTGCATCACTCATACACTCACCTTAATGCTTGTCTTTGCCATGTGCCTAAAGATATTGTAAGTATGAACTCCTTCTCACACAATTTACACAATATGATCGCTCACAGACATAGATCGGGGTAGATGACCACCATGCACAACTCGCCCCTCACAGGACATATTTGTGCTACAGTCGCCATCAACTGCTGCTGTCATAAAACTGTAGCCCCACCATCGAGGCAGTCTGTGTTCCAGCGACTGTAACCTGTTGCACCTGTCCGACATCGTCTCGAAAACATGATGCCAATTGAAGAATTTTTAACAGCCTTCTCTATACTCTGAAGATGGGCACATCATTCCCTCGTCACGAGCGAATAACTTCCTAGTTAACGCACGAGTGCTTCGGCTAATGAAGCAGTTATTGAGCAGAACATGGGATGGCAATCAATCCAAATCTAGCGGCTCTTCCAGCCTAACAAAAGTTGGGGTACGACAACCCCGATCTTTGCATGCAACAGGCACCCATCACCATCGTATAGAAGAACACTGTCGATACAGGTCAAGAACACAAACTGTTCTGATCGTAGCTCTCTCGGCGCATCTCCGTCTTCTGGAGGAGTTCGTCGTCAAAATCAGAGCTTCTTTTAACGAGGAGATCCATAATCCATAGTTCAACATATTGCCAAGGAGGAGGATTAGTCGAGTTCATCTCAAAAGAGAAATTTGGATGAAAAGAATGAGCAGCATGTACTCTATTCTATTTATGATTAAAAATAAAAGTAAATTCTACAACCTTTTAATAGCCAATAGGAGAAAGTGTGAATTCTAGCTGAGCAGCGTGTCGTTCCTTGGGCACATCATTTCTGCTGAAAGCATTATCGTCGATCCAAAGAAAGTTAAATCCGTTGTCGATTGGAAATGGCCAGCGTCAATTGGCGAGATTCGAAGCTTCCTTGGCTTAGCTGGATACTACCGACGCTTCGTGAAGGAATTCGCGAAGATCGCATCGCTTTTGACTCGCTTCACCGAGAAATGACTAACTTTTGAATGGTCAGACGACTATGAAGCTTCTTTCTAGGAGTTAAAGCAATGGTTCGTCTCAGTCCCGATACTCGCACTTCCAGAAGGGACTTAGGGATTCCAAATTTTTAGCGATGCTTCCGGTGAGGGTTTGGGGTGCGTGCTGATGCAATAGAACAAGGCAATATATTTTGCTTCGCAACAGCTAAAGCCGCACGAGAAGAATGATCCCACTAATGACTTGGAGTTAGCTACGATTGTGTTCGCATTAAAACTGTAGCATCACTATCTGTATGGTATGGTGTGTGCAATCTTTACCGATCACAAGAGCCTCAAGTATCTATTCACTCAGAAGGAGCTGAAGTTGCGGCAAAGGCGTTGGCTTGAACTAATCAAAGATTACGACTTAACTATTGACTATACGTCGAGCAGAGAAAATATTATGGCAGACGCTCTATGTCGAAAATACATTGCCTCGTTATCCATTGACAGCAGATTACAATGGGACATAGAATAAATGGGCATCGATCTCCAGGTTCGATTTAGGGATGTACAGTTTGCACAGTTGCAGCTAGACCCGAGCTTGCGAGAAAAGATCAAGACCGCTCAGAAGGATGATCCATACCTGAAGAAAGTGCCAGAGCTAATTTCAACGGATAGTATGACCAATTTGAAGGAAGATGAGACTGACGTGCTTCGATTGAAGGGTAGGCTATGCGTTCCAGATAATTTAGAACTTAGAAAGAAAATATTGACAGAAGCACACTATACGAAGTACTTCCTGCATCCAGGTAGCACCAAGATATACAACGATCTCCTCACGACCTTCTGGTGGCACGGAATGAAGAGTGATGTGGCCTCTTCGTGTCGTAATACATGGTCTGTCAGCAAGTAAAAGCTAAGCATCAGAGGCCGAGCTTGGAGATGCAGAACCTGGCGTTTCCAGAATAGAATTGGGAGTACATGTGCATGGATTTTATTGTTGGTCTGTTGAAGGCGCCACAAGGAAATGATGCCATTTAGGTCATTGTTGATCTATTAACTAAGTTAGCGTATTTTATTGCCATCAAAGTCACTTAGAGCGTCGACTGCCTGGCTCAGATTTATCGTGATGAGATAGTACGGCTGTACAGAGTTCCAGGATCCATCATCTCTAATCGGGATATATGATTTATTTTGCGCTTTTGGAGTAGACTTCAATCAGCTCTAGGTACCAAGTTGAACTTTATCTCGGCTTGCCATCCCCAGACCGACGGCCAAACATAGTACGTGAATCAGATTTTCGAAGACATGCTACGGCTCTGCGCAATTGACTTCAAGTCGACTTGGAACATCCATTTACCTCTGGCCGAATTTGCTACAATAACAGTTATCAATCCTGCATTCAGATGGCACCATACGAAGCCTTGTATGGACAGAAGTACAGATCACCCATTTACTGGGACAAAGTTGGAGAGCGACAGACTCTCGGCCCGGAGCTGATAGAACAGACTGTGCAAAAAGTTTGGCTCATTCGGGAAAGATTGAAGACTGCTCAGAGTTGTCAGAAAAGCTACACCGACATCCATAGTCGATCCTTCGAGTTTCTACAAGGCGATCACATATTTCTTAAAGTGACGCCCATGCGAGGAGTTATCCGGTTTGGTGCAAAGGGAAAGCTGAGCCCAAGATTTGTTGGACCTCTTAAAATACTCAAGTGAGTCGCTCCAGTGGCCTACCAAATTGCCCTGCCGCCAGCGCTAACGGGTGTGCACGATATCTTTTACGTCTCTCAATTACGGAAGTACATGCACGATCCAAGCCATGTAGTAGAGTTTGCTCAGCAGGAGCTGAAGTTTGACTTATCGTACGTTGAAGTGTCGGTCCAAATCTTAGAGCACAAGGATAAACTGCTCCAAAATCGAGCGATCCCTCTCGTTCGCATGCTCTGGAATAATCATTCGGTCGAAGAATCGAC
Organism: Iris pallida; assembly: GCA_029216955.1. Lineage (NCBI taxonomy): Eukaryota > Viridiplantae > Streptophyta > Magnoliopsida > Asparagales > Iridaceae > Iris > Iris pallida. The sequence goes on from JANAVB010025196.1 coordinate 64,017,135, forward strand.
CTGGAAGCTTGAATCGGAGATGAAGGAAAAATTTCTTTCATTGTTCTCGTAGATGTAGGTTCTATTCTTAAGTTTCGAGTACGAAAGTTTTTTTACTTGGTTATGGTGTAGTGCCCCGTCCCTACATCATGCTCCATTTTCGTCTACGGGGTATGCGAGAAAGGAACATTGTTGCTACCGATTCAGTTGGAACCGATAAATCGGGATCGATGGAATCAGTCGAACGGGAACGATTGAATTAAGATCATTTTCTCGTTATGGAAAGGCTTCTTCATAATCAAGTCCTATATTCAATGGATTATGCCTCGAGGATGGACTCTGAGGCTGAGTCAGGAGAGACCTCCTGTTGCTCTGCTTTTCATGTCGTACTTGCTCTTTGGCTTTGGTTTTCGTGAATGCATTTTTTGAATGTTTACGATGGTTTTTATGGCTTGTATTTTCGAACTTCGCATTCGTATCAAACTCCTTAAATGACACAGTGTTCGAATCAGTTGCTTATGCGATTGCAGGTGATCGCACAGATGACATCTAAGCGCAGCCAACCAGTCCCTCGCCTCAAGTAAGACTAAGGTGAGTGGCTGACCTCCTCCACCTCGACCCTCTGGTTTTAAATCAAACATGAAACATAAAATACATGCTCATACTCGTAGTGTAGAATCAATAAATTGTGTTACGATTCTTCATAAAAAACTTGTTATAGAACTGCTAACATGAAACTGATGCATACTCTTTTATGCCACATTTACTTAGTCCTATGCAAATGAAAGATTGAATCGTTTAACGAGTATCGCAACGAAAAGGCTAAGTGCATAAAAATGTCTAAGTTTTAAGAAGAAAGTTTGGTGATTGGACAACTTGTGCACATGGGATAATTTTCTCGAACGGTTGCCTAGACCAAGAAACTAATTCAATCCGGGAGGAACGAGTATAGCAAGTGCCAACAGGAGTGGTGCGGGTGATTCGGGAACTTTTGCACAAGGCTCACTACCTGCCCGCGAAAGGGTTGTCGTCTAAGCTAGCTATAGTCCATGCTGGCTTGACACTGCTTAATCTAATGCACGTGACACGGGATGAACATGATAACTGCTCAAGGTATATAATTTCATATGCTTGCCTCTTAAACATGCAAATCGATCAGGATGGTTAGAAAGATCACAAAATAGCTAATATGTTTTATAAAACTGCTTGAACAAATGAGAGCTTGAATTTTAAATTAGCCATTCGCTAGTACATGTGATCATACAGACACTCGCTCTCTACAGTTGCTGTGAATCAGGAGGAACGTGCCAATTAGCCAAGGAAATGTTCGTATTTTGAATCTTTGACCGTACGTCGAAGACCCTCGCTACGCAACTTTTGACAACTCTCTGCAACAGGTCCAAGAAGATGTCTCGACTTTCCCCCGTTCTAGGTGGCTGGAATACTTTTGTTGTAAACTAAGGGTTGTACGTATGGAACGACTATCTCATCGACACTCCTTTTGTAATTGAGTCATGTTGTAAGTCCGTACGGCACAATTGTAATAGAGTCTTGTAAATAATGTCTATTATCAATAAAATACAAGTTTGTCCGTCTTAATATGTTGTTTAGTTTTTTGTGTACTCTCTTAGATAATGTGTTTTGGATAACCTTATGACTGTGTCTTGTGCGATCGCAACCTAGGTTCGTACGACATTATGCCTAGGAGACGACTATCGATTCTTTAAAATCGGTGCGTGACAACCCACAACTAGGTGCATAGACCTTAGATGAATAGAGCCTTAACGTATGGCGCCAGGACTCAGAGCCCCAAGACGCATAGCTCCTTGACTTATAGCAACTGACGCATAGATATTGGGACGTATAGACGCCAAGCCGCATAGCCGCCTGACTCAGAGACACAAAGACGTATAGCCGAGTCGTATAGTGTGAGGTCACATATATGCATGGCCTCTTATGCGCCAAGACGCTTAGACGCCTTGTCGCATAGCGCTAATCGCATGCGCCTCGAGCAAGCAACCGTGCTTGCAACTCGCACAGAAAGTGTAATGCCCTGACCCGCAAGATGCCTTATGATGGATGGTTGGTTCGATGAAGCTGTAAGCCCCTAATTTTTGGATTTTATTTTTAATTATTTTATATTATTTTATATGGATATTTTAAATATTAATGTCAATAATGGCTATGTCAGTAGTTTACCGTAGCTTTGATTTTTGAAGCACAACAAATATTGTTTTCTTTAATCTAATTCTATAATTAAATTCTAGACTCGTCCACCTTCATTTTGATATGTCATGTCCCATTCAAATTTATTCTCCAACATTCTTTTGGCTTCACATGATTTTGGGTCAACTTAGACCATTTGATCATTTATCTTAATTCTATGCCCAACTTCCAATTTGATTTTGGGACTTGACATAGATCGAAACCGTATAACCCAATATATAGTTTTGATCCATTTTGAGTCTATAATGTAGATGCCTTGGGTGCACCATCCGATCGAGTTCCCATGTGCTACTTACTTGCAAATGGCACATGAGACTCATTAAATTGATTTTCGGGTCCAATTTGACTAGTAATGTTACTCGGACCCTACTAGTTAGAGCCTAACTAGGAGTACCAAAACCAAGTATACATATATTTAAGAGAATTTTAGAGGTTTAATTGCAGCCATATGCAATATTCCCTTATATATTTGGCTTGGTCAAACATCTAACCAAAATAGGAAACCTATTAATAATAGTATGATTTGGAGAACCAAATCCTATCCAAATTAGATCAAACCAAAGCCCATGCCCTAATAATATAAATACCAACCCAACCCTAACATATTCCTCTCTATTCATAACTGCCAACATCCCATGTAGCCTCTACTTACGCGTGGCCACAACCCCCAAACCCGAAACCCTAGCCGACTTCCCTTTCTTCACAAAATATGATTTTTTCTCGATTTCTCCACCAACCACTACCACTCTTGCGATCCCCTCAATGTTATCTTCCATCCTACCAACTGTAGGAGCAACCTTGCAGCCGTTAGATAGGTGCACGACCCGGTACTTCGGCCGAAACTCCGTCGAAGCGAAGTCTGAAATATCACAGCAGGTTAGTCGACTTGTAGATGATGTTTCATCCACCTTTTCTTATATGTTTCTCCTTAAACCATATCTGAGAGTTACCTTTATATGTCTACTCCAATCTTTGATCACCAGATCTCCTAGTTCCAAGCGGTTTGCCTGTAGCATTGATTCTACGACAGGGTATCCAGAACTAATAAATTCTGTTACGGGCTACTTTTCTCCTATCTAAGTTCAATTTCTAACCTTTCTATATTTTTATTCAGAATCTAGACGTTGATACCTTTCCGACGCATATCTGAAAGTTTGGTTTTTCATCCGTTTGCTATTTTTAAAAATTCATGACATTTGTTGTGTCACCGAACTCCGAAATTTTTTGTTTTTCTTGTGTCCAAAAGTGTCAAAACTCCATGAATCCATATTAAACTTTATGTTGTGCAAGGTTTAACATTATAAGTACTATTTTAACTAATTTTTGGGATTTTTACAAAATTTATTAATTTTATTTTAATCGTTGTTTCGGGACTAAATTAATGGGTCGATTTGAGGAAGTCATATGTGGCATTGACATAAGACCTCATGTGAAAGAGTTTTTCTATTGAAAATATCACTACAGAAATATATAAATATTTATAGATAAATTGCAGAATTTAAATATATTATTTTGTTATAATTATAAAGTATTTATAAGAGAATTTGGTACCTTATATAATTATATAATAGATGCAATATCGTAACAACGTTATGGCAATTAGGAGACGTAGATACTCATATAATCAATACATGATATGTTGACATAGAATATTAAATATAATGTATTATTATAGGTGAGCTTGAAAGGATCGAAAAGGACACCGGAGTTGGTCAGGCCTACCTGCAGACAGCAGTTATAGGCAAGCGTGCCTTGCCTTCGTTACAGATTGTTGTTCTTTTTTTATTAGCATTGCATGAGTAGGACGTCGATACTTAGTGTCCGTTTATAGACGGGTGCCAATGTCATGATAGTGACAACGAGTATTGACATTAGGCATTACGTAGATACTGATGTGTCTATTGACACAATTGACCACAGGACATCGACACATTCATGATGCGAGGTTTACATGACTATTCGTGATATTGACCTCGTATTAGCATCCTAGATTTCTTTATCAGGATTACTTTTACTTTCGAGATAACTGTACAGACTTGACATTGCTAGATTCTAGACATGAGGATTGGAGAGAACTTGACTACAATATCAGACCTATTATCGTGTGGCCCGTTGCTTATTAAACTTCATCTCTGTAACAGAGTAAGAGATTATCACTGTCGAGAATTGATTGTCCTTGGTGCCACGACACAGGTACTGGGAACAATATCCTGATGAGGTGCTAGTGAGCCTTAGTGGAAGGGGTCTGGTATTCTAGAAAAGTATCTCACTTGCATAGCACATAGACGGATACACTAGTTTGCCTTAGTTCATATTTATATTTCTGTACCTTGGCATGTATATTATGCACCTTGCTTGTCCCCTAAGGACCTGGCTATTTCCCAGGCTTAGACAAAGCTGAAGACTACCCGGAGGTTTATGGTTCGGGAGCACCGACTGGATACGTACCGGCACAGGAGGACGAGATAGTGCCAGAGAATTTCTCGTGATCATGTTACCTTCATATTTAGTCTTGATACATTATTTTTTTCTTTTCATCAGACTTGTAGTTGATTTGTACTTTGTTTCTATCTCTGTGGTTTCAGAATATTTTATCCGCACAGACTTCATTACTTTTATTGCTGGATATTTGAGACATTTTTTAATTTATTCTTGATCTCTTTATGAACTCTGTAGATGTGATTAGATGTATATACCTGTGGACTGTGTTGTATTTTTGGGTGTTATCATGATTTACAGCTTAAGTATTTCTCTAATGGGCATGTTTTGTAGCTTGGCCCATTAGTGAAATGCTGCTGGCGTGTATTCGTATACCTGGTCCTACGTATTTTGAGACTGGAGCATTATATGTTTTTGTGGTGGCCCATGCAGGTCTACGTTAATCACTTCGGTTACGTTATTGTACCGACGTGAGCCTGTAAATAGAATAGGAAAGACCCATAGGATCACATCCACACGCTTGATACCTTCCTTGACTTCGTTTCGATCTCTCACTTCACTTCTTGATTTGCATTCAGTTTGATTATGTTCTACCGTAATCCATATTTATTCATGCTAGCAAGACAAATCTTCATAATGGATGTATCTTCCCTTATTATCACATCAGGAAAGCAGAGGCATAGACACTAGAAGTTATAGGTGCGGGTAGAGTCTTCGGGAATTTTGCGAAGTCATATTGAAACCTAGGATAGTCGTACTACTACGAGCCTGCAACCAATTAAGGAATAGGACTTGAGGATACATCCACAAATATGATTATAGACTTCTCTCAGACTCTTCAGCATGAATGTTTCCATGTTATCTTCTTTTTCAACATGATTGATTTTGTGTTCTTTCCTACTCGAGATTTGACTAAACCCTTCCATGTTGACTTCTTGAGTAATTCTTCCCTTTTTTGTGCTAAGTTGTTGGAAAGTATCTTATGGATTGGTCCAAGGAAAAGTTTGAGAAATTATATTTAACCGTGTATTACAGAATCAAAGTTTTTGCAGCCAAAGAAATACTGGCGAGGCAGGACTTCAGATAACGGTATCATGGGTACATATGTTTCTCGAATTCTTCTTGACCTATAACCTATGCATGTAGATCTCTTACCCTATATTTTTGTAAAAAGTCAATTCAGAAATCTTTTATGGATTTGGCTAAGATAAGCTCAAGACCTGTATTACCTGGCATAGCAAATGTGCACTGCAGCCATCCGTCGTATTATGGAACAAGAAAGTTATTTGCAACCAGATGCATACTGGCGTGGCAGTAACTTCAGGTGACATAATCACGGAGATATATAGTTCTCAAGTCTTTCCTAGACTACGTCCTATGCATCTTGTTTGGCCACACATCGTTCTTGGAAATAGTTTGACAAACCCTCCTGCTTTGCTCGACCCTACCGTTGTCTGAAATGGGTATATAGGTTTGTTTGAACCAGCCTTAGGCTTTTGTTACCTTCTATTTATTAGATGACTAAAATAGACAAACCTTATAGTATATTATAGAATATAATTAAGCTAGATTATTGGTGTGGTTATGATATTGGGTAGCTAGAAACGGATAAGTTTCTTAGATATGGATCCTAGTAAGATTATGAGTCGAGTATGAATGCTTGGATATCGAATACGTAAAGCCTATTAGGAGAAATTGATAGGAGTTAACTGATGGGTATCATTGAATAGGTTGATAATACTATACCTACGATCAAATGGAGCATCTTAGAGTTGTATTGGCAGTATTGAGGATGAGGAAGTTGTATGCCAAGCTTAGTAAGTGTGACTTTTGCTTAGACAAGGTCTCATTTTTGTGCTATATCGTTTCGGGAGAAGGACCTCCAGTTGATCTGAAAAGGATAGCTATCGTAGAGTCTTGGCTGACACCAATATCAGTTATAGAAGTTAGGAGTTTTTTCAGATTTGTCGGGTATTACCGCAAGTTCGTAGAAAATTTCTCATGGATTATGGAGCCAATGACGCGATTGAAGCACAAGGATCAAGAGTTTCGGCGGACAGAAGATTGTTAGAAGGCTTTTGAAGAATTGAAGAAGATGTCGACCTTTGCACATATTTTGACGCTTCCTTCTGGATCGGGATGATTCGTTGTAAATAGTAATGCGTCAGGTAGTGGACTTGGATGTGTATTAATGCAACATGAAAAGATCATAGCCAAGGCAAGAGTTGAGGGATTTAGCACACAACTCTATTTATTCTATTCATCTCGGGAGTACTAAGATGTATCGAGATTTAAAGCAGTACTATTGGTGGCATGGTATGAAGAGGGAGATTGCACGCTTCGTAGCAAAGTGCTTTGTCTGTCAGCAGGTGAAGGCAGAACATCAGAGGACCGCAGTTATGTTGCATCCGCTTTCCATCCCTGAGTGGAAGTGGGAGCATATTGCCATGGATTTCGTTACTGGATTTTCGAGGAGTCCTAGTAGGAAGGACGCAGTTTGGGTGATTGTGGATAGACTCACGAAGTTGGCACATTTCTTGCCATTCAAAGTGGACAAGTCCACCGAGATATTAGCTGACTTGTACATGAGGCAAATTATGGAACTTTATGGGGTACCAGTTAGTATAGTCTCGGACAGGGATTCTAGATTCACCTCTTATTTCTGGAGGAGTATGCAGGAGAGCTTGGGTACGAGACTCAAGTTCAGCATTTCGTATCATCCACAGACAGATGGTCAGTCGGAGTGCACTATTAAGACCCTAGAAGATATGTTGAGGGCGTGTATGTAAGACTTTGGAGGTTCTTGGGATGACCACTTGCACTTGGTAGAATTCTTCTACAATTGGCACTATATAAAGTATTGTATGGGAGGAAGTGTAGATCACCAATATATTTGAGCGACTTGGAGAGCGACGGATACTTGGACCAGAGCTTATGACGTAGACAGTCGAGAAAGTGAAGCAGATTCAGAGTCATCTTCAGGCAGCTCAAGACCGACAGAAGCATTGGGCCGATACGCATCATCGACCATTGGAATTTAGGGAGGGAGAGCATGTATTTCTGAGGATTTCACCGACTCGGGGCATCATTAGATTCGAGAGTAGAGAAAAGTTGAGTCCAAGGTATATTGGACCGTTCGATATTATTGAGCGTGTAGGAGAGGTGGCATATAGTCTTGTATTACTCCATCACTAGAAGGTGTGCATGATGTATTCCAGGTCTCACAGTTGAGGAGGTATATGACTGATCCCAGTCATGTGGTCGAACACTCTGAGATCAGGATTGGACCCAGTTTATCATACGAGCAGCAGCCGGTAGATATCTTGGATACGAGTGAGAAGAAGCTCAGAGGACAGACAATTAGACTGGTTCTGTTGCATGGAGGCACTTTGGGAGAATCAACTTGGGAGCGTGAAGATTCTATGCGTGAGCGTTATCCCCACTTATTCGTAGATGCCGGTAAGTCTTAGGACGAAATTTTCTAAGGTGGGTAGGTTGTAAGCCCCATAATTTTTGGATTTTATTTTTAATTATTTAATATGGATATTTTAAATATTAAAGTCAATAATGGTTATGTTAGTAGTTTACCGTAGTTTTGATTTTTGAAGCACAACAATTATTGTTTTCTTGAATCCAATTCTATAATTGAATTCTAGACTCATCTACCTTCAGTTTGATATATCATGTCCTATTCAAATTTATTTCCCAACATTCTTTTGGCTTCACATGATTTCGGGTCAACTTAGACCATTTGATCATTTATCTTAATTCTAGGCCCAACTTCCAATTTGATTTTAGGACTTGACATAGATCGAAACTGTATAATCCAATATATGGTTTTGATCCATTTTGATTCTACAATGCACATTCCTAGGGTGCACCATCCAATCGAGTTCCCATGTGCTACTTATTTGCAAATGGTACATGAGACTCATTAAATTGATTTTCGGGTCCAATTTGACTAGTAATGCTACTCGGACCCTAACCTAGTCAACCCTACTAGTTAGAGCCTAACTAGGAGTCCCAAAACCAAGTATACATATATTTAAGGGAATTTTAGAGGTTTAATTGCATCCATATGCAGTATTCCCTTATATATTTGGCTTGGTCAAACATCTAACCAAAATAGGAAACCTATTAATAATAGTATGATTTGGAGAACCAAATCCTATCCAAATTAGATCACCAAAGCCCATGCCTAATAATATAAATACCAACCCAACCCTAACATATTTCTCTCTATTCATAACCGCCAACATCCCATTTAGCCTCTACTTACGTGCGGCCACAACCCCCAAACCCGAAACCCTAACCGACCCCCCGTTCTTCACAAAATATGATTTCTTCTCGATTTTTCCACCAACCACCACCACTCTTGTGACCCCCTCAACATTCTTTTCCACCCTAGCAACTGTAGGATCAACCTTGCGGCCGTTAGAGAGGTGCACGATGCGCTACTTGGGCCGAAACTCCGTCGAAGCAAAGTCTGAAACATCACAACAGGTTAGTCGACTTGTAGATGATGTTTTATCCACTTTTTCTCTTCCATTTCTCTTCAAACCAAATCTGTGAGTTACCTTTGTATGTCTACTCCAACCTTTGATCGTCGGATCTCCTAGTTCCAAGTAGTTTGCCCGTGGCGTTGATTCTTCGACAGGGTATCCAGAACTGATAAATTCTGTTGCGGGCCACTTTTCTCCTATCTAAGGTCAGCCTTTCTATATTTTTATTCAGAATTTAGACGTCGATACCTTTCCGATGCATATCTGAAAGTTAGGTTTTGCATTCGTTTGCTATTTTTAAAAATTCATGACATTTGTCGTGTCACCGAACTCCGAAAAATTTTGTTTTTCTTGTGTCCAAAAGTGTCAAAAATCCATGAATCCATATTAAACTTTATGTTTTGCAAGGTTTAACATTATAAGTACTATATTCACTAGTTTTTGTGATTTTTACATAATTTATTAATATTATTTTAATCGTTATTTCGGGACTAAATTAATAGGTCGATTTGAGGAAGTCATATGTGGCATTGACATAAGACCTCTTGTGAAAGGGTTTTCCTATTAAAAATATTATTATAGAAATATATAAATATTTATAGATAAATTGTAGAATTTAAATATATTATTTTGTTATAATTGTAAAGTATTTACGAGAGAATTTGGTACCTTAGGTACTTATATAATAGATGCAATGTCGTAACAACGTTATGGCAACTAGGAGACGTAGATACTCATATAATAGATACATGATATGTTGATATAGAATATCAAATATAATTTATTATTATAGGTGAGCTTGGAATTATCGACAAGGACACCAGAGTTGGTCAGGCCTACCCGCAGACAGCAGTTACAGGCAAGCGTGCCTTGCCTTCGTTACAGATTATTCTTTTCTATTTTGTGGTTCTTTTTTATTAGCGTTGCATGACGTAGGATGTTGATACTTAGTGTCCGTTTATAGATGGGTGCCGATGTCATGATAGTGACATCGAGATTGACATTAGGTATTACGTACATACTGATGTGTCCATTGACACAATTGACCACAGGACATCGACACATTCATGATACGAGGTTTACATGACTATTCGTGATATTGACCTCGTATGAGGATTCTAGATTTCTTTATCAAGATTTCTTTTACTTTTGAGATAACTGTACAGACTTGACATTGCTAGATTCTAGACATGGGGATTGGGAAGAACTTGACTACAATATCAGACCTATTGTCGTGTGGCCTATTGTTTAGTGACCTTTATCTCTGTCGAAGAGTAAAAGATTATCACTGTCAAGAATTGATTGTCCTTGGTGCCACGACACAGGTATTGGGGACAATATTCTGCTGAGGTGCTAGTGAGCCTTAGTGGAAGGGGTCTGGTATTCTAGAAAAGTATTTCACTTGCATAGCACATAGACGGGTACAGTAGATTGCCTTAGTTTATATTTTTATTTCTGTACCTTGGCATGTATATTATGCACCTTGCTTGTCCCCTGAGGACCTGGCTATTTCCTAGGCTTAGACGAAGCTAAAGACTACCCGGAGGTTTACTATTCGGGAGCACCGACTGGATACGTACCGGCACAGGAGGACGAGATAGTGCCAGAGAATTTTTCGTGATCATGTTACCTTCATATTTAGTCTTGATACATTAGTTCCTTTTCTTTTCATCAGACCTTGTAGTCGATTTGTACTTTGTTTCTATCTCTGTGGTTTCGGAATGTTTTACCCGCACAGACTTTATTACTTTTATTGCTGGATATTTGAGATATTTCCTTATTTATTCTTGATCTCTTCGTGGACTCTGTGGATGTGATTAAATGTATATACATGTGGACTGTGTTGTACTTATGGGTGTTATCATGATTTACAGCTTAAGTGTTTCTCTAATGGGCTTGTTGTGTATCTTGGCCCATTAGTAAAGTACTGCTGGAATATATTTGTATACCTGGTCCTACGTATTTTGGGACTAAGGCGTTACAGAAGCCTTGTTGGACTTGGGATTATGCGAAAGATCGCTTGGAAGGCTATGCGATTGTGGCGAGAATCCTCTTATAAAAGTGAGTAGTGTTAAACACTTCGAAGATCCTTTAGGTTCACGCTTAATAAAAAGGATATGTATGCTATGTTGATCATTGAGTTGTTGAATAACACCTTGCATGAAAGTCGGAAAGATAATAAAAGATAATTAATCACATGATCCCGAAACTGTTGCTAATCATTTTATGAATGGTGTACTTTGAATCATTTTAAAGAATTGTATGCTTGCGTGCTTGGCAATGACTCACATGACATGTGAAGGCAAAGCACCAAATACTTGGGCAGTGAGTATATTGAGCCTTAGCTCGATTGATAGATGGTAACTCAGATGCTAAGTCCCAAGAACTGGGCAGTAAGTACATGGAGTATCGGTTGGAAAGATATATGGTATCAAAGATATGAGAAAGGGATTGGGTAACAACATTCTATTATTCTGTCGCCGATGTAGAATATTGATTACGCCAAGACCCTAGAATGAGAAAGATGGCAATACGAATGAGAATGGTGGCTGAAGACCTTAGTTTTCCTTATCATGCATTATATATTTCTTTATAGATAAGTTGCATATATTTGCATGGTCATGGACAACTTGTCGACAAGGTAGTTCCTTAAATGGTAACTCGAGGCCACAGAACCGGTTCATCCTGGGGGAACAAGGATTGGTGCTGACGTACTTGCATCAGTATATGGGACCTTCAGTGGGGCTAGCTACCCGCACTCTAAGGGGCACCGTATACCTGAAAGACGATCCAAGATGGCGTGTCACCAGTGACCTTCATATAGATAGGTCCAGTGCTAATGATGTCTTATGCAGACAGAGTAAGTTATTACTCAATTACCGGAAAGGATGTCGGCTGTTGGTATGAATCACTTGAAGGATGAAAATTATATTGGATTATGATATTGTTCCTAACAATGTCTTGTACAGGATGAGTAAGTATTATAAATATATAGGGATGGCTATATGACTATGGGTAAGAATCACCAAAGTGTGATAATTGTATGCTTTAAATTATGTTGGATATGAGATTTGCATGCTTTACTTCTTGTCGGCTATAACATGAAATTAATCCTAAGGCAACGAGAAATACCACTGTTAATAATGTTCTATAACATGATTACTTAGTATTGTCTTCTTAGGTAAGTTGGGCCAGCACCGCTCGTCGGTATATTGATGATATACTGACACGCGCTATGGGCAATATTATAGGTGCTTGCGTATGGGCGAAATCCAGTGCTTGTCATCGATGAGTCGAATGGGTGTACAAAAGCACTTTTTGCAAGACGATGTCTTCTGCTATACAGGACATGATGTATGGAATAGTATAACTCAGTTGTACTTGTAGCCAAATTGGCAAGTTCATTGTAAAGAAGTTGGCATATTCAGTTGTAGCCAAAAGGGCAAGTGTATATATTCAGTTGGCTATTCAAAGTCTTGTAATCAGTTGTAAACTCTGTATTCTGCTGCAAGTCTTGTAATCATTTGAGAAAATCAATAAAGAAATACTTTTCTTTATATCTTGTTGTGACTTCAATTTATCTGCTTGGTTTTATTGCGATGTCGTTGTTTTCTGAGAAATACCAGAAACTGTAATAATTTTGCCTTGTACAAGTGCAATCTAGACTTGTACGACATCACGCCCAGTGGCTAGTTTTCGATCCTCCAGGATCGGAGCGTGACATAAAGGAGCGCACGAGTGCTATGCGACGATGCTAAGTGCGCCATCAAAATGTCACTTTATGCCCTTAGTCCGAGTCGCTAAGCCCCTATGGATTATTTCTAGTGGCTTACACTTAACCCTCCAGAAAAATCAACCCACATGGGCCATCTCAACCCATGTGCATATGACAACACAAGCATAGCTATTATATTGTGATATACACCATGGTAGTTTTTCAATGTGGGACTAAAAATTTCTAAAGCAAGTAAAAATATCAACAAAAATGAGTATAATTTATAATACAAATGAAAGCTATACGCTTAAAATTACACACATAAAAAAGAACTTTCAAGAAAACAAAAACAAACCACCTAATTAGATCAATTGTTATTTATATCGGTAATGCACATTTTGGTGAGTTTGAAAAAAGATTTTCTCCTCAACAAAAAATCTTAATTAATCAACTTTAAAAATAAATAAAATTCCTTGTAACAACAGAGTTAAAGACTGATAATTATACATTAAACATAACTAAACCTAATTTCAAATAAGTAATCACAAAGCTACTCCCAAATAAGTAATAACTAAGTTATGGTTTTATCCATAAAGTACAACAACTATGGTTGGTATCATAGATCGGTTGAATTTTTTCATAATAATGTCAAAGATTTCATCATAAAGTAAGCGTTATCTTTTTAATTTTTATACTATGATTTACGTTATATTTTTGTTATTTTTTATAACTACGGTTGAGAATGAAATGGATACAATTACTCTTGTAACAAGTTGATTGTTTCGCTTTTTATAAACTAAGGTTGATACTGAAACAGATACAATTAACAAGTTGATGGTTTCTCTCCGAGTAACAATTTTTTTTGTAACAAGTTCATGGTTTCTCTTCGCGCACGCATCTTCGTCCATAAAAATTATCCATTTATCTTGTTTTTTGATACGAACCCAGTCTTTATCCTGCCTTTCTGATAAACTAACAAATATCAAATGATGGTTTCTTATTTCTTTGTTATGCAAATATGATAAATATACATAGCCACTATATGGGGAACACAAGCGTAGTTGTAGTTGATACCAATGAGATTAGGAACTAATAAAATTGATTTCCTTTTTTTCTTTTATTTGCTTTCCTTGTGTTCTTTTGTTTTTCTAATAGAGTAATATATCATGATAAATTAATAGGTAAGACTAGGTTTAATTGTTCTAAATTCTAAATTTATTTAGATTTTAAGTTATTATATAATTTTGGCTTAGAGTCTAAATTTTGTTAGAATAGATTAAGATTTTTGAGATATATAATATAGAGTAATCATTATTTTATCTTCTAACCTTGATTAGATTACATAATATTTAAATTATCAGTAATATCTCTACTATTACAATGAGGCTTACAAAACAGCTCAAATGTAATTACTTAATCAAGAAAAAAAGGAAGCATAACTAATAATTAGTTCTTGTAACTTAACAAAGGAATATGAAATTCTAAAATTCGGGTATTATCTAACTACTTCATCGCAAAAGATTGAAAAAACTCTAACCACTTAGTATGGATGTGATTAAATACATCCATGTTTTTATTCTTTAGCCCCCTCCTTATCTTTATGAGCTTTGACCAGCTTTATTTTTTTCCAAAAATTAAACTATCAATTTATCCTAGAGTAAAAAAAATTATTTTTTGAAATTTTTTGGGTTGCACCCGTTCATTTTACCATAATTCAAGGTGCATCGCACTTGAAAGAGAAATTTTGAGTTATACCCTACTTGTTTTACCATAATGCATACTTTTAACAAAAAATGTCAATGACTAACAATCAACTTCTTTACCCCCACGTGGACACTTTTGAGACCAAAACCTCAATGGGTCGTTGCCACCTTGCATCTATATATGCACAACGACTGTTAGCCATTAAGGGTTTCCGTTAAAAGTTGACGAATTCGTACGTACATAGTGGTAAAACAAGTGGGTGCAATTCAAAATTTTTCTTTCACTAGCAAAATAAGTCATATTGGCGACGAGATTAGCGACACCGGTTAAAAAAAGTCGCTAACTTTCTTGTCTTTAACGACGAATACTGGGGACGTCATTGAACGTCACTATCAGCGACTTTCAGCGACATGTATTATGGTTTGGAATACAAACGTCGCGGTTTAGTCGAAAAACGTCGCGGTTTTATTTTAGGCAGCAACGTCTAGCGACTCCTCCACTAGAACATCGTCAGTATATTAGTGGACAGCGACGCTTAGCGACGTTCTTTGCGGACGTCGCTAAATTATTTTATAGGATTGCTGGTCGATCAACTTTTTATTATTTTCCTCCAAAATTTTCATTCTTTCGCTCTTCCTAAAATTTCTCTCCCCCACCCCCTCTCGTCTCTAGCGACCCCCTCCCCCCGACTACCCCCTCCCTCCAGCGACCACCCTTCCCTCCGACAATCGCCCTCCTCCTTGTCGCGGTTGCTCAAGTCTTCTACCGTCGACCACTTCACCGACGCTGCTCCAGTCCTCCACCATCGACATCCTCGTCGTCGCTGCTCCAGTCCCCCACTGTCGAATTCCCTCGCCACCTGCCCCTGCGACCCCGACCTGACCCCTACCAGGGAAGGTAACCCTAACCATATCTCCCTTCTCCTGACACGACACATATACACTAACACAGACATACAGACACGACACACACACACGCTTACACAGACACACCATATCTCCCTTTTGTTGATACGATATAGACACACTGACACAGTCGTACTGACACGACATACACACACGCTGACACAGGCACTAACACGGATACAGACGCGTCGTATAATATGTGTATATATGTGATCTGACACACGCATACACAAATACTGACACGACACAAAATGCTAATACTGACACTAACATGACACACACATAATGTAATGTGTGTGTGTGTGTGTGTGTGTGTGTGTGTGTGTGTGTGATTTCTTTGATTGGAAAATTTAGAATTGAAATTAGGTATATGAATTCATTTTTAGGGAATTTAGAATTAAAATTTTTAGGAAATTTAAATGGAAACTAAATCCTAGGGACCATATTAAGTCTAGATTCCTAGTATCGTTTGAAATTTCCCATATCAATGACTTTCCAGCCTATGAAATGTTATCGGGATGGAGCACTTATGGTCGTCTCTCACGTCCGTATTGCATGGACCGCACGAAGGCTTTTCCTTTTATTAATTCTGATCGCATTTTGGGAATTATTACCGTCGGCCGTTTGAGATCCGTTGATAGAGCTGAGCATTTTTTTCAGAGATCTTTGTTTTACTAAGTTGCTTGTCGATCGTCTAGAAAAGCAAGAAAAGGACATTGCGGTAACACTGTGCAAGCTTGAGAGGATGTTCCTTCCTGGATTCTTTGATTCATGAAGCATTTGCCAATTCATCTTTCCTATGAGGCACGTGTTGGTGGGCTCGTCGGTTACCGGTGGATGTACCCGTTTGAGTAGTATTTGAACCACCTAAAGAGAAAGGTAAAAAATAAGGCTCAGGTCGAGGGTTCTATTTGTGAAGCCTATGTTCTCGAGGATATTACAAACTTTTGCTCGATGTATTTTAAGCCAAATATTGCTACTAATAGAACAAGAGCTCCAAGAATGATGATGGATATCTTGAATCTGATGATGCAATACTTAAAGTCTTCAATGCTTTCGGAAAGCCTTCGGAAAAAATGAAAAAAAGTTATCTGAATGATGAGGAACTAAGGGCTACTCTGTTATATATAATACTCAAGTGCGACGAAGATGAAGTGGAGAAGCTCGAAGGGTAAGTAACTAATATGTCCACGTTTACGTCATCTATGCATGTAATAGTATCCAATATTATTATTGCACTAGTTGGCCGATGTGTTATTATTTTTAGCACATTTAATGATGAGATAAAATCGAGTAGACCGTACAAAATAGATAAAAAAACTAGAACAGGAAATAAGGCATCATTTCTCTTCATAGTTGAGTGCATATGTAAGAATCTCGGTAATTACTTTTCATATATACACTTTACACAGTAATTAACGGAACACTGAATTTAATTTCTTATCTTGTGGTATTTAGGTCAATCGTCCAGACGGAACACTAGCTAATTTATTCTGTTAAAATCTGGCCAAGCTATTGTGTGAATGGGTTTAGGTTCAAGTCAGCAAATGCTCCGATCAGAGAGAACTTTCCGGGTCTTGATTCGAAAAAATAGTTATTTGTTTATCAGATCTACAAACTACAAAGATGTCGATCTAGGCAATGACTTATATGGCATCTTACAAGAGATTGCAGAGTTAACATATAAGTACGGCATAGAGCCAGCTAAGATCGTGTTGTTCAAGTGTGATTGGTTCGATCCGATCCAAGATCAAGGTTAGAAAATTGACAAGCATAGTCTTGCGGATATTAACTACCGGCGTCAATATCAACGATATCAACCATTTGTCCTAGCAAGTCAGGCTTAACTCGTTTACTTCACTACTTATCCGAGACGGGAAACAACTAGGTTGGACTGGTGGACAATATGCAAGATTAAGGCCAGAAATACCTACGGAGTTGACGAAATAGCTTATCTGGAGGACGAGCTACCTCTCGTAATAAATACAATTGACATGGACACAACGAAAGTTCCACATTACACGTCTAATCTTGTAGAAGAGGTAGAAGTATTCGAAGAGAAAAATAAAGTAGATGAAAGCGAAGATGAGGAAGATGAGGACGCGAAGAACGAAGAAGATGAATTTTCAGAAGATAATTGAAAAGAAAATAAAATATAAAATATGTTTAACCACTAATTAATCTTCATGCAACAACTATTTAGACTTGTAAAATGTACTATCATTTTGTTTAACCCATAATTAATCTCTATGTTTTCATCAATCTTACCAGATGGCATCCATGACCCAAGCATGTCGTTTGAGAGAGGCACAGATGGCTGCTGAGGAGGAAGTGGCACCTCATGCTGCTGAGGAGAAAGTGCTGCCTCCTGCTACTGAGAAGGTGATACCTAAAGAA
The DNA here is from genome assembly GCA_029216955.1 of Iris pallida. NCBI lineage: Eukaryota > Viridiplantae > Streptophyta > Magnoliopsida > Asparagales > Iridaceae > Iris > Iris pallida. The sequence continues at coordinate 64,035,002 of JANAVB010025196.1, forward strand.
GAGATCAAGGTTAAGGAAGAAGTGCTACCACCTACTATTAAGGTGAAAGTGATTCCTAAAGTCGAGATCGCTGTGAAGGAGGAAGTGGCACCAGAAGGCAGTGGCACCGAGAGTTCCAGTCATCCAGCTCCTATAGATGATCTTGATCACGTAGAGCCTTCTAATGCGCGGTGGCTGAGGGAGTGGTATCTACCCCAACGTAGAGGGTAGAGTTATATATGATGTGACTTTTGACTGGATTTGTCTCTGGTAGACATATTTCTGGATTTGACTTATGTTTTTACAATTCTGGATGGTTCTTGTTATTTTCTAAACATGGTTATTTTCTAGACTTGGATGTTTCTTGATACTATTATCTAGACTTGGTTATTATCTAGAAATTCAATGGAGGGTTGCTCCGGGTCTATTTTTTATAAATTGTGATAAGTTAGATGCATGCAGATTAGATTTAGAATATATATTACATTTCTTGTATATATCTATTTTTATCAGGTATGGCAGGACGAAGTAGATCGTACCTCGGAGCATCCCATGCCGGTAGAGGTTCCATCGGTGGACAGAGGGCTACTCTGTTATCGGATGATGGTTCCGGACCCTCGCCTTCTAGTACTCCAGTGTACCGACCAGTCACATCTCTGACTGCATCGACGGTACATGACACTACTCCTGGGATGGGCAGTTCCAAGCCTGAGACTACCCCGTCCAGCATTCTGAATGCTGACGGCACTATGGAGACGGAGGAGCAAATGGAGGAGGTCGCACCTACTCCGTCTTCATATGATCCGAACGATCCCCCATGTGCCCCTTCGGACGAGACGAGGATGGAGATTTGGTCTGATGGACCTACAAAGTAAGTTAATTAGTTAACATTAATTTATAAATATATCTATATATTCATGAATATAATTTTTGTTGTGTAGATATCGTACCCCGTCAGTTCAGAAGGCATTGGGACTATTTCTGAGGTCCAACTACGGTGGCCCTTGGATCAACTACTCGGATGCCTCGGACGAGAGGAAGGCATTCTGGTTTACCCACTTAAAGATAACTAAAGTATATTGCTTTTAGTATAAATCATCTTTTATGCATATTATATAACTAACTAATGTAATCCTTGTAGAAAACATATTTTTATCTACCACACCGGACTGAGATGATCGAGAAGCAATTTTATGTCGTTGCCGCCAAGTTGATCCGGGATGTGATCGACGACCAGAAGGCTCGAGAGCGCTCCGAAAGACCGATCCATGGTTGGATCACGCCCGAGCAATGGACTGTGATGAGGGATAGACGACGATTCTAGGTACAAGGAACGATCAGAGAAGACGAAGCCAGCTAGGACGAGGGCAGGAAAGTGGTATGGTGGCTCCATTTTCTATGACGGAATATTTTTGTCGCCTGGTATGTATTTTACTGTAATATATTATTTTAATAAAAGTAAAAAATAAAATATTTAATTTTAATAACAAACAAATTATTATAACTGATAATGAGAGATGAGGACGCCAACATGGTGACTGTCTTCCTGGCCATCCATCGAAAAGACGGTAGGCTCATCGATGATAGGGCCACGCAGAGCTATATAAGTATTACTTTACGTCTCATTAACTTTGGTATAACTTAAGAAATATGTAATATATATCCATAGACGGGGAACAACTAGGGTGGTAGTAAATATTATGCTATCGAGATGCATATCGTTCTAGGATGAGTATCTTAGGCTAGAGCATGAGATTACTAGTGCATCTGCGAGGGGAGGGGATGGTACTTCCTCGTAGCCGCCTCCGGCTCGGATGTTGGACGAGCTCTTGGTGGTCTTCAGAGAGGAACGTACTACGGTACGGGATCCTACGGTGCCTTTGTGGCGACACAGTCATCCAAGGCCCTCTCTTCCAGTATGCATTCTCCACAGCCCTCATAGGAGTCGGCCCAAGTGGAGGAACTCTGTCGCCAGTTTACTAAGCTGTGTGACGAGCTATTACGGAAGATTGTGGAGCAGCCCCAGTCTCAGCCGCAGACGGACGATGCGGCGCTCATCGCACGATTTGATATGCTCACGCGCACCATTAGGGAGATTAGCGAGATGATGGATCGTGTCATTCAGGCAGTACAGGAGAGGACGGATCTTGCCATTCATGCAGTGCAGGGGTCGTAGGTGGCTATGGTCGATCAGCTTTCGAGGCTGGCGGCTATTATGGATTCCACCAACTCTAGACTACTAGCCATAGAGCAGATACTTCTAGTCGTGCGTCGACATCCACACCGACTGTGTCAGTTCCATTGCTTCATCTTCCTCCTAATGATGAGTCGTCACCGGTGATGCTGACACCGGCGCAGTATAGGTTCATGTTGTCCGAGATGCAGGGTATAATGCTTGTGGTTCGTATTACGTAGCTTGGTATACGTGTACGTATTCTTGACTCGTATTGCGTATTTTCCTGCATGGTTATTTTGGCATGTCATTGGTTATGGCTTAGCTTGGTTCGGCTTAGCTTGGTTTGGTTTGCTTTTGGGTTCATCATGAACCGAAAGAAAACCCCCACCTACCACCACCACCCTTATTTATATTTCCACCTAACTCTCTCTCTCTCTTTATTTATTCTTCTCCTTCACTTCTTCTTCTCCACCATTTACTCTTCCACCTACCAGAAAAGAGAGCTAGGCAAGTGTAAACTTGCTTCATGATGGATCTCAAGTTTTATTGTTCCATTCTCTTCCTTACTTGATTCTAAGACTCTTTATAACTTGGCCTTTTTCATTTTGATGGATAATTTCTTGTAGATCTAAGTTTATAACTTTTCGTTTTTCTTGGTTTTGATCTCTAAAACTTAGTTATTTTCGAAAACTAATGGTTCTATGTTGTAGAGAATTCAATTTCATGCGGTTTTGGCTTTTATTTCGCTTGATTTCGACTTCGGATGAGGAAGTTATGGCCAAAAGCATTTTGGTCAAACTTTTATGTTCATCTGCAGCATGAGGCACATGTCGCAGTTGGCCGCATATGATCACATGTCGCAGTTGGCCGCATATGATACCGCTGTTGAGCCGCATGAGGCACATATCATAATTGGCCGCATATGATGTCGCTGTTGAACCGCATGAGCCGCATGTCGCAGTTGGCCGCATATGATGCTGCAGTTGAGCCGCATGAGCCGCATGTCACAGTTGGCCGCATAGCATATCACTGTTGAACCGCATGAGCCGCATGTCGCAGTTGGCCACATAGCATGTCGCAGTTGAACCGCATGTGCCGCATGTCGCAGTTGGCCGCATATGATGTCGCAGTTGAGCCGCATAGGCCGCATGTCACAGTTGGCCGCATATGATGCCGCAGTTGAGCCGCATGTCGCAGTTGGCCGTATAGCATGTCGCTGTTGAACCGCATGAGCCGCATGTCACAGTTGGTCGTATAGCATGTCGCAGTTGAGCCGCATGAGCCGCATGTCGCAGTTGGCCGCATAGCATGTCGCAGTTGAGCCGCATGAGCCGCATGTCGCAGTTGGCCGCACAGCATGTCGCAGTTGAGCCGTATAGGCCACATGTCGTAGTTGGCCGCATATGGTGTCGCAGAATAGGCCGTATAATGCATATTTCGACTATTTCTAACTATTATATGTCCTAATTGACCAAATTGTGGCTCGAATTTCTCCCAACTCCCAACGTGGAAGTTGTAGATCTTTTTTTTGGCATCAAGAATATGTTACTAGTTATTTTATGCAAGTTTCTCTCATTCATAATATTGTAAGGATAGAACACGATAATGGCCCGTTGTGGCGTACTCTTGACAAGTAAACTGACATGATACATCTCGGCATGCTGTTACAACAGCTAGCCAGACATAACAAGTATGAAAGATTTGGACACCGTGGGCAATTGTGTTTGTACAAATAAACTAGTACTGTCTTGCATCATGTCTAGGATGGGGACCCCTAAGTACCACGGTCAGGGGGACCTACTGAAATCGACTAAGGCTAATTAACTAGAATGATTCAGTAGTCATAAAAAGATTTCCAGCTACAGGCAATCCCGTTATCTGGGCGCATTCAGTGGAATTGTAGCCTACCGACGAGTAGGGCACATTTTCAGGACACAGTCATGTGTTGCATTCATCCTAAATGGACATTCGACCAGGATAACCGGATGGTCTGCAGGGCTTGTGGCTGTTGGGATAATCTCATTGCATCTTGTTAGTAACTAGGCTTGTGATAACCCTAGTTAGTTAAAAGTATCAAGCCGTACTCTTGATTGGCCGTGATTGATTGGATGTAGTTTTTTCCAGCTTAGTCTTATCCTGATCCTGTGCAAGATTGTGACATGACATGATTATTGATGCTTGCCTTAACAATAACGATCGGGGGTCCAGTTCTGTTCAGGCGAAGGGTTACAACCCCGGTCCTTATTTGGTTTAAGGGTTGTAACCTGGCTCCCGGAGCAGTTCTGTGTCCTCTCTTCGTTTATTATCTTAATGCAATCTCATGCCATGTTCGTCATGTTTTACCTTACCATAATACCATGATTAATTATGCTGGCCTTAGCAATAAAGATCAGGGGTCCAGTTTTGTTCAGGCGAAGGGTTACAACCCCGGTCCTTGTTTGGTTTAAGGGTTGTAACCTGGCTCCCGGAGCAGTTCTGTGTCCTCTCTTCGTTTATTGTCCTTACTGTACCAATAGTATTTGAGACGGATTTCTATTCAGGTGAAGGGCTGCAACCCCGGTCCTTGTTTGGTTTAAGGGTTGTGACCTGGCTACTTGAATAGTTTCCTCGTACTCAGTTTACTGTTGTTATCTCTATTATTATCAGTTCTTTATTTATTATCTCTAATATTCTATTGTGATATGCTTGGTTTAGTTCCTAAGTGAAGCCTCCTTTGTGGCACTTGCTCTTTCTGGGGTCTGACCCAGCTGGTTTTGTGTGGCCAGATATCGGAGCAGCACCAGAGGATCCACCTGTCTTCCAGCCCGATGGTGACCACCAGGCGTAACCAGGGCAACGAGTGGGTTTCTTTTGTCCTCCCACTCTATTTGTAAAATTATTCTTTTGAGGCGTTTAGCCGGCGAGCACGTGTTAGCTCGTATTGCACCTTTATTTACTGTCTGTCTACGGGCTGTAACATGATTGACAAATCCTAGGGTTGACCATGTATTGACTAAAACTCTTGCTAGTCCTGACATTTTGTACGACTAGCTTCATGATCATCCAATATGTAATGTATGGGACGCCTTACTATTGTATATTAATGCTCTAATATCTTGTGACTGTTACTAGTTGCTTATTATTGAGACAATAGGCTTGTTCTTGACCATAGAAGACTGATGGATTGTAGTTAAACCCTCATATATTTAGACAGCCGTGACCGTATAGTGACGTGGATTCTATTTTATTATACGTAGCTGGCTATGTCTGTCCCCGCTCTCCAGTATTCTGGTTCTGGGGCATGACATGGTTTTAGTGGTGGCCCATGCAGGTCTTGTAATTCAAGATATGTGAGAGTTTACCGAATAGATGTCTCAATCAGTATTCGCCCTTGATCTCTGCTCGTATCTTTCATATTCCTGAGAATCTTGACCTGATCACATGCTTGTATCATTGATCTGTCATGGTCCTTTCTTATTGTTCCCTATGTCATCTTCTTCAGCGACATTGTTCCTGGACCTACCGATCAGCAAGGCGAAGCACCTCCAGCGGACCAGCAGCAACCTGGAGATCAAGCCCAGCATTCAGGAGTAGCCTCCAGAGTTATGCCTACCGAAGGAGAACCACCAGTTCGGCCCGTCCAGCCTGCAGAGCCTGATGATGGCACTTTGGTGGGTCTCATCAGGTCCCTATTAGCTTCCCAGGATCATCGCGGAGATGCCTTACACCAGGCGGTGGCAGATGCTTTGACCAGAGGAGGTCATCAGGGTAATAGCGCGGCCAACAGCTTCAAGCGCTTGAACCCTCCCTTCTTCGACGGCATTGAAGATGCGATCGCTGCAGATGCTTGGCTTCAGGACACAGAGGTGATTCTAGAAGCAGCCAGGACTCCAGAGAATGAGAAGGTGGCCGTGGTGCGCCTGCAGTTACTAGATCTTGCTCGCAGCTGGTGGGCAGCGCAGGCCGATGGATTAGTGGCCCCTATTTCATGGGCAGTATTCAGAGAGAGATTCCAGACCAAGTATTTTGATGCTGTAGCCCGGTATGATCTACAGACGAGGTTCACCAATCTGAAGCAGATGGGCAGAACGGTCGATGGATATGCAACCGAGTTCTCCAGGCTTAGTCGGTTTGCTCCCACCTTCGTGGCGACCTAGTTCGATAGAGCCCAGCGGTTCCAGCAGGGGCTTCACTTGGAATTTTTATTGGCGGTGGAGCAGTTTGAGCATCAGACTTTTGATGCAGTATTGAGAGCAGCTAGGAGGCATGAGTATACCTCCCAGAGGATTGTGCATAGGACCGGAGGTCGGAAGCGATCTCACAGCTAGATGAATCAGTCTTCAGCACCAGCCCCGGCAGCCAGGGCTTTGACCATTGGAGCTCCGAGGCGGGCGGCCTCAGTGACGTCGGTTCAGCATTCCACCCCGACGCACCCTCAGCAGCAGAAACAGAAGCAGTCTTCCGCAGTGGGATGTTCACACTGCGGGAAGCCAGGGTATGTGGTATCCAAGTATCGTAGAGCACAGGGTTTGTGCTTGGTTTGTGGTGCCCCGGACCACAGGATTGGGAACTGCCCGAACAGGGGGAGTTCATCAGCCTTCTCTAGTCCTTCAGTTAGAGGACCAGCACCAGTCCAGCAGCAGCAGCAGCTACAGTACCCGTTCCCTAGGCCATTGCCGACGCAGGCCCAGGCGTTCCAGCAGTAGAGGCCGCAACAGTATGCCCAAGCCCAAGCCCTAATCCAGAGCAGGTAGAGGAATTTTCAGCAAAGGGGACCTGCACCCAGAGGACATGGTCAAGTGCTGGCTTTGACCATGGGAGAAGAAGGAATAGCACCAGGTGAGGTGGTGGCAGGTACTATTCTCGTCAACACCTTTTCAGCTTCAGTATTATTTTATTCTGGTGCCTCGTATTCATTTATGTCTGCACGATTTGCGACACAGGTAGGACTGGAGCCCAAGTCATTATCAGTAAGGCTCAATATACTTACTGGTAACGGACTTGTGGGAGTAGATAGGGTGTTTTCCTCGTGTCGGATCGTAGTTAGCGGTAGAGAATTCTCCGCTAGATTAATAGAGTTCCCGATGGCCGATTATGATGTGGTCTTAGGGATGGATTGGTTGAGGGACCAGTATGCTAGGATAGACTGCCACATTGGCAGGGTTATTTTTAGCATTCCAGGCGAGCCAGAGTTTTCCTTCTCCCGAGGCGAAGTTGAACCTTCTCCTCCAGTGTTGCGGATGGCAGTAGCAGCAGTGCAGTTGCCTCGGATAGTCGAAGAGTTTCCAGATGTTTTCCCAGAAGAGATACCAGGGATGCCGCCAGAGCGAGAGATCGAGTTTACCATCGACTTGATTCCTGGGACAGCCCCAGTGTCAGAGAGAGTCTACAGGATGGCGCCGTCAGAGCTGAAGATATTATACAAGATGATTGAAGAACTCAGAACCAAGGGATTCATTCGTGTTAGTGGATCGCCTTGGGGAGCCCCGATGCTTCTTGTGAAAAAGAAGGATGGTACGTCCAGATTGTGTGTTGATTATCGTACCTTGAACTCAGTGACAATCAAGAACAGATACCCTCTTTCGAGGATAGATGACTTGTTTGATCAACTCAAAGGGGCATCTGTATTTTCGAAGATCGACTTACGGTCAGGATACCATCAGATCAGAGTCAGAGAGCAGGACATCCCGAAGACAGCTTTCAGATCTAGGTATGGGCATTGGAAGTTCCTTGTGATGCCATTTGGAGCAACCAATGCGCCGGCTGTATTCATGGACCTCATGAATCGCATCTTCATGCCTTATTTGGATAAGTTCATGATTGTGTTCCTAGACGACATCTTAGTCTACAGCAAGAGTGAAGCGGAGCATGAACAGCATCTCCGAGTTGTCCTCCAGATTCTCAGAGAGCACCAGTTATATGCCAAGTTTAGTAAATGCGAGTTCTGGCTCGATCGCATTTCGTACTTGGGTCATATCATCACCCGAGGAGGAGTTGAAGTGGATCCCCAGAAGATCGTGGCCATTGAAACATGGCCGGTACCTAGCATAGTGGCAGAAATTTGCAGTTTTCTTGGCTTGGCCGGTTACTACCGGCAATTTGTTTCAGACTTTGCTCGAATTTCAGCGCCATTGACCCAGTTGACCCGCAAGGATGTGCAGTTTGCTTGGACAGCAGAATGCCAGGATTCTTTTGAGAGGTTAAAGCGAGGCTTGATGACGGCTCCTATTCTCACACTTCCAGATGGAACCGGAGGATTCTCAGTGTATTATGATGCTTCGGGCAGGGGTTTAGGATGTGTTCTGATGCAGCATGGGAAGGTAATAGCTTATGCGTCACGGCAACTTCGTGATCATGAGAGGAATTATCCAACCTATGACTTGGAGCTGGCAGCAGTAGTGTTTGCACTTAAGTTGTGGAGGCACTACTTGTACGGAGATAGGGTGGAGATCTTTACCGACCACAAGAGCCTGAAGTATGTTTTCACCCAGAAGGATCTCAACATGCGTCAGAAGAGATGGCTAGAGCTGCTAGTAGATTATGATGTCAACCTGCAGTATCACCCAGGGAAGGCCAACGTTGTTGCAGATGCATTGAGTAGGAGAGCCGGAGTTTATTTCCTGACAGCACAACCAGAACTGTTAGCCGATCTTCAGAAGATGGGAATAGAAGTTGTCCTCCCTTATAGTGTGGCATTGATGGCCAGCCTGCAAGTTCAGTCCACTATAGTCGAGAGGATCCGGATGGCGCAGTCAGCAGATTCCAAGCTTCAGCGACTCAGAGCAGAGTGTGAGGCAGGACGAAGACCAGAGTTATGCATTCATGAAGATGGTACACTTCGACATGGTAAGCGTCTTTGTGTACCCAGTGGAGATATCAGACAGGAGATCATGGCAGAGGCCCACAGTTCGCAGTATTCCATTCATCCCGGTGGCACAAAGATGTACCGTGATATCCGCCAGCACTTTTGGTGGAATGGCATGAAGAGGGAGATAGCCCGATTTGTCTCTCGTTGTTTAGTCTGCCAGCAAGTTAAGGCTGAACATCAGAGACCAGCTGGACTACTTCAACCATTGCCGATTCCCGAGTGGAAATGGGAGCATATAACCATGGACTTTGTGACTGGATTGCCTAGATCTTCGGCTGGCAGAGACGCTATTTGGGTTGTCATAGACAGGCTCACGAAGGTGGCTCACTTTCTCCTATTCAGAGTTGGTCAGTCGACGGCTCAGCTAGCGGAGATGTATCTCCGACAGATTGTCAGGTTATACGGTGTACCAGTCAGTATCACTTCAGACAGAGATTCAAGATTTACATCGCACTTTTGGCGTAGCTTGCAAGAAAGTTTGGGAACTCACCTCCAGTTCAGTTCAGCTTATCACCCGCAGACAGATGGCCAGTCGGAACGCACGATCCAGACTCTTGAAGATATGATACGGTCATGTACACTCGACTTTGGTGGTTCGTAGGAAGATCACGTGCACCTGGTGGAGTTCTCGTACAATAATAGTTTCCAGGCCAGTATCCAGATGGCACTGTTCGAGGCACTGTATGGTAGGAAGTGTCGATCTCCGCTAGCCTGGGACGATGTCGGAGAGAGGCAGATGCTTGGTCCGGAAATGATTGCTCAGACGGTTGAAGTGGTCAGAAGAGTCAGAGATCATCTTCGAGTTGCCCAAGATTGCCAGCGTCATTGGGCCGATTCTCATCGGCGCCCTCTTGAGTTTTCTGTTGGCGACCATGTATTCCTGAGGATTTTGCCTAACCGCGACGTCATTCGTTTCGGCGTACGAGGAAAGCTTAGTCCTAGGTATATAGGGTCGTTCGATATTCTGGAGCGAGTAGGTGATGTGTCCTATCGTCTCGCTCTTCTACCGTCGCTACGTGAGGTGCATGACGTATTCCATGTATCCCAACTGCGACGGTATATCCCGGATCCGAGCCACATCCTGGATCATTCGAAATTGGTTGTTGGTACCAACCTTTCGTATGAGGAGAGGCCCGTGTCTATATTGGACCGAAGAGAGAAGACACTCAAGAACAAGACTATTAAGTTAGTCCGAGTTGCTTGGGGTCATCACTCTTTGGGTGAGTCAACGTGGGAGCGTGAGGATGATATCCGATCGCGATATCCCGACCTGTTTGAATCGTAAGGTATAATGTCTTCCTTATGCCTTATGCTTTCAATTCCTTGCTTGAATAAATGACTGCATGATAGACTGCTTGTTATAGCTTACGATTAGTATAGCTTGTCCTTGCAATTCAAGCCACTTGATTAAATTCCGAGGACGGAATTCTTTTAAGGTGGATAGAGTTGTAATGCTTGTGGTTCGTATTACGTATCTTGGTATACGTGTACGTATTCTTGACTCGTATTGCGTATTTTCCTGTATGGTTATTTTGGCATGTCATTGGTTATGGCTTAGCTTGGTTCGGCTTAGCTTGGTTTGGTTTGCTTTGGGTTCATTATGAACCGAAAGAAAACCCCCACCTACCACCACCACCCTCATTTATATTTCCACCTAACTCTCTCTCTCTTCATTTATTCTTCTCCTTCACTTCTTCTTCTCCACCATTTACTCTTCCATCTACCAGGAAAGAGAGCTAGGCAAGTGTAAACTTGCTTCATGATGGATCTCAAGTTTTATTGTTCCATTCTCTTCCTTACTTGATTCTAAGACTCTTTATAACTTGGCCTTTTTTATTTTGATGGATAATTTCTTGTAGATCTAAGTTTATAACTTTTCGGTTTTCTTGGTTTTGATATCTAAAACTTGGTTATTTTCGAAAACTAATGGTTCTATGTTGTAGAGAATTCAATTTCATGCAGTTTTGGCTTTTGTTTCGCTTGATTTCGACTTCGGATGAGGAAGTTATGGCCAAAAGCATTTTGGTCAAACTTCTATGTTCATCTGCAGCATGAGGCACATGTCGCAGTTGGCCGCATATGATCACATGTCACAGGTGGCCGTATATGATGTCGCTGTTGAGCCGCATGAGGCACATGTCGCAGTTGGCCGCATATGATGTCGCTGTTGAACCGCATGAGCCGTATGTCGCAGTTGGCCGCATATGATGCCGCAGTTGAGCCGCATGAGCCGCATGTCGCAGTTGGCCGCATAGCATGTCGCTGTTGAACCGCATGAGCCGCATGTCGCAGTTGGCTGCATAGCATGTCGCAGTTGAACCGTATGAGCTGCATGTCGCAGTTGGCCGCATATGATGTCGCAGTTGAGCCGCATAGGCCGTATGTCACAGTTGGCCGCATATGATGCCGCAGTTGAGCCGCATGAGCCGTATGTCGTAGTTGGCCGCATAGCATGTCGCTGTTGAACCGCATGAGCCACATGTCGCAGTTGGCCGTATAGCATGTCGCAGTTGAGCCACATGAGCCGCATGTCGCAGTTGGCCGCAGAGCATGTCGCAGTTGAGCCGCATGAGCCGCATGTCGCAGTTGGCCGCACAGCATGTCGCAGTTGAGCCGCATAGGCCGCATGTCGCAGTTGGCCGCATATGGTGTCGCAGAATAGGTCGCATAATGCATATTTCGACTATTTCTAACTGTTATATGTCCTAATTGACCAAATTGTGGCTCGAATTTCTTCCAACTCCTAACGTGGAAGTTGTAGATCTTTTTCTTGGCATCAAGAATATGTCACTAGTTATTTTATGCAAGTTTCTCTCATTCATAATATTGTAAGGATAGAACACGATAATGGCCCGCTGTGGCGCACTCTTGACAAGTAAACTGACATGATATATCTCGGCATGCTGTTACGGCAGCTAGCCAGACATAACAAGTATGAAAGACTTGGACACCGTAGGCGATTGTGTTTATACAAATAAACTAGTACTGTCTTGCATCATGTCTAGGATGGGGACCCCTGAGTACCACGGTCAGGGGGACCTACTGAAATCGACTAAGGCTAATTAACTAGAATGATTCAGTAGTCATGAAGAGATTCCCAGCTACAGGCAATCCCGTTATCTGGGCGCATTCAGTGGACTTGTAGCCTACCGACGAGTAGGGCACATTTTCAGCACACAGTCATGTGTTGCATTCATCCTAAACGGACATTCGACCCGGATAACCGGATGGTCTGCAGGGCTTGTGGCTGTTGGGATAATCTCATTGCATCTTGCTAGTAACTAGGCTTGTGATAACCTTAGTTAGTTAAAAGTATCAAGCCATACTCTTGATTGGCCGTGATTGATTGGATGTAGTTTATTCCAGCTTAGTCTTATCCTGATCCTGTGCAAGATTGTGACATGACATGATTATTGATGCTTGCCTTAACAATAACGATCGGGGGTCCAGTTCTGTTCAGGCGAAGGGTTACAACCCCGGTCCTTGTTTGGTTTAAGGGTTGTAACCTGGCTCCCGGAGCAGTTCTGTGTCCTCTCTTCGTTTATTGTCTTAATGCAATCTTATGCCATGTTCGTCATGTTTTACCTTACCATAATACCATGATTAATTATGCTGGCCTTAGCAATAAAGATCAGGGGCCCAGTTCTGTTCAGACGAAGGGTTACAACCCCGGTCCTTGTTTGGTCTAAGGGTTGTAACCTGGCTTCCGGAGCAGTTCTGTGTCCTCTCTTCGTTTATTGTCCTTACTGTACCAATAGTATTTGAGACGGGTTTCTATTCAGGTGAAGGGCTGCAACCCCGGTCCTTGTTTGGTTTAAGGGTTGTGACCTGGCTACTTGAATAGTTTCCTCGTACTCAGTTTACTGTTGTTATCTCTATTATTATCAGTTCTTTATTTATTATCTCTAATATTCTATTGTGATATGCTGGTTTTAGTTCCTAAGTGAAGCCTCCTTTGTGGCACTTGCTCTTTCTGGGGTCTGACCCAGCTGGTTTTGTGTGGCCAGATATCAGAGCAGCACCAGAGGATCCACCTGTCTTCCAGCCCGATGGTGACCACCAGGCGTAACCAGGGCAACGAGTGGGTTTCTTTTGTCCTCCCACTCTATTTGTAAAATTATTCTTTTGAGGCGTTTAGCCGGCGAGCACGTGTTAGCTCATATTGTACCTTTATTTACTGTCTGCCTACGGGCTGTAACATGATTGACAAATCCTAGGGTTGATCATGTATTGACTAAAACTCTTGCTAGTCCTGACATTTTGTACGACTAGCTTCATGATCATCCAATATGTAATGTATGGGACGCCTTACTATTGTATATTGATGCTCTAATATCTTGTGACTGTTACTAGTTGCTTATGATTGAGATAATAGGCTTATTCTTGACCATAGAAGACTGATGGATTGTAGTTAAACCCTCATATATTTAGACAGCCGTGACCGTATAGTGACGTGGATTCCATTTCATTATACGTAGCTGGCTATGTCTGCCCCCGCTCTCCAGTATTCTGATTCTGGGGCGTGACACAGGGACTGCCTCCTCCTCCTCCTGACCAGGCGTTGTCCTTTTTTGGACTTATTTTCATGTGTTGTGTTGTTTGCTGACCCATTGTTTGGTCTTTATGTATTTATTTTACTCATTTGGTGACTGTTATGTTGACCCAATTGAAACATTATTGGACAAACTCTTTTTATAGCCGTTTGGTAGTAGATTTTTTTTTCATCCGGCTATTTTATATCTTTGTTGTTGTTTGATTCTATTTGTTTGATTATTGGTAGTCTTTTCATCATTTGTCTAATTATGTTTGTTTATCGGTGTTGAGTTTTCTACCGAAGGGGTCGACGAACTCAGAAAATTCTACGGAGGGTTGCTTCGGGCTATTATTTGCAAACTTTCATTTAAAATGCAAGTAGATTCTGGATGGAAAAGCAGACAAAATCCTTTTTTTAATTTTTTTTGAAAAGTTAGCGACGCTTAGCGACGTTTACAGACGAATAGCAATGCCATTATACGTTGCTAACTGTAAGCCCCTGTTTTTCAAAATTCATTTTTAATTAGTGTTAATTAATTTTTAGTGACAAATTAGCCTTAAAATAATTATTTAGATTTTTAGGAATTTTTCTAGAATTTTTAAATGATTTTTAAATAAGTTTTATATATTAAAAATATCAATTTGCAATTTTTAAAATTGTTTTAATATAGTTTTGTAATAATTAGAATTGTTTTAATATCAGTTTGTAAATAGTTAATTGTTTTTAATGCGGAATGCAAATTTAATTTTGCATTTAGACGCTGGAAGGACCTATCCGTGATTTCCTAAACTCTAGGGGGTTTTCTGCTAAAAACCTAAACCTAACCCTAACCGACCACCGCCTCTGCGTGTCGTCGTCTCCGGCGATCCACGACCAAACCCTAACCCTAATTCCAATTTCTAGCCCTAATCCCACCGCCCTAGGGTTCTATAAATAGCCCCTGAACCCCCAGACCCTAACCCTAGACTCCACGACCACCACAGCCACATACGCCGCCGCAACCAACCCATCTTCCCCGACGAGACTCGCCGGAGTTCGCCCTAACCTAGCCCGACGCTTACACACCACTTCGACAGCCCCGACCACCACCATTCGACGCGTCTCTCTGAGACGATTGCAGCGCCACCACTCCGCTACCGTCACGACGCCTCCTCTGCCGTCCAGACCCTTCGACAGCCCCCCGATCGACTGGACACGTGAGTAGCAGTGTCCTTACGAGTCGTGCGTGTCTCGTGTTGTGTCCATATTGTTCGCCGTGTCTTGGCGAACATGAGCGTGGAACTGGACACGTGAGACTCGTGTCGTACGTGTCAAAATCACCCCGGACACGTTGATACCTGTGTCCTTAACTGTCAGGACACATGACAGATATTTATATTTTTTTTTATTTATTAATCTAACCTAAAACGAAATAAAATGAACTAAAACCCTATTCCTAACAAACGGGCCAACTGGCCCACTGGCCAGCGCGCAGTAACTAAACCCCCCCCCCCACCCCCCCCCCCCCCCCCCCCCCCCCGCGCGCTTCTCTGGCCTGGGTTCGAACCCTGCCACTGCTGTATTCTTTTTCTTTTCCTTTTTTCTTTTATATATATATATATCTATTTATATATATATGTATATACATATTTTTGTATATATATATATGTATTAATATATATACTATATTTAGGTATATATAGTTGCTGTTTTTTTATATATATATATATATATATACTTTATTATTTTATGTATGTATATATATATATATATATATATATATATATATATATATATATATATATATATATATATATATATATATATATATGTCTTATGTATACATATATATTTATGTATATATATTTCTTTGTGTATATCTATTATCATATATATACTATTATATGTATATATATACATTAATTTTGTATATATATATATATTATATAGTTGAGTATTTTCTTATATGTATGTATATATACATATATTTGTATATATATATATATAATATATAGTTGAGCATTTTCCTATATATATAAATATCCCTATATTTATATATATATATATATATATATATATATATATATATATATATATATATATATATATATATATATATATATATATATATATTATTTCCTATATGTATTTTACTTAGCTTAGTGTAAATTATTTATATAAAATAATGTTCATACTTTTATAGTTACTATGTAAAACTTTACCTTATTAAAATAATAATATTTATTTTGACTATTACCAAATTATATTTTATTTGTATTTAAATTACTGCAACCATTTGGTGTCCAAGCCTAGCATGGATATTTGGGCCCAAATGTGTTTTCACACATTCAAGACCTGTACAAGTCATATTGGACTTGATTCATGGCCTTGGGTCCTGTATTTGAACTTTGGTTCAAATTATATACATGGACAAAATACGCAGATAATTAATTATTGTGTGCAAAGCTGTTTTTGATTTTCTAAAAATACTTAAAGTATTGCTAAAATTATGGAAAAATAGTTTTTAGATACTATGTTAAGTTAGCTAATTTAGTATAAATTTTGTAGTATTTAATTTACTGTTTTGCCACTAGTTTGGCATATAAAATCAAAACATATTTTCTGTATACTTAGGAAAACTGATTTTTATAAAATATTAGTACTGGTTATTAAATTCCAAAAAAATTATAATAAATTTCTATGATTAACAAGGATCACCTTGGTACTTTACTTTAAGAAAAACTAGGCTTTTTGTCTACTTCAAAAATTGTTAGAACATAATGATCTTTTGATTTATTTATTGATTATTTACGACTTGTATCTTTTTGTGTTATTTGGAGTTTTAGTCGTGTTGAACCCCATCCCTCACTAGTGTAAAGACCCTAGAAAGTTAGTTAACATAGTGTGTCACCCTACATTGGTCTCCTATGCCAAGTCATCATTTTGGCTAGGTGCCCAGTCACAAGTCATGTTTCACCAATTAGTGTCCTAGTGTTTTAGCTTAGTGTAAAACTAAGTTGTTGTATTTACTTCTACAGCGACGAGTTACTGGACATCCATAGCACTGTTATCGCAGCTTATTTTATTTTGCTTTGCTAGAGGCAAGTACTTTCTACGAACTTTACATATTGTCACATAAATGAACTGCAAACCCCACCATGTTGAATGCTGATCCTTGGGGTAGCAAGTTAGAATCTCTACATGATATACTTTCAGTTACTACCATGCTTAGAATAGTCTTGATGTATCTCTCACATGATTAGAATATGGGTTATGGGGAAACTGATAGTTGAGTACGTGATCTTGCCCCCTTCTCCGTACGTACGTACCGAGCAAGGTTGACATTTTATATGTATACCTTGTCGTATGCTTTATCTCAACGCAGATTTGTACGTATGTACATCTGTCGCCGTTTCACTTGTACGGAAGTACATTTCATTATGTGTCCCCCCGCACATTGTACATCTATTGACCGATCACGTACCTGCTACAGTTTTAAACATTACATATACAGCTGTTTCTATGACATATGTATCCTTGCCATGATAGATTGAGTGATGCCATGCTTTCCAGTTATTCCTCTCATGTTCATTTCCATGTTTCATATGCTAGTTTGCTAGATTTAGTACTTGCTCCCGTCCTGACAGGATAACGTTGTAGGTGTCCTTACTGAGGAGGAGTTACTCTGCGACTCATACTATGGAGTTACTGCCGAGGACCCGGCTCTGCTTTACGAGGATGTTCCTGCAGGGAACCTCGCCTAGTTGTCTTTTGTTTACTTAGACTTTTGAGAGTAGACATGTATTAGACTACATCATTTTATAACTGGACATGTATCCAGTTTTATATTTCAGTTTACTTGTACTTGGATATTTTACTATATACGACGACTTTTGTTTTTGGAGCATTTATGATTCTTCTTCACTTATAGAACTGTTAATACATTTAGTCTTATCCTGTTGTCTTTAGAACAGCTTACTACGTTTTATCTCAACGTAGGCTGGACATGACTCGGCCTGGCCCAACAATTTGGGTAGCGGGTCGTGACATGTTTTTAGTGGTGGCCCATGCTGGTCCTGACTAAACTGTTTGGTTACGTTATTGTACCAAGCATGCCTGTAATTAGGAACTTAAGGTAATTAGACAACATTAGGAAAGACGCTTAGAACACTTAGAGGAATGCTAGGATTGCAACATAGGAAATATGTCACATGTTTGCTATTATAATTAGATTTTCTTGCATATGATTGCTTACTTTAAACAAAGTCCTTATAAGTCTTTTTATGTAATTTAGATGGTGCTTACTCGTTCGTCCCAGTATGTTACCCCCGAGAATGGGGCCCTCCATATCCAGTCAGCTGACCGGTTGACTGATACACCTCCACCTACCACATTCCCCTACTCCACAGATCCACAGACTCAGATACCACCTTCCACATCCCAGGCCCGGCAGGACCCGATACTTCCACCACCCCCTATCACTATACCCACCCAGGCTTCCGTCACACTCGACGGAACCCAGCTGCTCACACTGATCCAGGGGTTCCTAACAACCCATCAGGAGCAGACTACCCTACTCCGCCAGAGCATGGAGCGTTCTGAGGGACGTCCCGTGGTCCCACCACATGTAGAGCCACGGCAGAGAGCGGGGACGGTCAAGGACTTCATGGGTCTGAATCCCAAGGAGTTCTCAGGGACTGAGGGCATAGTAGTAGCTGATGACTGGCTAGATTCTGTAGAGAGGAAGCTTCTGGGAGTTAGGATGTCGGATGACCTTCAGGTCGAGGCAGCAGGATTTCTGCTGATAGACTTAGCAGGAGTCTGGTTCAGGAATGAACCGTTGTTTGCGAGAGGTAGAGCTACCTGGGACCAGTTCAAGACCCAGTTCAAGAAGAAATTCTTCTCGACCACTGCTAGAGTAGCCATGGGGCTACGATTCCAGAACATCCAGCAGGGGAACCGTTCTGTTGATGACTATGCGGGAGAGTTTAGTCGTCTGAGCCGTTTTGCTCCTAGTCTGGTTGCTGATCCAGAGGAGATGACCCGTAGGTTTTGCCCTGGTCTAGTTCCAGACATTGGCATCCTTATAGTGGCGAACGGTACGACTGACTACTACCAGAGCCTAGAGTTGGCCCGGAGTATTGAGGAGCGTCTTCTGTCATGCAAGAGGCCGGCTTCTGTACATCATGAGGGACCGTCCAAGCGTCAGGCTTTCCAGCAGAGAGTGCCGATCCCACCCGAGCAGACTTACCGTCCCCCTACACCACATCATTAGACCCCGCCAGTTAGAGCCCCGGGACCCCGGCATCAGCAGCAGCAGCAGCAGCAGAGGGGAGCTATATATTCTTTCTGCGGAAGACCAGGGCATGATCACACCGTCTGCAGGAAGAGGTTGAAGCAGTGTTTAGCTTATGGGTCTGCCACCCATCAGATTCGAGAGTGCCCAGTAGCGAAGACTAGAGGACCACTCCCGACTCAGCAGCAGAGGTTCGGGCAGCATCTGCAGCAGCAGAAGGGACTTCAGGGGAGGGTTTAGAGTCTAGCCATTGAGCCGGAGCCGGAGCAGGTTTCGGAGCCGGATTACTTAGCTGACGTCATCACAGGTCATGTTTATTTGCATACTTTTCTAGCTGTATGTTTGTTTGATTCTGGTGCATCTCATAGCTTCCTATCATTAGAGTTTATGCATAAACATCATCTAGTAGCTACACCTACTGCAGAGATTAGTAGAGTGATGATGGGAGGAGGACCAGTGCCTATTAGATCTATCTATAGATGTTCTATTTTTATAGCAGGGAGAGAGTTCAGAGGGCGATTCTTTGTGATGCCACTCCCCGGTTATGATATCATATTGGGGATGGACTGGCTTAGCTATGTCCATGCATCTATAGATTGCCATGCGGGTAGTATTTTGTTCAGTCCCCCAGGCACAGCACCATTCAGTGTCAGGAGGACAGGGCCGGAGATCAGCCTAGAGCCGAACTGTTGTGCGACAGTCGGGGATGCAGCACCGCCACACCTTATCATTAGGGAGTTTATGGATGTATTCCCAGAGGATCTTCCAGGACTTCCGCCTGACAGAGATGTGGAGTTCACTATAGATTTAGTGCCGGGTTCATCACCAGTATCCCGGGCTTGCTATAGAGTGAATCCCAAGGAGACCATAGAGATGAAAGAGCAGATTGATGACCTGTTGAAAAAGGATTTCATTCGATCCAGTGCTTCTCCATGGGGAGCACCAGTGCTCTTTGTGCCTAAGAAGGATGGTACAGTCCGGTTGTGTATTGACTATCGGGCCTTGAATGTCATCACCATCAAGAACAAATATCCTTTGCCCAGGATAGATGATTTATTCGACCAGTTGAGCGGGGCGAAGGTGTTTTCCAGGATAGACTTGAGATCCGGGTACCACCAGGTGAAGGTTGGGCCAACAGACATCCAGAAGACGGCGTTCAACACGAAGTACGGGCAGTACGAGTTTCTGGTGATGCCATTTGGTCTCACAAATGTGCCAGCTGTCTTTATGAACTTGATGAATAAGACATTTCACCAGTATCTGGATAAGTTCGTCGTAGTGTTTATCGACGACATCCTGATATACTCGAAGACGCCGGAGGAGCATGCAGAGCACTTGCGGATAGTTTTGGGGATTCTGAGGCAGGAGAGATTGTTTGCCAAATTGTCGAAGTGCGAGTTCTTTTTAGACCGAGTGGAGTTTCTCGGCCATGTAGTCACTGGAGATGGAATCTCGGTGGATCCCAGGAAGATTGCTGCAGTTGAGACGTGGAAGGCTCCGACGTCAGTTTCAGAGATCTGGAGCTTTCTGGGTTTAGCAGGCTATTACAGAAAGTTCGTCCAGGACTTTGCTAGGATAGCTGAACCCATGACCAAGCTGACGCGGAAGGATGCAGAGTACATTTGGTCAGAGGACTGCCAGGCGGCATTTGAGGAGCTGAAGAGGAGGCTGACGACCGCTCCAGTTCTGACTTTACCTTCAGGTTCTGGAGGTTTCATCATATACAGTGATGCTTCTGGGAAGGGGCTAGGATGTGTCCTACAGCAGCATGGGAAAGTAATTGCTTATGCATCTAGGCAATTGCGGACTCATGAGAGGAATTATCCTACCCATGACCTAGAGTTAGCTGCGGTGATCTTTGCACTCAAGTTATGGAAACATTACTTATACGGAGAGCGTATGGAAATCTTTACTGACCACAAAAGCTTGAAGTATGTGTTCACGCAGAAAGAGCTGAACATGAGGCAAAGACGATGGTTGGAGTTGATGAAGGACTTCGACATCGATTTACAGTATCACCCCGGGAAGGCAAATATGGTGGCGGATGCGCTGAGCAGGCATCCGATGGCATGGTATCTGATGATTGATCGGCATTTGCGGGAGGATCTGGAGAAGCTCGGTATCGAGCTAGTTCGGCCAGGATCAGTGATACAGATGATGGCGCTTGACATTCAGTCAGGTTTGATGGAGCAGATCCGGGAGGCACAGTCTACAGATGAGAGTCTTCGCAGACTTCGACCCCAGGCATTAGCTGGATTGCTGGATGACTTCACTATAGCAGAAGATGGATCCGCAGTCGATTGTGCGTGCCGAAGGGAGATCTAGTAGAGACAGTCTTGCAGGAGACGCACCGATCGAGATATTCTATTCACCCTGGTGCTAACAAGATGTACCGTGACTTGCAGGAACATCTTTGGTGGCACGGGATGAAAAGGGATGTATCGCGTTTTATCTCGAGATGTCTAGTTTGCCAGCAGGTCAAGGCGGAGCGCCAGAGGCCAGCTGGTTTGTTGCAGCCGTTATCCATTCCTGAGTGGAAGTAGGAACATATTACGATGGACTTCGTTTCAGGGCTTCCTCGTTCCCAAGGAGGGAAGGATGCCATCTGGGTCATCGTAGACAGGCTGACGAAGTGTGCGCACTTCATACCCTTCAAGGTGGGGCTTTCCACCGAGAAGTTGGCGGAGCTATATATGCAGCAGATAGTTTGCCTACACGGAGTGCCGGTGAGCATCGTGTCAGACAGAGACAGCAGATTTACATCCCACTACTGGAGGAGCTTGCAGGAGGAGTTGGGCAGTAGGCTCAAGTTCAGTACGGCATACCACCCACAGACAGATGGGCAGTCCGAGAGGACGATACAGACGCTGGAGGATATGCTGAGGACTTGCGTGCTGGACTTCGGAGGATCATGGGAGAGCCATCTGCACTTGGTAGAGTTTTCATACAACAACAGGTACCGGGCCAGTATTGGTATGTCTCCTTTCGAGGCGCTATATGGACGACGATGTCGCACACCGCTCTTTTGGGATGATGTCGGAGACAGAGTTATGCTTGGGCCAGAGATGATCATGGATGCAGCAGAGAAAGTTGGGATGATCAGAGACAGGCTCAGAGTAGCTCAGGATAGGCAGAAACACTGGGCTGATGCTAGTCGCAGACCGATGGAGTTCGCAGACGGTGATATGGTGCTAGTGAAGATATCACCTACTCGAGGGACGATCCGGTTCGGACGAGGAGGGAAGTTGAGCCCCAGGTACATCGGGCCGTTCGAGGTACTTGGCAGGATCGGAGAGGTAGCTTACAGGGTTGCACTTCCACCCAACCTAGCAGGAGTTCACGACGTCTTCCACGTATCTCAGCTGAGGAGATATGTTCCAGACCCCAGTCATGTGCTAGATCATTCAGAGTTGGAGGTCGGACCGAGCCTTACAGTTTCTGAGCAGCCAGTGGAGATATTAGACCGGAGAGAGAAGAGGCTGAGGAACAAGGTTATACCCCTAGTACGAGTAGCTTGGAGCCGTCACTCCCCAGGTGAATCTACTTGGGAGAGGGAGTCGGACATGAGGGAGAGATACCCTTACTTGTTCGATCCAACCGCTACGAGGGAACCACCCGTTCCCGCTTGATACCCTAGAGGTTAGTTTCGATCGCAGCCTTAGTCATTTTGTTGCATTGCTTGCTATGTTAGAATATTGTTGGGGTCTTCAATCCTTGTGAATTTCGAGGACAAAATTTTTCAAGGAGGGAAGACTTGTAAGCCCCTGTTTTTCAAAATTTATTTTTAATTAGTGTTAATTAATTTTTAGTGACAAATTAGCCTTAAAATAATTATTTAGATTTTTAGGAATTTTTCTAGAATTTTTAAATGATTTTTAAATAAGTTTTATATATTAAAAATATCAATTTGCAATTTTCAAAATTGTTTTAATATAGTTTTGTAATAATTAGAATTGTTTTAATATCAGTTTGTAAATAGTTAATTGTTTTTAATGCGGAATGCAAATTTAATTTTGTATTTAGACGCTGGAAGGACCTATCCGTGATTTCCTAAACTCTAGGGGGTTTTCTGCTAAAAACCTAAACCTAACCCTAACCGACCACCGCCTCTGCGTGTCGTCGTCTCCGACAATCCACGACCAAACCCTAACCCTAATCCTAATTTCTAGCCCTAATCCCACCGCCCTAGGGTTCTATAAATAGCCCCTGACCCCCCAGACCCTAACCCTAGACTCCACGACCACCACAGCCCCCTACGCCGCCGTAACCAACCCATCTTCCCCGACGAGACTCGCCGGAGTTCGCCCTAACCTAGCCCGACGCCTACACACCACTTCGACAGCCCCGACCACCACCATTCGACGCGTCTCTCTGAGACGATTGCAGCGCCAACCACTCCGCCACTGTCACGACGCCTCCTCCGCCGTCCAGACCCTTCGACAGCCCCCCGATCGACTGGACACGTGAGTAGCAGTGTCCTTACGAGTCGTGCGTGTCTCGTGTTGTGTCCATATTGTTCGCCGTGTCTTGGCGAACATGAGCGTGGAACTGGACACGTGAGATTCGTGTCGTACGTGTCAAAATCACCCCGAACACGTTGATACTGTGTCCTTAACTGTCAGGACACATGACAGATATTTATATTTTTTTTATTTATTAATCTAACCTAATACGAAATAAATGAACTAAAACCCTATTCCTAACAAACGGGCCAACTGGCCCACTGGCCAGCGCGCAGTACTAAACCCACCCCCCCACCCCCTCCCCCCCCCCCTTTCTACCCCCCCGCCCCCCCCCCCGCGCGCTTCTCTGGCCTGGGTTCGAACCCTGCCACTGCTTGTATTCTTTTTCTTTTCTTTTCTTTCTTTTTTTTCTTTTTCTTTTATATATATCTATTTATATATATATGTATATACATATTTTTTGTATCTAATTTTATTAATTATACTATATTTAGGTATTATAGTTTTGTTTTATATATATATATATATATATATATATATATATATTATATTATTATATATATATATATATCTATATATATATATATATTATATAATATGTCTTATGTATACATATATATTTATGTATATATATTTCTTTGGTATATCTTATCATATATATACTATTATATGTATATTATACATTAATTTTGTATATATATATATATATATATTATAGTTGAGTATTTTCTTATATGTATGTATATACATATTTTGTATATATATATATATATGAGCATTTTCCTATATATATCCCTATATTTATATATATATTATATATATCTATATATATATAATATATATATATATATATTTTTTATATATATATATATATATATATATATATATATATATATATATATATATTATATATATATTTTTCCTTATGTATTTTACTTAGCTTAGTGTAAATTTATATAAATAATGTTCATACTTTTATAGTTACTATGTAAAACTTTACCTTATTAAAATAATAATATTTATTTTGACTATTACCAAATTATATTTTTTGTATTTAAATTGCTGCAACCATTTGGTGTCCAAGCCTAGCATGGTATTTGGGCCCAAATGTGTTTTCACATATTCAAGACCTGTACAAGTCATATTGGACTTGATTCATGGCCTTGGGTCCTGTATTTGAACTTTGGTTCAAATTATATACATGGACAAAATACGCAGATAATTAATTATTGTGTGCAAAGCTGTTTTTGATTTTCTAAAAATACTTAAGTATTGCTAAAATTATGGAAAAATAGTTTTTGGATACTATGTTAAGTTAGCTAATTTAGTATAAATTTTGTAGTATTTAATTTACTGTTTTGCCACTAGTTTGGCATATAAAACCAAACTCATTTCTGTATACTTAGGAAAACTGATTTTTATAAAATATTAGTACTGGTTAATAAATTCCAGAAAAATTATAATAAATTTCATATTAACAAGGATCCCTTGGTACTTTACTTTAAGAAAACTAGGTTTTTTGTCTACTTCAAAAATTGTTAGAACACAATGATCTTTTGATTTATTTATTGATTATTACGACTTGTAGCTTTTTGTGTTATTTGGAGTTTTAGTCGTGTTGAACCCCATCCCTCACTAGTGTAAAGACCCTAGAAAGTTAGTTAACATAGTGTGTAACCCCACATTGGTCCCTCCTATGCCCATCACATTTTGGCTAGGTGCCCAGTCACAAGTCGTGTTTCACCAATTAGTGTCCTAGTATTTAGCTTAGTGTAAAACTAAGTTGTTGTATTTACTTCTACAGCGACGAGTTACTGGACATCCATAGTACTGTTATCACAGCTTGTTTGTTTTGCTTTGCTAGAGGCAAGTACTTTCTACGAACTTTACATATTCACTTAAATGAACTGCAAACCCCACCATGTTGAATGCTGATCCTTGGGATAGCAAGTTTAGAATCTCTACATGATATACTTTCAGTTACTACCATGCTTAGAATAGTCTTGATGTATCTCTCACATGATTAGAATATGGGTTATGGGAAAACTGATAGTTGAGTACGTGATCTTGCCCCCTTCTCCGTACGTACGTACCGAGCAAGGTTGATATTTTATATGTATACCTGTCGTATGCTTTATCTCAACGCGGATTTGTACGTATGTACATCTGTCGCCGTTTCACTTGTACGGAAGTACATTTCATTATGTGCCCCCCTGCACATTGTACATCTATTGACCGATCACGTACCTGCTACAGTTTAAACATTACTATACAGCTGTTTCTATGACATATGTATCCTTGCCATGATAGATTGAGTGATGCCATGCTTTCCAGTTATTCCTCTCATTTCATTTCCATGTTTCATATGCTAGTTTGCTAGATTTAGTACTTGCTCCCGTCCTGACAGGATAACGTTGTAGGTGTCCTTACTGAGGAGGAGTTACTCTGCGACTCATACTGGAGTTCTGTCGGGGACCCGGCTCTGCTTTACGAGGATGTTCCTGCAGGGAACCTCGCCTAGTTGTCTTTTGTTTACTTAGACTTTTGAGAGTAGACATGTATTAGACTACATCATTTGTAACTGGACATGTATCCAGTTTACATTTCAGTTTACTTGTACTTGATATTTTACTATATACGACGACTTTTGTGTTTGGAGCATTTATGATTCTTCTTCACTTATAGAACTGTTAGTACATTTAGTCTTATCCTGTTGTCTTTAGAACAGCTTACTACGTTTTATCTCAACGTAGGCTGGACATGACTCGGCCTGGCCCAACAATTTGGGTAGCGGGTCGTGACACTAACGTATGTCAAGACGTCGCTAACCGGAAAGGCAAACGTCGCAGATAGTCGTTAGACGTCGCTAAGTTGCTGACATGGCAAACTCGACATGTCAGCACAGTAGTCTACTAACGTCGCAAAGGACGTCGCTATTCATGTATCCGAATGTCGCTAACCGTGTCAGAGATGTCGCTGATGGTCGCCAGACGTCGCTATATCGTGTCGTGGCAAAACCCAAAATGTCAGGTAGTACGTCACTAAACGTCACAGATTACGTCTCAAACCGCTGACTGTTAGCGAAAATTAGCAACGAATACCTATGTTGCTAATTAGCAACGTCTCGTCGGCAAACGTCGTTATCCACTGAAAATCTAGCGATGTCATGGCGTCTCAAATATACGACGCCATGGCGACGAACGCGACGTATTCTATGTCGACCACATAATAATGCGCATGGAGAATTCGTCGCTAAACGAAATCAACGACGTTTTCTTCCCATTTAGCGACGCTTATGGCGTCGGTAAAGTGACTTATTTTGGTAGTTTTAAGTGGATGCACATTGATTATGATAAAACAAGTGGGATGCAACTCAAATTTTCTTATTTTTTTAATTTTAGTTAAATATCTGATTGATTTTCTCTTTTCCTGATAGAAAATGATTTTCTATAGTCCTTCTTCCTAAACAAACTGCAAAAAGAAAATCTAAATCTTCTCTTTATCAATTTCATTGATAAAATTTTGAATAAAAAACATGTGAAACGTTCTATCCATAAGTGAAGATGAAGACAGACTCAGAGAAGGTGATCAATGGTTAGTAGAAACTTTGGAGGTTGGAAAAGTATAGAAGCATCATGACACACGATGATAATTTTTTTAAAGTTAATAGGATATAAAAATATTTAAAAATTTAAGAAAATAAAAATATAAGGATAAAGAGGAAGAATGTGAACTATTTTTTACACGATAAACTTAACAAAATCAAAAAGGATAAAATGAATAAAATAGGGGTATATTTAACAAGACCGTTATATTTATCTCGTTAAACTATATCCAAATTAATTCTAAAAGTATGTATATACATATCATAATTAAAATTATTCAAATCATATATAAACTTTTTAATCTTATCTAACTAAACATATCCAAAAATCCTCTATAACAAACTTAATTAAATATATCTATTCATATTTAACTATTTTAATATAGTTTAAATTTCTAACTAATTTTTCAATCAAGAAATTATTTGGTATCAATCATATTGCCTATAAAATTTACTTCCCTAAAATACAAGTTGACATGACTAGTATCTATACAGTCAAGTCTAGAAATTACGTACCATAGTAACCCATATTACATACCAATCTACTGTTAAGTGGGACCCACTACATACATGTTTTTGGTTAGCTTATGATAAATTTGTAATATTTTGAGACCCTAATCATAATTAAATCCTTATTATGTTTAAAAGTGCACTAATTAACAGCTTTTAGATAAATACGTAATCCTTTTTCCTGACTTTATGATATCAATATAACTGTTAATTGTTTTTCCAATGTATATAAACACTAAAAAATATATATATAATCTTGACAATTTTTGGTAAGCGG
>JANAVB010025196.1:64065179-64134427 GCA_029216955.1 Iris pallida
CTTAGCTTAGTGTAAATTATTTATATAAAATAATGTTCATACTTTTATAGTTACTATGTAAAACTTTACCTTATTAAAATAATAATATTTATTTTGACTATTACCAAATTGTATTTTATTTGTATGTAATTACTGCAACCATTTGGTGTCCAAGCCTAGCATGGGTATTTGGGCCCAAATGTGTTTTCACACATTCAAGACCTGTACAAGTCATATTGGACTTGATTCATGGCCTTGGGTCCTGTATTTGAACTTTGATTCAAATTATATACATGGACAAAATACGCAGATAATTAATTATTGTGTGCATTGCTGTTTTTGATTTTCTAAAAATACTTAAAGTATTGCTAAAATTATGGAAAATAGTTTTTAGATACTATGTTAAATTAGCTAATTTAGTATAAATTTTGTAGTATTTAATTTACTGTTTTGCCACTAGTTTGGCATATGAAACCAAAACTCATTTTCTGTATACTTAGGAAAACTGATTTTTATAAAATATTTGTACTGGTTAATAAATTCCAGAAAAATTATAATAAATTTCTATGATTAACAAGGATCACCTTGGTACTTTACTTTAAGAAAAACTAGGCTTTTTGTCTACTTCAAAAATTGTTAGAACACAATGATCTTTTGATTTATTTATTGATTAATTACGACTTGTAGCTTTTTGTTTATTTGGAGTTTTAGTCGTGTTGAACCCCATCCCTCACTAGTGTAAAGACCCTAGAAAGTTAGTTAACATAGTGTGTCACCCCACATTGGTCTCCTATGCCAAGTCATCATTTTGGCTAGGTGCCCAGTCACAATCGTGTTTCACCAATTAGTGTCCTAGTGTTTTAGCTTAGTGTAAAACTAAGTTGTTGTATTTACTTCTACAGCGACGAGTTACTGGACATCCATAGCACTGTTATCGCAGATTGTTTTGTTTTGCTTTGCTAGAGGCAAGTACTTTCTACGAACTTTATATATTGTCACATAAATGAACTGCAAACCCCACCATGTTGAATGCTGATCCTTGGGGTAGCAAGTTAGAATCTCTACATGATATACTTTCAGTTACTACCATGCTTAGAATAGTCTTGATGTATCTCTCACATGATTAGAATATGGGTTATGGGGAAACTGATAGTTGAGTACGTGATCTTGCCCCCTTCTCCGTACGTACGTACCGAGCAAGGTTGACATTTTATATGTATACCTTGTCGTAGGCTTTATCTCAACGCGGATTTGTACGTATGTACATCTGTCGCCGTTTCACTTGTACGGAAGTATAT
This sequence comes from Iris pallida, assembly GCA_029216955.1. Classification (NCBI taxonomy): domain Eukaryota; kingdom Viridiplantae; phylum Streptophyta; class Magnoliopsida; order Asparagales; family Iridaceae; genus Iris; species Iris pallida. The sequence goes on from JANAVB010025196.1 coordinate 64,066,457, forward strand.
TTCATTATGTGCCCTCCAGCACATTGTACATCTATTGACCGATCACGTACTTGCTACAGTTTTAAACATTACATATACATCTGTCTCTATGACACGTGTGTCCTTGCCATGATAGATTGAGTGATGCCATGCTTTCTAGTTATTCCTCTCATGTTCATTTCCATGTTTCATATGCTAGTTTGCTAGATTTAGTACTTGCTTCCGTCTGACAGGATAACGTTGTAGGTGTCCTTACTGAGGAGGAGTTACTCTGCGACTCATATTATGGGATTACTGCGAGGACCCGGCTCTGCTTTACGAGGATGTTCCTGCGGGGAACCTCGCCTAGTTGTCTTTTGTTTACTTAGACTTTTGAGAGTAGACATGTATTAGACTATCATTTGTAACTGGACATGTATCCAGTTTTACATTTCAGTTTACTTGTACTTGGATATTTTACTATATACGAGACTTTTGTGTTTGGAGCATTTATGATTCTTCTTCACTTATAGAACTGTTAGCACATTTAGTCTTATCCTGTTGTCTTTAGAACAGCTTACTACGTTTTATCTCAACGTAGGCTGGACATGACTCGGCCTAGCCCAACAATTTGGGTAGCGGGTCGTGACATGTTTTTAGTGGTGGCCCATGCAGGTCCTGACTAAACTGTTTGGTTACGTTATTGTACCAAGCATGCCTGCAATTAGGAACTTAAGGTAATTAGACAATATTAGGAAAGACGCTAAGAACACTTAGAGGAATGCTAGGATTGCAACATAGGAAATATGTCACATGTTTGCTATTATAATTAGATTTTCTTGCATATGATTGCTTACTTTAAACAAAGTCCTTATAAGTCTTTTTATGTAATTTAGTGGCTTACTCGTTCGTCCCAGTATGTTACCCGAGAATGGGGCCCTCCATATCCAGTCAGCTGACCGGTTGACTGATACACTCCACCTACCACATTCCCCACTCCACAGATCCACAGACCTCAGATACCACCTTCCACATCCCAGGCCCGGCAGGACCCGATACTTCCACCACCCCCTATCACTATACCCACCCAGGCTTCCGTCACACTCGACGGAACCCAGCTGCTCACACTGATCCAGGGGTTCCTAACAACCCATCAGGAGCAGACTACCCTACTCCGCCAGAGCATGGAGCGTTCTGAGGACGTCCCGTGGTCCCACCACATGTAGAGCCACGGCAGAGAGCGGGGACGGTCAAGGACTTCATGGGTCTGAATCCCAAGGAGTTCTCAGGGACTGAGGGCATAGTAGTAGCTGATGACTGGCTAGATTCTGTAGAGAGGAAGCTTCTGGGAGTTAGGATGTCGGATGACCTTCAGGTCGAGGCAGCAGGATTTCTGCTGATAGACTTAGCAGGAGTCTGGTTCAGGAATGACCGTTGTTCGCGAGAGGTAGAGCACCTGGGACCAGTTCAAGACCCAGTTCAAGAAGAAATTCTTCTCGACCACTGCTAGAGTAGCCATGGGCTACGATTCCAGAACATCCAGCAGGGGAACCGTTCTGTTGATGACTATGCGGAGAGTTTAGTCGTCTGAGCCGTTTTGCTCCTAGTCTGGTTGCTGATCCAGAGGAGATGACCCGTAGGTTTTGCCATGGTCTAGTTCCAGACATTGGCATCCTTATAGTGGCGAACGGTACGACTGACTACTACCAGAGCCTAGAGTTGGCCCGGAGTATTGAGGAGCGTCTTCTGTCATGCAAGAGGCCGGCTTCTGTACATCATGAGGGACCGTCCAAGCGTCAGGCTTTCCAGCAGAGAGTGCCGATCCACCCAGCAGACTTACCGTCCCCCTACACCACATCATCAGACCCCGCCAGTTAGAGCCCCGGGACCCCGATCAGCAGAGCAGCAGCAGAGGGAGCTATATTCTTTCTGCGGAAGACCAGGGCATGATCACACCGTCTGCAGGAAGAGGTTGAAGCAGTGTTTAGCTTGTGGGTCTGCCACCCATCAGATTCGGAGTGCCCAGTAGCGAAGACTAGAGGACCTCCCGACTCAGCAGCAGAGGTTCGGGCAGCATCTGCAGCAGCAGAAGGGACCTCAGGGGAGGGTTTAGAGTCTAGCCATTGAGCCGGAGCCGGAGCAGGTTTCGGAGCCGGATTACTTAGCTGACGTCATCACAGGTCATGTTTATTTGCATACTTTTCTAGCTGTATGTTTGTTTGATTCTGGTGCATCTCATAGCTTCCTATCATTAGAGTTTATGCATAACATCATCTAGTAGCTACACCTACTGCAGAGATTAGTAGAGTGATGATGGGAGGAGGACCAGTGCCTATTAGATCTATCTATAGATGTTCTATTTTTATAGCGGGAGAGAGTTCAGAGGGCGATTCTTTGTGATGCCACTCCCCGGTTATGATATCATATTGGGGATGGACTGGCTTAGCTATCCATGCATCTATAGATTGCCATGGGGTAGTATTTTGTTCAGTCCCCCAGGCACAGCACCATTCAGTGTCAGGAGGACAGGGCCGGAGATCAGCCTAGAGCCGAACTGTTGTGCGACAGTCGGGGATGCAGCACCGCCACACCTATCATTAGGGAGTTTATGGATGTATTCCCAGAGGATCTTCCAGGACTTCCGCCTGACAGAGATGTGGAGTTCACTATAGATTTAGTGCCGGGTTCATCACCAGTATCCCGGGCTTGCTATAGAGTGAATCCCAAGGAGGCCATAGAGATGAAAGAGCAGATTGATGACCTGTTGAAAAAGGTTTCATTCGATCCAGTGCTTCTCCATGGGGAGCACCAGTGCTCTTTGTGCCTAAGAAGGATGGTACAGTCCGGTTGTGTATTGACTATCGGGCCTTGAATCATCACCATCAAGAACAAATATCCTTGCCCAGGATAGATGATTTTTCGACCAGTTGAGCGGGGCGAAGGGTTTTCCAGGATAGACTTGAGATCCGGGTACCACCAGGTGAAGGTTAGGCCACAGACATCCAGAAGACGGCGTTCAACACGAAGTACGGGCAGTACGAGTTTCTGGTGATGCCATTTGGTCTCACAAATGTGCCAGCTGTCTTTATGAACTTGATGAATAAGACATTTCACCAGTATCTGGATAAGTTCGTCGTAGTGTTTATCGACGACATCCTGATATACTCGAAGACGCCGGAGGAGCATGCAGAGCACTTGCGGATAGTTTTGGGGATTCTGAGGCGGAGAGATTGTTTGCCAAATTGTCGAAGTGCGAGTTCTTTTTAGACCGAGTGGAGTTTCTCGGCCATGTAGTCACTGGAGATGGAATCTCGGTGGATCCCAGGAAGATTGCTGCAGTTGAGACGTGGAAGGCTCCGACGTCAGTTTCAGAGATCAGGAGCTTTCTGGGTTTAGCAGGCTATTACAGAAAGTTCGTCCAGGACTTTGCTAGGATAGCTGAACCCATGACGAAGCTGACGCGGAAGGACGCAGAGTACATTTGGTCAGAGGACTGCCAGGCGGCATTTGAGGAGCTGAAGAGGAGGCTGACGACCGCTCCAGTTCTGACTTTACCTTCAGGTTCTGGAGGTTTCACCATATACAGTGATGCTTCTGGGAAGGGGCTAGGATGTGTCCTACAGCAGCATGGGAAAGTAATTGCTTATGCATCTAGGCAATTGCGGACTCATGAGAGGAATTATCCTACCCATGACCTAGAGTTAGCGGGTGATCTTTGCACTCAAGTTATGGAAACATTACTTATACGGAGAGCGTATGGAAATCTTTACTGACCACAAAAGCTTGAAGTATGTGTTCACGCAGAAAGAGCTGAACATGAGGCAAAGACGATGGTTGGAGTTGATGAAGGACTTCGACATCGATTTACAGTATCACCCCGGGAAGGCAAATGTGGTGGCGGATGCGCTGAGCAGGCATCCGATGGCATGGTACCTGATGATTGATCGGCATTTGCGGGAGGATCTGGAGAAGCTCGGTATCGAGCTAGTTCGGCCAGGATCAGTGATACAGATGATGGCGCTTGACATTCAGTCAGGTTTGATGGAGCAGATCCGGGAGGCACAGTCTACAGATGAGAGCCTTCGCAGACTTCGACCCCAGGCATTAGCTGGATTGCTGGATGACTTCACTATAGCAGAGATGGATCCGCATCGATTGTGCGTGCCGAAGGGAGATCTAGTAGAGCAGTCTTGCAGGAGCGCACCGATCGAGATATTCTATTCACCCTGGTGCTAACAAGATGTACCGTGACTTGCGGAACATCTTTGGTGGCACGGGATGAAGAGGGATGTATCGCGTTTTATCTCGAGATGCTAGTTTGCCAGCAGGTCAAGGCGGAGCGCCAGAGGCCAGCTGGTTTGTTGCAGCCGTTACCCATTCCTGAGTGGAAGTAGGAACATATTACGATGGACTTCGTTTCAGGGCTTCCTCGTTCCCAAGGAGGGAAGGATGCCATCTGGGTCATCGTAGACAGGCTGACGAAGTGTGCGCACTTCATACCCTTCAAGGTGGGGCTTTCCACCGAGAAGTTGGCGGAGCTATATGCAGCAGATAGTTGCCTACACGGAGTGCCGGTGAGCATCGTGTCAGACAGAGACAGCAGATTTACATCCCACTACTGGAGGAGCTTGCAGGAGGAGTTGGGCAGTAGGCTCAAGTTCAGTACGGCGTACCACCCACAGACAGATGGGCAGTCCGAGAGGACGATACAGACGCTGGAGGATATGCTGAGGACTTGCGTGCTGGACTTCGGAGGATCATGGGAGAGCCATCTGCACTTGGTAGAGTTTTCATACAACAACAGTACCAGGCCAGTATTGGTATGTCTCCTTTCGAGGCGCTATATGGACGACGATGTCGCACACCGCTCTTTTGGGATGATGTCGGAGACAGAGTTATGCTTGGGCCAGAGATGATCATGGATGCAGCAGAGAAAGTCGGGATGATCAGAGACAGGCTCAGAGTAGCTCAGGATAGGCAGAAACACTGGGCTGATGCTAGTCGCAGACCGATGGAGTTCGCAGACGGTGATATGGTGCTAGTGAAGATATCACCTACTCGAGAGGACGATCCGGTTCGGACGAGGAGGGAAGCTGAGCCCCAGATACATCGGGCCGTTCGAGGTACTTGGCAGGATCGGAGAGGTAGCTTACAGGGTTGCACTTCCACCCAACCTAGCAGGAGTTCACGACGTCTTTCACGTATCTCAGCTGAGGAGATATGTTCCAGACCCCAGTCATGTGCTAGATCATTCAGAGTTGGAGGTCGGACCGAGCCTTACAGTTTCTGAGCAGCCAGTGGAGATATTAGACCGGAGAGAGAAGAGGCTGAGGAACAAGGTTATACCCCTAGTACGAGTAGCTTGGAGCCGTCACTCCCCAGGTGAATCTACTTGGGAGAGGGAGTCGGACATGAGGGAGAGATACCCTTACTTGTTCGATCCAACCGCTACGAGGGAACCACCCGTTCCCGCTTGATACCTAGAGGTTAGTTTCGATCGCAGCCTTAGTCATTTTGTTGCGCTTGCTATGTTAGAATATTGTTGGGTCTTCAATCCTTGTGAATTTCGAGGACAAAATTTTTCAAGGAGGGAAGACTTGTAAGCCCCTGTTTTTCAAAATTTATTTTTAATTAGTGTTAATTAATTTTTAGTGACAAATTAGCCTTAAAATAATATTTAGATTTTTAGGAATTTTTCTAGAATTTTAAATGATTTTAAATAAGTTTTATATATTAAAAATATCAATTTGCAATTTTCAAATTGTTTAATATAGTTTTGTAATAATTAGAATTGTTTTAATATCAGTTTGTAAATAGTTAATTGTTTTTAATGCGGAATGCAAATTTAATTTTGTATTTAGACGCTGGAAGGACCTATCCGTGATTTCCTAAACTCTAGGGGGTTTTCTGCTAAAACCTAAACCTAACCCTAACCGACCACCGCCTCTGCGTGTCGTCGTCTCCGACAATCCACGACCAAACCCTAACCCTAATCCTAATTTCTAGCCTAATCCCACGCCCTAGGGTTCTATAAATAGCCCCTGACCCCCAGACCCTAACCCTAGACTCCACGACCACCACAGCCCCCTACGCCGCCGTAACCAACCCATCTTCCCCGACGAGACTCGCCGGAGTTCGCCCTAACCTAGCCCGACGCCTACACACCACTTCGACAGCCCCGACCACCACCATTCGACGCGTCTCTCTGAGACGATTGCAGCGCCACCACTCCGCCACTGTCACGACGCCTCCTCCGCCGTCCAGACCCTTCGACAGCCCCCGATCGACTGGACACGTGAGAGTAGCAGTGTCCTTACGAGTCGTGCGTGTCTCGTGTTGTGTCCATATTGTTCGCCGTGTCTTGGCGAACATGAGCGTGGAACTGGACACGTGAGATTGTGTCGTACGGTCAAAATCACCCGAACATGATACCTGTGTCCTTAACTGTCAGGACACATGACAGATATTTATATTTTTTTTATTTATTATCTAACCTAATACGAAATAAAATGAACTAAAACCCTATTCCTAACAAACGGGCCAACTGGCCCACTGGCCAGCGCGCAGTAACCAAACCCCCCCCCCCCCCCCCCCCCCCCCCCCCCCCCCGCGCGCTTCTTGGCCTGGGTTCGAACCCTGCCACTGCTGTATCTTTTTCTTTTTTTTTCTTTTCCTTTTTCCTTTTTCTTTTATATATATATCTTTATATATATGTATATACTATTTTTGTATATATATATGTATTAATATATATACTATATTTAGGTATATATAGTTGTTGTTTTATATATATATATTATATATATATATATATATTATATATATAATAATATATATATATATATATATATATATATATATATATATGTCTTATGTATACCTATATATTATGTATATATATTTCTTTGTGTATATATATTATCATATATATACTATTATATGTATATGTATACATTAATTTTGTATATATATATATATATATATTATAGTTGAGTATTTTCTTATATGTATGTATATATACATATATTTGTATATATATATATATAATATAGTTGAGCATTTTCCTATATATATAAATATCCCTATATTTATATATATATATATATCTATATATATATATATATATATATATATATATATATATATATATATTTTAAATATATATATATATATATATATATATATATATATATATATATATATATATATATATATATATATATATTATTTCCTATATGTATTTTACTTAGCTTAGTGTAAATTATTTATATAAATAATGTTCATACTTTTATAGTTACTATGTAAAACTTTACCTTATTAAAATAATAATATTTATTTTGACTATTACCAAATTATATTTTATTTGTATTTAAATTGCTGCAACCATTTGGTGTCCAAGCCTAGCATGGGTATTTGGGCCCAAATGTGTTTTCACATATTCAAGACCTGTACAAGTCATATTGGACTTGATTCATGGCCTTGGGTCCTGTATTTGAACTTTGGTTCAAATTATATACATGGACAAAATACGCAGATAATTAATTATTGTGTGCAAAGCTGTTTTTGATTTTCTAAAAATACTTAAAGTATTGCTAAAATTATGGAAAAATAGTTTTTGGATACTATGTTAAGTTAGCTAATTTAGTATAAATTTTGTAGTATTTAATTTACTGTTTTGCCACTAGTTTGGCATATAAAACCAAAACTCATTTTCTGTATACTTAGGAAAACTGATTTTTATAAAATATTAGTACTGGTTAATAAATTCCAGAAAAATTATAATAAATTTCTATGATTAACAAGGATCACCTTGGTACTTTACTTTAAGAAAAACTAGGTTTTTTTGTCTACTTCAAAAATTGTTAGAACACAATGATCTTTTGATTTATTTATTGATTAATTACGACTTGTAGCTTTTTGTGTTATTTGGAGTTTTAGTCGTGTTGAACCCCATCCCTCACTAGTGTAAAGACCCTAGAAAGTTAGTTAACATAGTGTGTAACCCCACATTGGTCTCCTATGCCAAGTCATCATTTTGGCTAGGTGCCCAGTCACAAGTCGTGTTTCACCAATTAGTGTCCTAGTATTTTAGCTTAGTGTAAAACTAAGTTGTTGTATTTACTTCTACAGCGACGAGTTACTGGACATCCATAGTACTGTTATCACAGCTTGTTTTGTTTTGCTTTGCTAGAGGCAAGTACTTTCTACGAACTTTACATATTGTCACTTAAATGAACTGCAAACCCCACCATGTTGAATGCTGATCCTTGGGATAGCAAGTTAGAATCTCTACATGATATACTTTCAGTTACTACCATGCTTAGAATAGTCTTGATGTATCTCTCACATGATTAGAATATGGGTTATGGGAAAACTGATAGTTGAGTACGTGATCTTGCCCCCTTCTCCGTACGTACGTACCGAGCAAGGTTGATATTTTATATGTATACCTTGTCGTATGCTTTATCTCAACGCGGATTTGTACGTATGTACATCTGTCGCCGTTTCACTTGTACGGAAGTACATTTCATTATGTGCCCCCCTGCACATTGTACATCTATTGACCGATCACGTACCTGCTACAGTTTTAAACATTACATATACAGCTGTTTCTATGACATATGTATCCTTGCCATGATAGATTGAGTGATGCCATGCTTTCCAGTTATTCCTCTCATGTTCATTTCCATGTTTCATATGCTAGTTTGCTAGATTTAGTACTTGCTCCCGTCCTGACAGGATAACGTTGTAGGTGTCCTTACTGAGGAGGAGTTACTCTGCGACTCATACTATGGAGTTACTGTCGGGGACCCGGCTCTGCTTTACGAGGATGTTCCTGCAGGGAACCTCGCCTAGTTGTCTTTTGTTTACTTAGACTTTTGAGAGTAGACATGTATTAGACTACATCATTTTGTAACTGGACATGTATCCAGTTTTACATTTCAGTTTACTTGTACTTGGATATTTTACTATATACGACGACTTTTGTGTTTGGAGCATTTATGATTCTTCTTCACTTATAGAACTGTTAGTACATTTAGTCTTATCCTGTTGTCTTTAGAACAGCTTACTACGTTTTATCTCAACGTAGGCTGGACATGACTCGGCCTGGCCCAACAATTTGGGTAGCGGGTCGTGACACTAACGTATGTCAAGACGTCGCTAACCGGAAAGGCAAACGTCGCAGATAGTCGTTAGACGTCGCTAAGTTGCTGACATGGCAAACTCGACATGTCAGCAAAGTAGTCTACTAACGTCGCAAAGGACGTCGCTATTCATGTATCCGAATGTCGCTAACCTGTGTCAGAGATGTCGCTGATGGTCGCCAGACGTCGCTAATATCGTGTCGTGGCAAACCCAAAATGTCAGGTAGTACGTCACTAAACGTCACAGATTACGTCTCAAACCGCTGAACTGTTAGCGAAAATTAGCAACGAATACCTATGTTGCTAATTAGCAACGTCTCGTCGGCAAACGTCGTTATCCACTGAAAATCTAGCGATGTCATGGCGTCTCAAATATACGACGCCATGGCGACGAACAGCGACGTATTCTATGTTAGCGACCACATAATATGCGACATGGAGAATTCGTCGCTAAACGAAATCAACGACGTTTTCTTCCCATTTAGCGACGTCTTATGGCGTCGGTAAAGTGACTTATTTTGGTAGTGTTTAAAGTGGGATGCACATTGAATTATGATAAAACAAGTGGGATGCAACTCAAAATTTTTCTTATTTTTTTAATTTTAGTTAAATATCTGATTGATTTTCTCTTTTCCTGATAGAAAATGATTTTCTATAGTCCTTCTTCCTAAACAAACTGCAAAAAGAAAATCTAAATCTTCTCTTTATCAGATTTCATTGATAAAATTTTGAATAAAAAACATGTGAAACGTTCTATCCATAAGTGAAGATGAAGACAGACTCAGAGAAGGTGATCAATGGTTAGTAGAAACTTTGGAGGTTGAAAAGTATAGAAGCATCATTGACAACGATGATAATTTTTTTAAAGTTAATATGATAATAAAAATATTTAAAAATTTAAGAAAATAAAAAATATAAGGATAAAGAGGAAGAATGTGAACTAAATTTTTTACACGATAAACTTAACAAAATCAAAAAAGGATAAAATGAATAAAAATAGGGGTATATTTAACAAGACCGTTATATTTATCTCGTTAAACATATATCCAAATTAATTCTAAAAGTATGTATATAACATATCATAATTAAAATATATTCAAATCATATATAAACTTTTTTAATCTTATCTAACTAAACATATATCCAAAAATCCTCTATAACAAACTTAATTAAAATATATCTAATTCATATTTAAACTATTTTAATATAGTTTAAATTTCTAACTAATTTTTCAATCAAAGAAATTATTTTGGTATCAATCATATTGCCTATAAAAATTACTTCCCTAAAATACAAGTTGACATGACTAGTATCATATACAGTCAAGTCTAGAAATTACGTACCATAGTAACCCATATTACATACCAATCTTACTGTTAAGTGGGACCCACTACATACATGTTTTTGGTTAGCTTATGATAAATTTGTAATATTTTGAGACCCTAATCATAATTAAATCCTTATTATGTTTAAAAGTGCACTAATTAACAGCTTTTAGATAAATACGTAATCCTTTTTCCTGACTTTAATGATATCAATAATAACTGTTAATTGTTTTTCCAATGTATATAAACACGTAAAAAAATATATATATATAAATCTTGACAATTTTTGGTAAGCGGTCAGTTGGAGTTTGCTTCAAATTAGATTCGTGCACTTTCTCGACCAATTTAAATATTTTGTACCATACTTAGAAGGTTATCATTACAGAATTTGAATAGATGAAGATAAACCAATTTAATTTGTATTATATACAAGTAGATCCAATCCTGATTAGAATTAGATTTCTCTTCTCTACCACGACCCTTTAAAACGTAGCATGGTGAGACTAGGTTATGACTCTGACCCGAAGTGTTTTCTTATTCTTTCTCTCGTCTCCGATCATCAACGAGATACTCGAGGAAAATACTGACATGTACGCGCAGCCGCTGGACGTCCCCAACGACGCCCTCGGAGACGTGCCGTTGCTTAGGTGGGACGACCTGGTAATTTTACCGCCCAGACGCACCGGTCTCTCGAACAAGAGGGAGTACGAAGACGTGCTCGAGCCGTACGAAAAGGAGAGGGAGTACGAAGTTGGTCCCTCGAAGTGGGAAGGTGTGCTCAAACTGTTTAGTCAACCCTACGAAGACACGCTCGAACCATGCGAAAACAAGGAGAGGGAGTACAAAGTTGGTCCCTCGAAGTGCGAAGACGTGCTCGAACAATCTAGTCAACCCTACGAAGACGTGCTCGATCCATACGAAAAGGAGAGAGAGTACAGAGTTGGTTCCTCGAAGTGCGAAGATGTGCTCGAACTGTCTAGTCAACCATATGAAGATGCGCTCAAGCCATATGAAAAGAAGGAGAGAGAGTACAAAGTTGGTTCCTCGAAGTGTGAAGATGTGCTCGAACTGTGTAGTCAACCCTGGAAGTACGAACATAGAATCGAAGGGACTCCTAGGCTTTGTACAAGTCAACTTCCTTCATATAAGAGGAGGAAGAGGAGTCGAAGTAGTGTTAGAAGGAATACATGGTCTCTCGATCCCCCAGTGTTGTGGCCTGACGATTCAATGTGTTCCAGTAGCAATGACAGTTCGAAAAGCCGCAAAATCAAGATATGCAGCTACTGCAAGACGAAGGACTCTCCGCAGTGGAGAGCAGGGCATGACGGACCTGGGACACTTTGCAATGCGTGTGGGATCAGATACGCAAATGGAAGAATAACAAGAAAAAGATCAGTGACCAAAAGAAATTGTTTTCTAAGTATAAGAAAGAATGTTTGAGTTATTTAGATACGTAGGTTTTGTATTATACATTTATATATGCCTACATCAACTCGAAGATATGTTATATATTTCAAAAAAAGTGATAGTACAAATTTAAAATTTAATTTCAGAAAGTTAGGTGTCCATATAAAACCATAATGTAGCTTCGTTCATGTTTGTAAAGATTTTTTTTTTTTTTTTTTTTTTTTTTTTTTTTTTTTTTTTTTTTTTTTTTTTTTTTTGAAATCACACTCTCACACACAATTGGGGGGCTCGAACCTTGCCGGCCCCTCCGGGTGTCCGCTCTAATACCACTAGGCTAGAGAGCTCGGACTGTTTGTAAAGATCGTTTATGTGTACTTATTTACTTTTCATATACCGAAATGCTTTGTTGCCCGCAGGCGGGCCAGCCCGTCCGCCTGCGTGGCACTCCCCCATTGGCCCTCCCCTGTTAGCATGGGGTCCACGCCGTTGACCGGCCAATGGGGGAGGACCACGTGGCGGGCGGACTGGCCCGCGGGCCAAATAGCAGTCTCCTTTCATATATTCAAAAACAAGAGTTTAGTCGAAAAGAAAAGTGCAGGCCGAGAAGGTTTGGGAAGATAATAGACGTCTGAGCCACCTCCACTCACGACCACTCTTGACGTCTTTAAGGAGATTATTGTGTTGAATCAATTCATCTTTAATTCTTCTCTCCCCAATGTAGTTGTTATTTCCGGTTATAGGAGAAACAAACAAAAGTCGTACAAAATGAAAAGTTGAAGATTACAACAACAACCACTTAAGTAAGATTACAAATCGCCAGTCTTGAAAAAACTTTGAAATAACGCAACTAAGTTTTTACAACAAGAAATAGAAGAAAGAAACTCTTTCTGGGGCGATTTTAATCAGGGACGAACGCAAAAATTTAAGAGAGAGGGGACGAACTCAAAAGTAAAGAAAGTCCAAAAATAAAATCACATAATAAAAATTAGCATATATGTATTTGGTTTCACATGTCTTACAAAAACAATATTACTAATATCAAATTGCAATCCTCCTCTCCGATTGCACATATTCTCGTTGAATAATGTCTCCATTGCCGACAGTCCCAGAAATGTCTTTCTCAATGTAAGAGACCAAGCAGTCATTCATAAACTCATCTCCAAGTCGATTGCGTAGCTGAGTCTTGATAATTTTCATGGCTGAAAATACCCTTCCGATAGTTGCTGCCGCAATAGGTAAGATTAATGCCAATTTCATAGTCCGAAATACCAACGAATATTGTCGATGTCTCTTTGTTTGCACCATTTTTCTAGCAAGCCAACTAATCCTTGTAACATTAGAAAATTGCTCATTGGTGCGAACGTCCTCAATATAGTTTGAAAGTTGATATCCAAGACATGAAAGATCATCTTCATCAAAATCAGAGGAGTAAAGCTCAGAAAATTGTATCAACTTATCCATATCAAATGCAGCGAAAGAATCTCCTGGATCAAGACATGACATACACAACAACAACTCCGTATTCACTTCAGTAAACTGACTATTCAACTCTTGAAGTTGTAAATCTATAGCGGAGTAGAATAATCCAACATGATAATTAATAATGAAGATTTGTGCATTTTTCAACACTACGACGTGACCTTCCATGAACTTCAAAGTTGGCTTCCATGTTTGGGACTCTGATTCCATACTTTATGCAAAATAAAGACACTTCATTTAACAATGATTCCCATGCACTATCTCTCTTTCTTTGGAGTGTTTGCTTGGTTATTTTTACAATAAGATCATAGCATTAACAATAACTTGATATTTTCTTTGTAATGCTTGTGACAAGTCATTGGTAATTCCCAAGTTCATTTTCATTAGGTGTAAACAAAAGGCAAACTGAAAAGTTTGAATTCTCTCACATAGATTATCTGCTTGAGTTCTGTGAATCACATCATGTGCATCTTCTCCTATAACCAAGAGTGCATCAATTACTGAGGAAAATAAGTTAATCAAACTCACTATTGTGCCAAAATGAGAACCCCAATGTACATCACCCGATCGTTTTAATGTTGTTTCTTGATTCAAACCTCTCCCAGTCAATATTTCACCATCATTAATTCTTTGAATAACATTTTCAAGTTGTTTCTCTCGAAGAAGATCTCTTCGTTTGCAGGAGGCTCCAACAACATTTGACAAAAGCGCTACAATATCAAAGAATGCACCAATCTTTGTATGATTCTTAGCAACAGCTACAAGTGTCAGTTGTAATTGATGAGCAAAATAATGAATATAATGGGCAGATGGATTCTCCATCACAAACAAAGCTTTAAGACCATGTAACTCATCTCGCATATTGCTTGCTCCATCATAAACTTGTCCACGGATACTTGATAAACTCAGTCTATGACTAGAAAAGAGGATCTCGATGGCTTTCTTAAGCGATAAGGCAGTAGTATCACTTACATGTACAATGCCAAGAAAGCGCTCAACTATGCATCCTCTATAATCCACAAAACGTAAAGCAACAGTCATTTGTTCTTTCACAGATATATCCCGTGCCTCGTCAACTAAAATAGTAAACAAACCATCATCAACCTCTCTAATGATTGCATTTGTAGTCTCACTTGCAATGGCACTAACAATCTTTTTTTCAATTCTAGGCGATGTCAATTTATGATTTTCAGGAGCATTCTTCAATACAACATAGTTGATTTCTTCATTATGGTCAGCAAGAAATCGTAGGAGTTCAAGAAAATTGCCTTGATTTACTGAATCTTCAGATTCATCATGACCATGAAAAGCCAAATCTTGACTCAAAAGAAATCTAATACAATCAACTGATGCAGTCAATCGAATATGATAATCTGCTTGCATTTGTGCAGATTGATTAAACATGCAAACTTATATGTGTTGTCGTTGAAGTAGTAGATCACTGCATAGCCCTTGAACATTGATTATGAGTACTATTATGAGCTGTAACATGAATACTGAATCTTCTCTTCTTCTTCCAATTTCTAAACCCCTCTCCAACAAATGCATCACCACCGCCTTGGTGCCCGTAGTTATGTTTAAATAGATAACAAATCAAATAATAGGCAGCATCTTTCAATGTGCTGTACTCCAACCAATCGTACTCCATAAACCAAGCAGTAACGAAACTACGATTGACTCCAGAAAATAGTATTCCCGAAAAATGATGATTTCTAGGTTGACATGGTCCTTTTTGTAAATACCACCGTCGAACCTTCTCTCTATCATTAACATCATACTCGTGAATATTTTTTCTTAATCCAGGATCGGTGGAAGCTCGTTCAAGTTGATCTTTATATGAGGGACTTGAGGGAGCATAGGAGTAGTGGAGTGATGAACTTCTTGTTGATTTCTAGAAGAAGAATTCATATTTGTAGACTTTGGTATCGACACCTTAGAAATAAACCTTTGCATCCTGAAATAATAAATGAAACCTAATTTATCTCCCATTTTACTTACCTAAACTATCATATTTTCCACATTAATAACATGTATTACGTTTTTCCACTTTAATAACCCGATCTACTTCTTTTATCAACTCAATATCTTAAGCAAAATGTATCTTAATCTAAATAAAACTTGCTTAGCTTACATCAGGGACAAAATATAAGATTATCAACGAAATAAAATTTGTTCATAATACAAATAAATTCTTGGATCGATGCTAAGGTTATCAAAATTGCTCATGGGATGTGCATGACTATAAGTTCGATTCATTTAAAATGCACAGATGTGTGATTTCCAGAGTTTTCTTTAACCATATATATTCAAGTTTTGCATAACTAAAAGAGGAATAATCATAACTAGCAGCCACTACTAAAGAATTTTTATGTGTTGAAAGAAGAAGGTAATTTGTGTAACCTTAGAAGCTTAAGATAGCAAGCTAGGAAGCCAGGAATGTCCCAATGTTGCTAGTCTAATTTCAGCGTCCGTTACTGGATCCCCAACTGTGCCAAGAACATGATCATCTCGCCAAGAACGCTTCTAATGCTAACCTCTTGCTTGGAGTTGGAGTCTTGGATAAATGTGAATGGAGTTACAAATTATGTAATGTGCAATTTCTATATAAATAGAACCGAACAAGTTCTGCACTCCAAAAATGAGGAGTGTTCATCACTCTAGTGTACAGTGTGGTGTGGTGTACCGTGTAGGGATGGGACGGAAATCACATATGTTGTACACTGTAATTACTCCATGGTACAGTGTGGTGGGATGTTCTTCACGTCTGCCCCTGGCTGGAGATGACTTCTCTGAGTTCCCTCTGCAGCAAATGTGCAGCTGGTATATTGTATACTGTCCTTTGTGAGCAATTGAGCAAACCTATCACTTTCTTGAGTTGGTATACTGGCTCTTATCACACTGGTAGTCACTTCAACTTTTGACTCTTGTCATACTGTATACTGTCCTTTGTGAGCAAACCCATCACTTTTTATTTGTGAGCAAAGAAACTAACATTGTTTTCTCAACAATGTGGGGTCATGGTCGGAAGGTCTGCTGGTATGGTCGTTTTAGTGTTAATCAATTTTTTCTTTCAAAGCTCAGTGGGGTCAACTGACCCCACTTATCCTATAATGCGTTCCACCCTGATCATCATCACTGTTGCTTAAAAACAAGATTCGATCATTTTCCATCGATCTGCTTCCAGAAATCGCAATTTTACCATGTCAAATTTATGGAACGCTTATTTCCTCACCCTAAAGATGAACAACAATTAACTCTCGAAGAGAACTTCTTGGCTTCACGACTGCTGCAAACTTTTCTCTCATTGCATATATTCTTAAGCATATTACTAAGAAAAAAAAAAGAGAATATATAGGGAGTCAAGATGTCACGCTCCGTCTCCACAGAACCAAAAGTCATAACTGGTCGTGATGTCGTACAATTCTAAATTGTGCTTGTACAAGACAAGAACAAATACGTTCGATAAATATCTCAAAAAATAAAGTCGTAGGAAAAAATAAGCAAAAAAATTGATAAAACACAAAATATATAAAAATAATTCTCTACTGATAATTTACAGTAAAAATACAACGACTCTTTGGCCAAATGAACAACTATAATACAAACAATGGATCTTATTACAATGAAGGATATTGCCACAAGGTTTATACAACTCGTAAGTACAAAAAATTTACAATATTTCATACATTATATCCTTTATAATAAAAAATTACATCTTCCAATCGAACATCCTCAAGTTGTCAAACGAGCTCCAAACGTCTCAGAACGTCCAAGCAACTTCTAGCACCCGTGGAAGAGGGGATCAACACATTAATTGGGGAATGCACTAGTGAGCGGTCTTAACCCGACTCACCTAAACCAACACTGTAATCATGTGAGAACATATAAAATTATTAAGTGATCTTTCTACTTTCTCTAGGATTAGTTAACAATTCATAAACATGTATATCTAAACCTAAATGTGTCATTCGACACGATAAATCCTATCTAGGTCTACCATCCAATTCCTTGCAAAATAACGATTAACATTCATGGTATATAAATTTGTCATAAGTGTGTCTTTGCATTAATTGTTATGCCTATCCAATGAGCACACCTCATAAATGAGCACAATGAGCACAATTATTTCTATCCGTAGATTTTAGCTAAGTTAAATCTAATGGTTCAACTGTCAATTTATATTTAATGAATGATCGTAAATTATTGACAATAGAAGATGTCAAATCTTAATAAATTATTTAACCTCACCCCAACCCAACCCGGCTCATGCTACTCGTCTCTCTCATCTTCGTCTTATTTTCCTTCCTCTCCAAGATCGTGGAGGTCGGCTCAGTTGATATAACAACTATTATATCGGGACTTGTGGTACATGAAATGGATTAATTCTAATAGTTTTGGATGTTCTTCTTAAGAAAAAAGAAGATGTATGTTAGCGACCTCTTTTGTCTAGTTTCATCATGTTTGTTCTTTATTGTGCGATAATTAGAAGAACAAGTTTCTTTCAGTTGTCTTTTGGCGCTCTTTTATACAGATTTCTTACATGGTTGTTTGATGTCAGTTTTACAGTTTACTGGGTTACTCAGACTCTTTTCAGCCACATTATCGAGGACATTGCCCTGCCCTTAGCAAGCATTGAACTAAAGATGTAATATCAAATAGTCGATGCCAATTTTTTTTAATAAAAGCTAATTAATATGGAAGAGGCTAAAAGTAGTTTGTAATTTAGAACCCTCTCTATTACAAAATTTTGATATGGGAACACACAATTGCTTAGAGAGAAACAGAGTGCATGCGACTAATTATAGAAAAGGACATAAACAGAGTATCTAGCAAGCTAAAGTATCCTTGTTGAATCAAGAATTACATATAGAATCTATAAATTACAACTTTAGCCTAATGTAGGTCAATGCATATTCATGTTACAAATATTTAGTTGCTTTACATTCAATTTGGTGCATAGCTGGTGACCAATGGAGCAATCAAGCTCTCCATAGCAGCCAATTTTGGTTTGATGTTTCCCCTTAAGCTGCCACAACAGACCACGTGTCTATCTCTATTAGATCAGAATGTGCTTCTTCACCCACCGTCGTCTACATCTTGAAGAAACTGTCGATTGTGGGATACAGACGACAACGAGCAGAAATGAGTCCACTTCCACACTCTCGAAGAGGGGAGAAAGGAAGACGGAGAGGAGAGACACGAGTAGCATGAGTTGGGTTGGGTTGCGATGAGGTTAAATAATTTGTTAAGATTTGGCATCTTCTATTGTCAATAATTTATGATTATTCCTTAAATATAAATTGATAGTTCAACCATTAGATTCTTTTTTTTTTGGACAAATGGAATGTAATTTTATTAACTGATAAAGGAAGTTTCTCCAGTGCAGTTGGAGCCATCGTTGGGAATTAGAGGGGAGATACAATCTGGAGGAGAAGAAAAGAAAGAACTAGATGAATGTTTGATAGCGTACTCAGCAAGGCGGTGAGCTATATTGTTACCAGCTCGTCTGACAAACGAGAAGTTGAAATTCGCTGGAAGGAGGCCTGTTTCATCACGAATTGATTGGAATAAGTCATGTATTTTCCATGGTGACAGGTTATTTCCCCCATGAGGATCCTATGCACAGTGAGCGAATCCCCTTCGATGATGAACTCCTTTGATGTCAATTGTCTGGCTAACAGGATTCCTTGGTAAATTCTGTGTGTTTTTGCTAGGAGGTTGCTATTAGCAACTTGATAGTGCAACGAATGCCATGTTCTAGCTGCCACAAAGGTACCATTTGCGGTCTCTGGCGACTGTGGCTGTAGCCATAGCCGTTGGCGATGTTGCACCATCCACATTAATTTTGATCACACCTACGGTCAGGGGAGCCCATACAGTCGTTTGGATGGCCGCATGGCGCATGGCCTGGGTTTGTTCAATGGCTCGGACTGACCCGTCCATATAGGAGTTGTACAGGGCTATACCAAGTTGAATCACTCGTTGTACGTTTGGAGCTTCATGTCGGAAGACGCAAGCGCATCTAGCTTTCCAGATGGCCCACAGCAGCGTCGCCCCAAATCTGAAGGCGTCGTGAGAATCCTTTTCTTTGAGCCACTCTAGGAGAAGAGTGTGGATACTGTGATGGCTCTCCACTCTCAACCCTAATGGGCTAGCAAACCATACACTCCTGGCTAGGTTGTAATGGAGAAAGATATGGTCAGTATCTTCGTCGTGTGAGAGGCACAGTGGGCAGAGCTTGCTCATTGATGGTATGTGTTTGTTAATGGCTGCAGAAAGGGAAGTGCATTTTGGAGGAGTCGCCAAATGAACATTTGCATCTTTGGAGCGATAGCCTTCAAGTGCCACAGGTGCCTCCAAGTTGAAGCCTCGAGAGGAGCGGATGAGGTGCCAGCTTCTTGTCTTCGCAGTGTCTCGTATAGCAACTTGGTGGAGAATACCCCATTCTTGGCATTTGTCCATATGAGTTCATCAGGCCCATCTTCATTTCCAAGCCTGATTTCCATAATGGCCTTTGCCTCCATTGGGGAGAAGACGCTCTGAATGAGCTGGCTGTTCCAAGAGCGGGTGTTTATATTCATTAAGTCACGCACAAGCTTTGGGCCATTGTGTGGCCAACTGCTGGTTGTGATACGAAAGCCTGGAAGCGTTGGAACCCAAGGTTCTATTAATATGTTAATCCATCCACCTTTGATATGCCAACATACGTTACTGGCCATGATACTCCGCATGTTCAAGATGCTCGACCAAGAGTAACGATTAATTTGTACACCATAGAAAAGATCTGTTTGTTTATATCGGTAGAAGAGTCTGGAGAGGATGTTCGCGCAGAGAATGTAGATGAAGGGTGATAATGTGCAACCTTGTCGAAGGCCTCTAACAACTTTGAAGAATTCCTCAGGAACTCCATTTATAAGGATGGAGAACGAGGATGACGTGATGCACTTCATTATCAGTTGATTGGCCTTTCCTCGTATTTCCTTGCTATGAAGCGCATCTTTGATGAACGTTCAAGAGAGACGATCATATGCTTTGTACATATCGATCTTCAGTGCAAAGGAGTTCGTCACAGGAAATCACTTCATTGCATGAAAGATTTTCTGGGCGATGATGATGTTATCTGCGATTTGTCTCCCTGGTATAAAGCATTCTGGAATGGCAAGATTAGTTTATTCATAAGAGGTTTTATTCTAGAAGTAAGGATTTTAGAGATAACCTTGTATGCCATATTACATAAGGAGATCGGTCGGAAATCAACTGGGGATGATGGAGATTTTTTCTTCGGGATAAAAATAATTGTGCTCATTGGATAGGCTATATATATATATATATATATATATATATATATATATATATATATATATATATATATATATATATATATATATATATATATATATATTCAACTTAGCTAAAAATCTAAGGATAGAAATAATTGTGCTCATTTAGGAGGTGTGCTCATTGGATAGGCAATACACACACACACACACACACACACACACACACACATATATATATATATATATATATATATATATATATATATATATATATATATATATATATATATATATATATATACACGTCGATGACCTCTAGCTCAAGTGGCTAGTATGGAGGCATAGGGTCCAAGTGGACGGTGGTTCGATTTCCTATAGGAGCGATCATGGAATAATTATCATCTTCCAATATGTGTGTGTGTGTGTGTGTGTGTGTGTGTGTGTGTGTTAGGCCTGCAAGATAGTTGTCACTAGCATGCAACCTAACTATATGGCATTCACTGGTGACACACCCTTTTGGACTATTCATGATAAGACGATAATTCTTTTATTCCAGATAACGAGCTCCACTGAAAGTTCTGAATTATCTGTGTTTGTACGTTGGCACCAAGAAATTAAAACATAACATGCATAATAACATAAACTTGAAATAACTATGCAATGCATTCTCTTTTGTACGTCCACATTCCTTGTGCCAACGCTCATAATGTTATATTTCCCAATGCAGGGATTACCACATTCGTCTACTTTCCAATTCTGAAATATACCTTGATGACTCAAAGGTCCCAAATATTTCTCCATAAATCTATTGCTTTCTAACAATTGTACAATATTCTATATTTCTATATAGCAAGTTAACAACAATCATATTACTCTTTTTTATTTTATTCTTTTACTTAGCATTAATAATCTTTTTTTTATTTTATTCTTTTACTTAGCATTAATAATCTTATGGAATATAACAACAAAGACTAAGAAGAGTTTATTTTATTAAATAGTGAAGGTAAAGGAGAGAATTGTCAAAACCTATTTGATGAATTATCTTCCTTCCGATCATAAAGACTATAAATAAGTCCTCCGTATGAAACCAAGTCCAAAGGTCCTTCAAGTCAATCAATCAGCATAATGTACCACATGGAGTAGGACATTACACAAGCCCGAGCAGTCATAACTACCAACGATGGACAGTTAATCCGAGAAATAACTCTTCATTAAGTGGACGGTTACAACAATAACTTTCACTAAGTGGACTGTTACGAAGCTGAAACGTCCATACTGAAATACCCTAAAACAGTTATGATAGAGCCCAGTTTGAGCGGAAGCAACATCCATCAAGAAACCCAGGTCCAGCATGAGCAGCATCCGTGCTTGAACCCAGTTCCAGCTTGTGATGTCTCGCTCCACACAGTGCATTACGATGAGTCGTTGACTCAAAAAGTTGCGTTGACCTGAAATATGTATCGATGCAAATAGTTACGTTGACCCAGGAATGCATCGAGTAAGATCGATGCAAGTGTTAAGTTGGCCCGAGAGAAGCATTGAGTCGGTTCAAAGATTCTAAGAAATCGAATTGATGAATGCATAAGTCTGATTCGAACGAATATTGATTTTAGTTGGTTTTGTGTGCAGACTATGATTTT
The DNA here is from genome assembly GCA_029216955.1 of Iris pallida. Classification (NCBI taxonomy): domain Eukaryota; kingdom Viridiplantae; phylum Streptophyta; class Magnoliopsida; order Asparagales; family Iridaceae; genus Iris; species Iris pallida. The sequence goes on from JANAVB010025196.1 coordinate 64,088,692, forward strand.
ACGCTAAAATATAAGAGCTCGACATTTTGTCTTGTTTGTAACGGAGTCCGCAAAACCAAATCATCGCCTCGCAACGGACTGAGACATAGACACGATAAGCCAAATCGGTCGAATAATTCAACGAAGTACGAAGTGCTCGAATGGATAAGTCAGAAGAGTTGGTCGTACAACAAAGTTATGAAATCGAGCCGCAATGGCTCGGCAAAACAACAAGTCGTATCGGCTTAAGGTGGGAGGACTTTGATCCTTCTTTCCTACTCCGTCATGTCTAACTAAAATGCACCGTGGTATGCTAAGTTAACCTATCGAGTCCACGGGCGTGGCTCGATTGAAAAAAATTATCGTGCACCTCAAACCGTAAGATAGAACAATTGAATCGAAATGTACATCAAATGTACAATCGCCATAGAACATCGAAAACATTGCAGCGGTGAGCGCCTCGGTGCGCAAGCCATATGAACATCGGATAACTGTATCGACGAGTGCATCAAATGCACGAGTCAGGGGACATTGAACGATTGGATCGAAACGTGCCTCAAGGTACGAGTCGTTGAACATTGATCAAGCGCGTGCCTACGTGCACGACTTAGTATGCTAGAACATGAAAAGACTATCAACGCGAGTGCCTCAATGCACGAGCTAAAGAACATTGAATATTCTATCGAGACATGCCTCAAGTGCACGAGTCGGAGGGAATGAACATAAGTCTAGCACATTGAAACGTGTCAAGACGTGCATCGAATGCACGAGTAAAAGGATATCGAACAATTATTGAATGCAGCATGCTGCCTTGAATGTTTGGGACCTTCGGGTCATTTACTTGAATATTGAATCGAGGCGTTGAAACATCGAAAGAACAAAATTGTACGAAGAATGTGAGAACATAGAAAGATGATGCAAGAAATATGATATAATGCGAAGTCTGAGTTTCAGACTCAAGCTATGTTTGGTTGTATGAGTAGATGCGCGTTGCATGATCAAATGGACTTTAAATTAACCCGTGCACAGGTTCGTTTTCTTCGAACAAATGCGTCGGAACATCGGAACTGTTTGGCCTAGGAGGAATGATTATCGTGGCTTCGGGAGCACGAGCATTGCGGGACCTTCAGTAAGGATCGTAGCCAAGGCTGAATGGGTAGCATCACAACGCCACCAAAAAACATAGGTCCATTCTGACACGGTGATCGTCAGTGATCTTCATATATATAGGGGTCGGTGGACTGAATGGTGCTGGCACACAGAGATCTTGTACAACGAGCACTTATAACATGACCATGAAAGATGGTAGGCGTATTTACCTTGTGTCGGTACAAGGGCGAGTGCATCGATGTTGGAAAGAAGTCGCCATGAAACAATACAAGATTGATATTGGTTGCCTGTATGCTTATGTGAATAATGATAACATGCTTCCATGAAATACATGCTTTACCTACTTTTAAATATGTCATGAAACTGATCCTAAGGCAAATATAGCAAGATCACAAGTTAAGCTGCATGATTCATAAATTACTTAATGTCGATTTAGTAAAGTGGGTCAATATCAGTACGCGAGAGCATTAGTATTGATCCCCTACCAGATTGCTTGAGGATGCAGGAAATGGATTGCTCGCGACGGAGCTTCACTTGAACGCGCTGAGGCATGCATGGAATGCCATAGCGTCTTGAGGCGTGCAACCACATTGACGCTCGGACTTGCAACAGGATGATGCGGCCGAGATATAGAAGACATGATGTAAGGAACGGTAAAAATACTTTGTGGGCAAAAGAGAACTTGAGTGTTGTAAGCCAATCTGGCATGATTCATTTGGGCTATTGAAAGCCTTTGTAATTTCGCTGCTTATTGAATAAAAATAATTATTCCGTACACTCTGTTTCTTTCGCTGCTAAATGTTGAATCAAAGATAACCATTTTGAGAACTTGTCATCTTGCCTTGTGCAACTCCATACTCGTATGACATCACACCCCAGCGAGGACGATCAATTCGGTGAAATCAAGCGAGGACGAACGATTTCCTGAGTCGGGGCATGACACAGCTTGAGCAGCATCCATGCTGGAACCTAGGTCAAGAGGGAGCATCATGCACGCCGGAACCTAGGTCCAGTAAGAGAAGCCTCCACATTGGAACCAAAGTCTAGCGAGAGCAGCTTCATGCTGGAGGCTAGTTCCAACGGGAGCAACTCCCACGTTGAAACCTAGGTCTAGCGGGAACCAATCCGATGCTAGCCCGCTAGACTACGTTGTTCACAGTTGCACCCCGCGCTAAACAGCGCAATGACACACAAAAGTGTCATTTCGCATCTCATGCATTCATGCGAAGTGCTCCATCAAAGCGGCACTTTGTGCCCTTCGATTACACCCGCGTCCGCACCCGAGTTAGAGTCGATAGGCCCTTCTGGACATAATTTCTAAGAAAAATTCTTAAGAAATGGGTAACAAAAACTAATATTTCTTGTAGGTTCGATGGTTTGAGTTTCTTGGTTTCTAAATGTAGTTTTCTTCCAAACAAATACAAAAAGTAAAAAAAAAAAAAAATAGAGGAACAAGAACTTGATTGTAGGACACTTCATCTAGTTTTAAGGATCATTTAGCTTAGTCAAGTAGGTTCAAACAACCAAACCTTTAAGAAATTTAGTTTTTTACATGTAACCTACTACCGACTAGTTCGGAATATAGCTTGAGGGTGAGTCTTGTTTGTACGTCTATTTCTTCAGGAGTGGGCATTTCCGAAACTAAAATTTGATCCTAAGGGAGAAGTTAGTTGAGCCAAACAACTATCCGATTATGGATAGTGGATTGTAGATCCCAATGGAGCTTAAATAAAATATATCTGCAATTCCAATTGACCTTAAATTTGTTTATATATAATAAATAAATAACTACTTAAGCAAAGTTTGGAAAATATTGATTATAGTAATTGCCACATAGCTCTTGAAGTACTTTTTTGTTTATGGAAGTGAAAGAATGTGATTTGAGTTGCAAATAAATCGTTAATAAATTGATAGAGGAGCCAAAAGAGTCCTTGTAGAACTAATCTAAAATAGTGTATTAAATTTGGAACTATTTAAAATAGTGTATTAAATTTGGAACTATTTAAAATAGTGTATTAAATTTGGAAAGATGGTTGATAGAGGAGCCAAAAGAGTCATTGTATAACTATTTAAAATGGCGTATATATTATGAGAGAGATCCATGGCTGATTTATGCTTAAATATCTGACATTACGTTATTATATTATTATTTATTTTTGCTTACCTAACTAACATGTACGGCACATTAACATTACGTACAAGATTTCCGTAATTATTAATAGATCAAAAAGGGGACTATAAATTTCACAAATCAATTGGACAAAAATGTTTCATCATAATGTGAATCATAGATCTTAAAGAAAAACTTTTCCATCAAATGTGCTACTTGTTGGAGTTTTTCTTTTCTTTGACTTGTAGAGAGCTTGCTCTCAAACAAGCCATGTATGTCTAGTCCCACATTGGCTAGAAAAACTCATGGGTATCTCAATATAACTCCTCTTGAGGAATGGAGAGATGCACATGGGATGGTGACCCTAAGGAGGGGACCATGTGGATGAGTTTACATGGAGGTAAGGATAAGACACTTATTGAAAGCATTCATGCTTTTTGGCCAAGCTCAATTTAATTTCATATGGGCTAAGCCCCACGACTCGGACTCGGACTTATGAGGCGTAATGTGGAGTTTTGTTGGCGCACGTCAGCATGTTGCGTGAGCCTCTTGCGCTGCCGGTTGCGTGCCAGTTGGCGTGGCTGGGGGGGCGTAGGTGCGCTCATGTTGCGCAAGTGCGCGCGGACGCAGATTGCGCAAGTGCGCGCGGGCGTGACTGGCCTTGCACACCCTGTGCACGCGCTCTCGCACAGTTGAAGCGCTGAACGCTAGGCGCGCGCAACCATGTGCGCAGTGGCACAACATGGTGCTCGCGCACGTTGGCACTCAGTGGCGCAGATTGTAACTGAACTGTTTCGTAACGTGTGATAACGGATTCGATAATTTCGGATCTGACATTCAAATGTCGCGCACATTCCGGATCTGGACAGTTACAGAGAGAGCTTATATATAGAGTCTCTCTTCTCTCTCAGGGGTTGTACGTTTTGACAAAAAATTTCCACAGAAAGAGAAGAGAGAGCTTCTGTGTAGGCGTCACTTGTGAGTTCTCATTTTTTGAGGAGTCCGTCCATCCGTGAGCAGATTGGCAGAGCGTTCCAGAGTTCTTTTGAACTTGCTGGTTCTTGAAAGCTGACCGTGTGGGCGGATCTAGCTTTGAGCGCCGGTGTTCTAAACACCCCAGCAGGCTTTCTCCGATTACAAAAATCTTTTTAGATTTCTCGTTTGTCACCTTTACGAAAATCTTCTTAGATTTTTCGTTTTTAGAATCTTCCAAGGATTTCTGTTTTGCACCTTCTGTTGAAGTTCTGCAATCGAATCACAAGAGTTTTCTTCTGATATTCACGCCCCGGAAATAACAATCTCAAAGCTAGATCAGAAGATGGAAAACTCTCGTGTCTCTCTCATCGATACCAACTTTAATAAGTTGGAGAAATTCGACGGAGAACACTTTCAGATCTGGAAGAGGAAAATCATCCTTAATTTTCAACTCGTGGACGTCGACCATGTGTTGATTGAGGATGAACCGACGATTCCAGAAGGTGGTACTGCTGACACTGTTGCTGCTGCACATGTCAAGCAGAGTAAATGGAAGAGAGAAAACAGCATCTGCAAACTGCTGATTCTCAATTCCATAGAAGATTCTTTGGCAGAGTCCTATTCCAAGAAAGTGAAGGCCAAAGAAATCTGGGAGTCTTTAGGAAAGCTCTATGAAGACGACGAGAACAGGTCCAGAATCTTCATCGTCGATAAGTACCACAAGTGGCTCTTCGAAGACGAGAAGGCGATGCTACCTCAGGTGAAGGAATTCTTGAAGTTGCGCCAGAAGCTGGATGACGAAAAAATGCCCATCGTCGACAAGTTTATCGTTGGAGGGATCGTCTCAAAACTTGCTGCTGGATGGAGCAATTTCTATGCTAGAATGCATCGGAAGAAGCTGGACATTAGATTGAAAGATCTCCTGCAATAGATCCACGTTGAGGACGAGATGCGATCCCAACAGAAGATGGACTCTCTCTCCAAACAACTGGCTAAGGCCAATTTGGTGCAGACAAGAGAGTTCAAAGGGAATTAGGTGGCTTCTCATCACACAAAAAAGGATTCCACTAATCTGAAAGTGAAGGGTCCTTCGTTCAAGCAACAGAAGTTCAAGTCCCACGTGACTTACTTCAACTGTGACAAGAAGGGCCACTACAAGAGTGAATACAAATCCAAGCCCAAACAATCAGAGCAAGATGAGCCTAGTAAGGTTGCATTGGTTTCTAACATTGTTGCTATGATCGCTCAGGTTATAGTTGTGGGGGCTGACTCTGACTGGTGGATAGACACTGGTGCGACGTGTCATGTCTGTTCTGGAAAGGAATGGTTTGTCACGTACCAGCCAACTTCTGAGAAAGTTGTCATGGCAAATCAGCCCAAGCTGAAGTTCTGGGGATCGGAACTATGGAGCTGAAACTCACTTCTGGGAACACTCTAACGCTTCATGGTGTGAAGCATGTTCCGGTGATTGCTAAGAACCTGATCTCTGGGAGCCTGCTTAGCAACACAGGCTTGAGGATGGACATCAATGCTGGCTAGATGGTGATGTCCAAAAAGGGAACATACTTCGAAAAGCCTTTTCAAACCGAAGGGATGTTTAAAATTTAGCTTGTAAACCACTCAAATGAAATAAATGTAATCGCTCTTTCTGATTATTCTCTTGAGTTGTGGTATAATAGGCTAGGACATGTTCATTGTAAAAGAATACACAAAATGTCTAGTCTAGGACTTATCTACAAATGTGGGGGTAAGGTAGAGAAGTGTGAAGTATGTGCTCAGATGAAGATTACTAGAAAACCCTTTCATTGGGTCAATTGAAGCATAAATCTTTTGGAGTTGGTGCACTCCGATATCTGTAACTTCAAGCAATTCTCTACAAAGGCCGGAATGAAGTATTTTATAACCTTCATCGATGACTTCTCTAAGTACGCATTCGTCTAATTGCTCAAATCTAAAGACGAAGCGTTCGAGAAGTTCAAGGAGTTCAGGGCCGAGGCTGAACGACAATCGGGACAACAACTCAAGAGGCTGAGAAGTGATCGAGACAGAGAATATCGATCTCATAAATTCACATCGTTATGCAAAGAATATGGAATCATCAACGAGACTACTGCTCCGTATTCTTTTCAATCTAACGGAGTAGCAGAGAGGAAGAACCGAAAGTTGACAGAAATGATGAACTCAATGCTACTAACTGCGGATCTTCCGAAATGCTACTGGAGAGAAGCTGCATTGACGACCACTTTTATTCTTAATAGAGTGCCATATGCAACTTCGGATATAACTCCTCATGAACTCTGGTTTAAAGTTAGACCTAACTTAAATGTCATTCGAGTGTGGGGGTGTCTGACTTATGTGAAGCTCCCAGATCTGAAGATTCACAAGCTGGGGACAAGGACTATGAAGACGATCTTCATGGGGTATGCCGAGAAGAGTGATGCTAGAAGATTTCTTGATATTGAGTCAAATTATATCATCGAATCTCGCGATACTGAATACTTTGAAGACAAGTTTGCAAGGCACAAAAAATTGTTCTCACTAACATTCCGGAGAATGATGAAGGTGCAAAGAAGACTGAAAAGAATAAGCCAGTAGTCCAAGATGAACTTGTTGGTAAGGAGACAACAATTGAACCAGAACTCACTGAGCCATCAACAAAGTGAGCAAGGAGGCCAAAGAACTTCGGAGATGACTTCGTCACCTATCATGTGGAAGCAGATCCGCTTATATATGATGAGGCAATGAAGACCGGAGATGATGTCTTCTGGAAGGAGGCGATAGACAATGAAATTGACTCAATCACCTCCAATAACACTTGGATGTTGGTTGATTTATCCGAAGGAGCAAAATCCATCGGATGCAAGTGGATCTTCAAGAAGAAGATAAAAGCTGATGGAACCATTGACAAGTTCAAGGCTAGATTAGTGGCCAAAGGATTTTCTCAGAAGTAGGGGATTGACTACTTTGACACGTATGCTACAGTAGCCCGGATGACAACCATCAGATTGTTAATTGCTCTTATAGCAATACACAAGCTGGTGATACATCAGTTGGATGTGAAAACGACATTCTTGAATGACGAGTTGACTGAAGAGATTTATATACAACAGCCAGAAGGATTTGTCGTCAGAGGTCTTGAAGACAAAGTCTGCAAGTTGGTAAAATCTCTTTACGGTTTAAAGCAAGCTCCCAAAATATGGCATGATAAGTTTGACAAAGTCATAAGGTCAAATGGCTACAGGGTCAGCGAAACTGACAAGTATGTCTATACAAAATTTGTTGACGGAAGAGGAGTCATCGTTTGTCTATACGTGGACGACATGCTAATCCTAGGTACGGATATAAGCTGTGTTACGAAGACAAAGAAGTTCCTCTCGATAAAGTTCAGTATGAAGGACTTGGGGGATGCTGATGTTATCTTGGGACTCAAGATCATTCGGACAGGCATTGGATTGGCACTGTCACAGTCTCATTACATTGAGAAGATGCTCACTCGATACGGGTATCATGATCTTCCTATAATTGATACACCGTACCGAAGTGACCAGAAGCTGGAGCCAAACTCGAAGGAAAGCGTCAGGCAATTGGAGTACGCTAGCGTCATCAGGAGTTTGATGTACGCTACTACTGCCACTAGACCTAACATACCTTTCGTCGTGGGAATGCTAAGTCGATTCACTAGCAATCGAGGCATTGAGCACTGGAAAGCTGTGAAGCGTGTTATGAGATATCTCAAGAAGACTCAGACACATGCACTGTACTTCAGCGAAGAGCCGCCAGTAGTAGAAGGCTTCAGTGATGCCAGCTAGTGCTCAGAGTTAGAGAGCGAGAGGTCCACAGGTGTATTCATTTTCATAATGGATAGAGCTGCTATATCATGGATGTCAAAGAAGTAGACTATGATCTCGCGGTCATCTATGAAATCTGAGTTCTTTGTACTTGATACCCCAGCGGATGAAGCAGAGTGGCTTCAGGAGCTCATGTATGATCTTCCAGTGGTTGGGACACAGATACTGGCAATTCTGATATACTGCGACAACCAGGCGACTACGACGGTGGCATCAAATGATCTCTTCAACGGTAAGAAAAAAACTGTGCGGTTAAAGCACAGACAGTAAACGATCTCATCAAGAGAGGTGTCATTACAGTGATCGATGTTCGGAGTAAGGAGAACCTGGAGGATCCGTTCACGAAGGGCCTCAAGTGCCAGATGGTCGAAGATACAGCATAAAAGATGGGCTTGAAGGCATTATGATAGTACGTCTTTGTAATCCTACCATAAAGTTTTATGTTATTAGTTCAAGGAGAAATCTACTAGACATCTAACTTTCGGTTCAAGGGAGGAACACTGACTGAAAAACTATCAGGTAACAGTGGATACTTGTTCTTGAGAACATGGAAGGGTTACGAACCCATAACCACTGTTGTCTACTATGTGTTTTCTACGAAAAATAGATCCTGTGATGAGGATGGCTTAAACGCCTTAATAAGTTCTCAGGCAGTGAATGCCTGGTGTGCTTTACAGGAAGCACGGTAGTACAACACTACAAGAAGTACAACTCCATGCTACAGTGTGGTGACTCCACCATGAGGTTCTCGATTAGAGGTAATTCCTAGGCTTTACGAGCCAAGTCACAGCGGCGTAGCACCGCAAATAGACAGGTATCCTAATGTTGTACGATAAAATTAAAGAGGGGTAGTCAGCACTACAAAGGGGAGGTGTTCACCATGTTACAGTGGTACGATACCACGATAAGGTACCTGGATAGGGATAAAACCTCGGCCTTGCAAGCCATGTCGTTGCGGCGTAACACCACAAGGGAGCCTAAGGCTTCATGCTGGGTGGTATATGACACTACAAAGAGGCTGTGACCTCATGCTACAGTAGTATGACATTATGATGAGATTCCCGATAGGGGTAATGCTTCGGCTTTAGGCTATGTCATAACGGTGTAGCACCGCAAGGGAAGCACAAGGCTTCATGCCATGTTTCTTTCATAAAGAACTCACCTATAGTGTATGGATAGAAAAAACAGGCCGTCTCTTGAGGTTAAACTTGTGGACGCCCAAAATTATATACTGAAATCAGGCTGGCATAGGGCCTTTAATGTGCAGCCAGAAGCACAAGTAACTATATTTTTTGAGTAGAAAGAATAGCAGCTGTGGTGCAGAATTCAAGGCTTAGTCCATTCTTGTATCATACTGTTGTTCAACCCATACAGGAAGATTCAAGTCGTCAGCGACATCTATCCGAATGCAGAATATACAGTTACTGTAGAGAATGCTCAACCCTATATATATATTGAGATATATAGGGGATTGTTTGAGTTTTTCCTTTCTTTGACTTGTAGAGAACTTGCTCTCAAACAAGCCATGTAAGTTTAGTCCCACATTGGCCAGAAAAACTCATGGGTATCTCAATATAACTCCTCTTGAAGAATGAAGAGATGCACATGGGGTGGTGACCCTAAGAAGGGGACCATATAGGTGATTTTACATGGAGGTAAGGATAAGACACCTATTAAAAGCATTCATGCTTTTTGGTCATGCTCAATTTAATTCCATATGGTCTAAGCCCCGAAGGGGCTTAGCGACTCGGACTCGGACTCGAACTCGGGCTCATGAGGCCTAATGTGACATTTTGTTGGCACATTTTGTAGGAACGAAATCGTAAAGCAGAATACTCTAGAGGGGGGGTGAATAGAGTAGGCATCGAAATATTGCTAATTAAAAACTTGTTAGCGGTTAGATCACAGATATAATAATAATCACAAAAGTAAATGACAGAAAGTAAAAGTGATCAGAAGGCAAACGCAAACACCGAGATTTATACTGGTTTCCCTCTTGTGACGACTAGTCCAGTCGGAAGAACTCTAGCTTCCAGTTGAATCCACTATTGGAAAATCCTGCAAGTTTTCATACAAAGTCCTTGCAACTTCTACAGACGCGAGCTTTGATACGAAGAACTCGACCAACTTCAATTGTGAAGAGTTGAATCTTCTATCAAGCCTCTGATTACAATCGCTCTGAAACTTCTAGACCGTACCGCACTGACAAATCAACTAGAGGATTGTAACTGGCTTAGAATTTGAAAATGAAAGCTTTTAAGAACTCTTTGGAAGAATGTAAGCTCAAGAAGAGAAGAGATTGAAAGTGAATAGGTGATTTGAAATGATATAAATCCTTCTCTATTTATAGTTTTTCCGAAGATAGAACTCTGATAGAATTCGGGCAGAATTCGGACAGAACTCTTTGTAACAAACCGCAACTGAAGGATGACAAGTTCAAAATCCAACATTCACTAACGTTCCAAATGGCCGAACTCTGGCCGAACTCGGGCCGAGTTCGCCTAAGGTTCTGCCAGTTCATTTTTGGAAAAAATAAATTTTGGCTTTTTGAAAAATCCTTCAGAAGCTTTTTGTAACAAGAATGTTTTTCAAAAACGTAGGTCATTTGTAAAAGAATAGGATGGTTTTGAAAAACGTTTTCGGATAGCCTATTTGCCTGTACGACTCGGTGTACAATGTATTCCTAGACTCAATAAAATGAAAAATTATATAGCATAACAGAAAGTACATTCTGAATGGCAAACAGCTTCAGTCTTGAACAAAGTAGAGATCCATTGTTGAGCAGTGTCCAAAACGTCGTAGGTAAACATCTGAGTTGACTTATAATTATATCGAGACCGAGTTTGATCAATTATTAAAATCAGGTTTGACCATGACCAATGGGCCAACAATCTCCTCCATTTTGATAATTGACAAACCTTGCTGATATAACATCTAAGCTGGAATTAATTTAAAATAGTAATCAAAAGAAATTGTTCATAACCTGTATTTCACTTGAACGAAAAAATGTTAGATCCTTATTTCTCTCCCGTTGTCACTTAGCAAAATAATTACAAAAGAGAAAGCTCTCCCGCAATCAATGCATAAGTAACAAACAGTGAAGAAATACAATAAAAATAGATAATCATGACAGGCATGGTATAAGCAGTAAATATAGTAAGAGAAATAGATAGACTATAGAACAACACAGGCATGTATTTGTCACAGGCAGTATTTAATAAAGTGCGAGAATAATACTGAAACAAATAAAGTGCTGAAAAATAGACTAAGATGCCAAAACTGAGGCATAATAAAAAACCATGTCTATGAATAGTCACATAACAAAGAAAAGTACTGATAATAAAAATAAGAGTACTGATAAAATCTTAGAATGTCGGAGCATTTCCAAGTAAACATAAGACAAAAGTAACAGTCTCGATATCTAACATCTCAAAAATCATCATCATCCTCATCATCAACGTCATCAGCTGCAGCTCCAACATGTCCAGAAGGACCAGCTCTAGAAGTACCAGCGCCAGAAGTGTGAGGAGTGGCACCAGTGGTACGATACCAATCATAGGCATTCCCTGGCTGGAACAGAGAGTGGACCGCCTCGTCGTCAATACGGTAGCCAGAAACAAAAGGGTCTCGAGGTAGAGAGCTAGCAGAATGACCCGTCTGCGCAAACCTCAGATCGACGAATGAGTTGGCAATCGCCTGGAACCGAGTCACATCACGAAACTCGCATTCCCTAGAGGTCTCAACATAAAAAGACTGCAGATCTGATAAGTGTTGATGTATACCCTCAAATGTCATAGGGTAAAAATGAGGAGTAACAGGTGTTGTGGAAGCTGTAGGAGTAGGTGCAGGAGGAGTAGGTGCAGTAGGTGGAGAAACAGTGGCAATGCTGCGACGAGAGAGTTTGAGAAACTTGGGCTCAGGGTCGACAGCACAAGTAGATAGGTCAATATCAAATCTCTGAAAGATGCATGGAATAAGCATCGCATAAGATAGGTTGTGGTCTCTTCCGCGACATCTACCTATCATCTGGATGATAGTCTTAGGGGCAGAAAATGGAATCCCCTTAAGAAGATGATAAAGAGCAGAGAGCTCAAGTACAGTGACATCATTTTTAGAAATAGATTTTAGAAGTAAGGTGGAATAGATGATGCGATGTAATTCGTAGTTAAATAAGTTCAAGTTATTAGCCTTGAACTTTCCAGGACGAGCGCGTGCGGGCGCACAAAGCTCATTCTTGAAACTAACGAGTGTCGTGCCATCGGGAAAATCAAAATCAGTGATGTCATCGAGCGGGACACCTTCGTTTGGGATACCAAGGATTTCCGCTAATGTTTCATCAGTGAATTCGATATCAATTCCTCCGACACGTGTCCTCGGGGTAAAAGTGCCTAACACAAAATTACAATAGAATAATCTAATGGCATTAGTGGCAATGGAGAATTATAAGGTGACAAAATATTGTAACCCTAATGCCTCAAAGTAAGGGTGGTGATCCGGAAAGACAGTCCACTTAATCGGCGATCCGGTACAAATAGTACGCATGATAAAATCGGTGTACCACAATAAAGCTTGATCGGAAGTTTTAAAGTAAAACTCGTCCGACGCACCATCGTCCGATTGGACCGAAGAAAAGAGGCAATCCGTATGCAGATCTGAAGACGATGCCTCTTCACTGGCATTGGTCTTCTTCCTCTTGAAGGGATTGAACTTAGGCATTCTTTTCCAAAATATTCTAGAAACCCTAAGTATTGAAAAGTAGTAGAGAGAAGGGATTATACCTTCCAAGAATTGGATATGTTATAGAGGATGACGTTCTCCGCATGAATCCAAAGATTGGACGAGAAACTCCACAAGGATTGGAAGAACAAGGATGGAGAAGAAGCTAGGGTTTCGGAGGCGCGCTGCTGCTGTTATGAGGATGCGGGGAAGAATGAAGAAGAAGGAAGCCTCAGGTTCGCGCTGGTATATATATATACCTAGCCGAACTCTGGCCGAATTCGGACCGAACTCGGGCCGAATTCGCCAAGGGTTGCCTGGCTATATATAAAAAAATAATTCAAATGAGGCCACATTCTTTTTCATTAATTCGTTTCAAATGCTTAATTCAAAGTTTAGTAATTTTAAATCTCAAAATAATATAATTAATATTATTTTATAAATTAATATTCTTTACTCAGCATCTGTCTCAGATTAGCTGTAGGAGTACTGTCCCAGCTAACGGAGGTTCACCGGGGAACTCTTAAGTACCGCTTCGCTTCGACCGTAGTCGTGGTGACAGACAGACTCTTTTTGGGCTTGTCTCGAAAACAGTTTTTGAGTATCGAATAAATTAATTAATAAAACAAAATTAATTAATATTATTGACATCTAAAATGCCTAATTCTCGACGTAAATAATTGAAACGATCTTCCGCTAAAGGTTTTGTGAGTATGTCAGCTAATTGATTATGTGTGTCTATGTGTACAAGGTCTATATCTCCATTTTGTTGATGATCTCTAAGAAAGTGATGTCGAATCTCGACATGTTTAGTATGAGAATGACATACTGAATTCTTAGTCAAATTAATAGAACTAGTGTTGTCACAGAAAATGGGTATGTGTGTAAAATACAATCCATAGTCTTCTAAGGTTTGTTTCATCCACAAAATTTGTGCACAACAACGTCCTGCGGCAATATACTCAGCCTCGATTGTTGATAATGCAACAGAATTTTGCTTTTTACTAAACTAAGAGACTAGAGCTTTTCCTAGGAAATGACATATGCCGCTAGTGCTTTTTCTATCTACTTTGTATCCGGCAAAATCAGCATCTGAATAACCGGTTAGGTCAAACGACGTGGTTTTAGGATACCATAAGCCGACAGAAGAAGTGCCTTTAAGGTATCTGAAGATACACTTAACTGCACACAAATGTGATTCCTTAAGATTACCTTGAAAACGTGCACATAAGCAAACACTAAACATTATATCTGGTCGACTAGCAGTTAAATACTGTAAGCTACCGATCATACCTCGATACTTACGTATGTCGACGGGTTTACCTTATTCATCAATATCAAGCTTGGTTGAAGTCACTATTAGAGTACTAAGTGGTTTTACTGCTTCCATGTCGAACTTCTTTAATAGATCCTTTGTGTACTTTGCTTGATTTATGAACGTCCCATTGTTGGTTTGTTTGATTTGTAGTCCGAGAAAGAATTTCAGCTCTCCCATCATGCTCATCTCAAACTTATTCTGTATACACTTAGAAAATTCTTGACAAAGAGATTCATCAGTAGATCCAAAGATAATATCATCTACATAGACTTGAATCAAAAGAATATTATTATTCAAAGATTTTATAAACAAAGTAGTGTCAACCTTTCCCTTTGAAAAACCGTTATCAAGTAGAAAAGTTCTTAGACGATCATACCAAGCACGAGGGGGTTGTTTCAAACCGTATAAAACTTTCTTCAACTTGAAAACATATTCAGAAAATTTGAAATCAGTAAAACCGGGTGGTTGAGCTACATAAACATCTTCTTTTATAAAACTATTTAAAAATGCGCTTTTGACATCCATTTGAAATAATTTAAAATTATGAAAACATGCAAATGCACATAACATGCGAATGGATTCTAATCTCGCAACTGGGGCAAAAGTCTCATCGTAGTCGATACCTTCTTCCTGATTGAATCCTTGAGCTACGAGTCGAGCCTTATTACGAGTCACTAAACCATTCTCGTTCAGTTTATTTCGGAATACCCATCGGGTGCCAATGACCGGATGATCAATAGGCTTGGGAACAAGTTTCCAAACTTGATTCCGTTCGAATTGGTTTAATTTCTCTTGCATAGCATCTAACCAAAAATTATCACTACATGCTTTATCAATATTTTTGGGTTCAAACTGTGAGACAAAAGTAACACAAGAAGCTATATCTTTATTAGAGGAACGAGTACTTACACCCTTGGTAATCTCACCAATTACCAAATCCATTGGATGACTAGCCAAGAATCTCATCTTTTTTGGTGTAGTCTCAAGATTGCTAGTTCCAGCTTCTTTGCTTGGAGGTTCATCTGATGTCTGATTTGATGGTTCTGTATTTTTGTGTGAAGGTTTTGCAGTAGCTGTACTTGGTGCGATTATGTCTTCATTGTCATCATCGTCTAAGTGTTGATTTAGCTCATCAAACTTGATGTTGATAGATTCTTCAATGATCATGGTTCTTTTGTTGAAGACTCTATATCCTTTGCTCTTTGCTGCATAACCTAAAAATATACCTTCATCTGCCTTTTTATCAAATTTACTCAAATTATCTTTAGTATTAAGAATAAAGCATTTACAACCAAAGATTTTGAAATAAGAAACATTTGGTGTTCTATCAAACCATAATTCATAGGGAGTCTTCTTCGATATAGATCGAATTAGAACCCTATTAAGAATATAGCATGCTGTATTTACAGCTTTAGCCCATAAATATCTAGGTAGACTAAACTGGTTCAACATAACTCTAGCCATTTCAGATATAGTTCTGTTCTTACGTTCCACAACTCCATTTTGTTGTGGAGTCCTAGGACAAGAGAATTCATGCAGATAACCGTGTGTGTCACAAAATTGCTTGAATTCTGCACTCTCAAATTCGCCGCCATGATCACTACGAATGCGAGTAATCA
The DNA here is from genome assembly GCA_029216955.1 of Iris pallida. Lineage (NCBI taxonomy): Eukaryota > Viridiplantae > Streptophyta > Magnoliopsida > Asparagales > Iridaceae > Iris > Iris pallida. The sequence continues at coordinate 64,104,367 of JANAVB010025196.1, forward strand.
TGAACCCTTTTTTATTCTGTACTTTCTTGCAAAAGGTGACGAATTCTGATAATGCATCGTTCTTACGTACAAGAAAATAAACCCATGTATATATAAAAAAATCATCTATAATGACAAATGCATATAACTTACCACCTAGACTAGCAACCAAATAAGTCCATATGCAACAATTGTAAAGGTCTAGTGGTACTTACAGCGTTCTTGGGTTTGAATGCGAATTTGGTAGCTTTGTTCTTTACACATTCACTACATACCGTACCCTTCTTGAAAGAAATATCCGGTAATCCGCGTACTAACTTCTTCGTAGATAATCTTGAAATTGTGTCCATGTTTGCATGACCGAGTCTCATATGCCATAGTTGACTCTCAATACTTTTGGCCATCAAACATCTACCTGTATTGTTAGCATCTTCCAACAAATAGAATACATATATATTGTCTTCCCTAATACCTTCAAATATAGTACTGCCAATTGAACTATCAATAATAGTACATTTATCTTTTACGAAGTTAATGCCATAACCATGATCAGCTAAATGGCTTATGCTGAGCAGATTATGTTTTAACTCAGTAACAAGACAAACATCTTTAATCACTGGATAGGGAGCCTTACCAATGTTACCGATACCGATTATGTACCCTCTCAAATTATTACCGAAGGAGACGTATCCTTCTTTATTCCTCTTCGACAGTGTTGCAAATAATGAAGCGTCACCGGTCATGTGCCGTGAGCAACCGCTGTCGAGAATCCATTTGCTCCTAGCATGTGAAGGGTGTCCCACCTACAAAATAATTTGTAGATGAAACTTTTGGTACCCATTTCTTGTAGGGTCCTGACTGGTTAGTTTTCGGTATCCATACATAAATATTTAAATCTACTAACTTTCTGATTCTACATGCAGAAGATATATGACCAATGAGGCCACGATAATGACATTTAGCATGTTGAGTGTTGAAAGTAGTATGAGGTGCATGATTGGTAGGTTTTGGTTTTCTATTATAGAAGAATGCATGCCTATTAGTCTTCTTGGACATAGTCTTGGTATGGTTTGGTCTGACAGTGTTGGGCGTGTTTCGATGATTCGGTAATTGACACGTGTTAGAATAGGAAGCAACAACTTCACGCCATTTTCCTAAACTAATTTCCAACTTTTTGGAAGTGTCATATAATCTAGTATAGTCAGATGTGAGTGATTCTAATCTAACCTGTGCACACTGGAGACTCTTTCTCTCCTTAGATAGGTCTTTCTTTAACTGGATAATAGTTTGGTCTTTTTCTTCGGATAGCTTAACAGTCTCATGTAACAATAATTTAATAGAAAAAAGCTCACCAAACTCATTTGAAGAGTCATTATCTCTAACCTGATCTAGTAGGTCGGTAAGTCTTCCTATTTCACCTTTGTACTCTTTGAGTACCTTCTTAGAGGTTTCATATTTGCTACACAGTTTTCTGTAATCATCTAACAGTTCACTGAAAGCCTCTCCTAATTGCTCAAAGGTGAAATCATCATAAGGGTCAAATAGAGGATTAATGATTACCTGATCGTAAGCCATCAAGCACATATTTGCAGCGTCATCTGATTGTTCATCTTCTGAGTCGCTGGCTTCACTTTCATGCCATATGCTTGTGTTGGCGTACTTCCTTGATATAGATTTCTTCAGGTAGTCTTTGTCATATTTGCTATTTTTCTTTGATGATGATGCTGAGGGACAATCTTTCTTCATGTGTCCTTTCTTCTTGCATCTGTAGCAAATAGGATCTTCCTTACTGTTGTTGTTATCTTTGCTGTCCTTTGTTCTCCTGTTAAATCTCATGAACTTCTTGAACTTTCTTACCAGAAGAGCTTGATCTTCAGAGTCGGAGTCGCTGTCGTCGGAATCATCTTCGATGGTTCTTCTATGTTGAGCCTTGAGAGCGATCGTCTTCTCTGACTTCTCCTTTGGTGTAGCATCTTTAAAGTCTTGAAGTTCTAACTCGTGAGTGATTAGCTTACCCATGAGTGTTTCTAGAGACATTGTTGAGAGGTCGTTCCCTTCAATGATTGCTGTAGCCTTTGGAATCTAGTTCTTTGTAAGGGCTCGTAGAAGTTTGCGAATCTTCTCATGGTTACTGTAATCCTTGCCTAGTGAGGACAAAGGATTTACAATATCCAAGAATCTTGTAAACATCTGAGTGACTGATTCACTTAGCTTCATTTTGAACGCCTCATACTCCTGAGTAAGTCTGCTGATCTTTGACTCCTTGACTTGTGTTGTTCCATCGTGGGTTACTTCAAGAAGTTTTCACACTTCGTTTGATGTTGTGCAAGTAGACACCCTGTTGAATTCTGTTCTGTCTAAAGCACAAACACTACAGAAAAAATACGTTTTTACGGCGCACAATGCGCGCCGTAAAACACTTATGACGACGCGCATACGCGCGCCGTATTAGCCTGTGCCGTAAAAAACTGGCACATTTAACGACTTAATTTGCGCGCCGTAGAAACTCTATTCGTGCGTCATCTATAGTCATTCACGACATGCATTGTTTGTTGTGAAAAGTCAATTATGGCGTGTTTTTGCACGCCGTACAAGCAAGCAATTATGGCATACTTATGCACGTCGTTATTACATAAATCACGACATTTATTGTTTGTCGTGAAAAGTATCAAATACAAACAAATAGGGCATCTTTTGCACGCCTTAAATGATCTTAATTTTTTTAAAAAAAATCCTAATTTTTGTATCCATCAATTTTACCTTTGATCCATTGAATAACAAGATATAATATACACAACAATGAAAAGTAATCACTTTCATTGAAACAATTGTGTCAAATTAATCATCCAAATTCAAAATGACTTCATAGTGTACACAATAATTTTTATAAGTACTAATTTTCATTGAAACCATATATAATGTCACATCATATAAATTCCAAATCACCAACTAAATGTCACAGAAATATTGTCATATACTTAATCTAGGCCTATACAAAATATATCGATTCCTTCATTCCATTCATGGTCGAGAAGTAGCATGTACGTAGACCCGTCTTCAATCGCCACAACATCAAAATTGCCCAAGTCCACAACCTCCCGCAAAAAGTAGCATCTCTTATGTAACCTATCATATACAATAACAAATCATGTCAATATAAAGTTCAAAATTGGAATAACAATAGAGAGATTTTTTTATTACGCTGTCATTGTGATGAAGGGAAGAAGCAACCGACTCCGAACTTATGTTAGATGTAGGGTTGTCTGTTTTGCGGCAGTTATCATGTGCACTGTAAGGCTGATCTAACTGCAAATAGAATTTGACATGGCAAAAGCAAAGAGTTGCATTATTTCTAAACAACCAAAAATGCATTAACAATGATGCAAGTCAAAGAAAAATGAAAAATAAAGGAAATATATGAAACATACACCAAATGATGAACAGGATGGTAAAAGAATATCAAGATTGAGAGCAAACACTTTTTCTCTTTCAGCTAACTGTTCACTTAAATAGTAAATACCCTGAAGTGTCCAATTTTGGCAATTCAAGGCCCCTTATCTTTTTTCCAAGCTGATACAAAAACTTATTTGCACTTTAACCCTGAACTATCACCAAAATCTAAGTTAAAGGAAACATTTCTTTCCCAAGCTGATACAAAAAATTACCAACAATCTGGAATTAGAAAAGAAAACATTTCTTTCCAACAGCAAATCTCACCAGTGATTGTCCATAAAAAGTGCTATAGCAGCAGTAGCATTATATGCCAACACAAGATTGACGTTCAAATCTCTTTCTCATTTCCATCATCATCAAAGTCACTCCAAATTAGCAAATTTGGAAATGAAAGCCAGCAGAGTACCAAATATAAAATTGCAAGGAAAAAAAGTTAAGCAAGAAGTGAAACAAACAAAGGTAGCGTAGAGAGGCAGCAACCTACTTTCCTACTATAGGAATAAATTGTAGTACATAAGAAGAAGCAAAGAGCATCAATTAACTGATACGTTGACAAAAAAGAAGCAAAGAGCATCAATTAACTAATACTGAAAGGAAAAATAAAAATGCTGCTGCTACCTAAAATTTAAAATCACTTGAAAATGAAAAGCAAAAGCAAAAGTAAAACATCTTTAGAAACCAGCTCAAGAACTGAAGTAGCTTATCAAACATAGCAGAAGCAGCACAAATAAAGGTTCATAACATTAAACAAGAACTGCTACACCTAATGCTAGTTTCTTTATTTGGATTGGAAAAGTTGTAACAATGCTCTATAGTTCATAACATTAAACAAACAAAAATATTCGTAGAAGTTATGTGCAGAGAATAAAACAAATGATAACAATATACCTAATGCTGAAGTCCCTGGCACTACAATCTGTTGAATGTAATAGCAACACAAGAAAAGAGATCCCTGGCACTACAATCTGTTGAATGTAATCTGCTGAAGTCCCTGGCACTACAATATACTTAATGCTGAAGTCCCTGTGCAGAGAATAAAACAAATGAAAAGAGATCCCCGCATAAGAGACGAGAGAAGAAAACATCACATCAAGCCTCATGTAGAATAAAAAAGAGAAGGGTAGTCATATTACCTTACCCCATGAGTGTTACCACTAGTCGAATCTGATATACTTGATAGGCCACGCGATTGTAATTGATAAAGCCTCATGTAGAAGAAAAAACTCGCGTGTCGGCCGATACAAAGTTACCTCATAATCAATTACTTCATGAACACAAAGTTTATAGCACTCTTGTCCTATAGCCACATGATGGACCAAATCTTTAGGATTTGTAGATGCAATCTCGCCAATTGCCACAACTTCTGAACCCGTCTCCCAATCCAACAATTTGTATTTTGTCCCAATGTTAGGGGAAGTTGGACTTTCTGCATTTTCCTTTTCCAGCCTTGCTTCAGCTATCTCATGATTGGTAGAACTTTGGACCCCAGAGTTTGAGTTAGCCTTTCTCACTGTATTTGAGTTTTCAATTTGCTACATGAATGAAAAATACATTAACTATTGAACAAATTGGTTTCTAATAAAGAATAGAGATACTATGTTGAACTATAAAACTTACGGTGTTATTATTTCCATTGACCTTTTCAGCAATGCTTTTAACAAAATTTTTCAATTCCATCAACTCACTTTCCAATCTATTGAATTTATCTTGTTGATATTTTTGGCCTTCAACTTTTGAAGGAGTCGCCCCAAAGCCAAGCCCTCTTACTCTTCCTCGTCGTTCAGGGCCAATTACTTTTGAAACCACATCATCTTGAAGAGAAGTTTTTTCTGATGGTGTCGCTGCCTTATAAGTATCTTCTATGTCATCCTAATAAAAAATAGTACAATAGGCAATTTTAGAACGATATAAGTGAATAACCAAATGATAAGATAAATAAATGAAAACATACCAAAATTTTCTGAGCCTCTGAACTCAATGTACCCGTCTTCCTCTTATGTCTCTTGATCCAAACATCAACTCTTTGTATTGAATTAGGATTGTCACTTTGTTGACGCTACAAGAAATTTTTATTTGGGTAACAAAGGGTGCATAAAAATCAACAAGGCTAATGAAATGACTAGTGTAAAAAAAATAGATTTTTAGGCAGCAAGCAGATTTACCATTTCATCCTCTAGACGAGCATATCCCTTACGACTCGTTGTATGCAACAAAGTTTGACTTTTCCTCATCTTCTTGAATTTTTCGCTTCTTTCTATGTTATATAGCAATAGCAAATATTTATAGCAAAAAAAGCAATAAAACCAACAATATTTACCTTAAATTCTAGAGTACATCTCTTGATTACAAAAGTCTTCCAATCTTTAACGAATGGTACATTGTCAGGTTTTAGGAGAGCAAGTGCTCGTGGTAGACCTACAACTTTTGCTTGCTCCATCACTTCTTTAATCAAATTAGATTTATGATTACGCCAATGCTTTCCTAACTTTTGGAATACATATGTCTTGTGGCAATCATCAAGAATGTATTTTTGCTATAAAAAAAGATACACATCAATGAAAAAAAAAATAAGAATTGACTACATGCATCTCGTAAAAACATGAGTATGACATATATAAATATTACCGTGATGTGCTTCCAGATTTGATGTTTAAAATCATCAGAAAGATCTGTCCAGATCTCCATTGTCACTGGCACTAAATCTCTTGATGTAGAACCTAGAAAACTAGCAAATTCAGCTGCAGTATCTCCAATTGGTTGACCCCTATCATTGAAATCGACCGGAACATGATTTTTTCTCATACGAATATAATCCATTCTTGATTTACCCCCAGTTTTCTTCTTTTCAGGCATAGTAGAACTTGATTGATTTTGATCACTTGGTATAGATGGAGAGTTAGAGTCTCCATTTGATATTCTTACACTTTCATTTCCTCTTTGCATGGTCCCCGCTATGGCAGCTAAACGATGTTTCTCTCCTCTTTTAGAACACTTTTTGGAAGACTTTGTAAAACAAGCACATAATAAAAACTAAAGGTTTTTCACCAAGATATTATTAAAGAAAGACTATAAAGATAAATGGAGCTTACTTCAGCAGATCCAGACATGTTCATAAGTTTCTGAATAGACCTGCAGCGTCTAAAATACTCATTACATATGAAAGAAAACATCAGATGTCTGTGTATGTACATAATACACAACTTTTGTAATTTAACAAGAAAAAATCAGATGTCTGTAAATATAAAATTGCAAGGAAAAAAGTTAAGCAAGAAGTGAAACAAACAAAGGTAGCTTAGAGAGGCAGCAACCTACTTTCCTACTATAGGAATAAATTGTTGTAGATAAGAAGAAGCAAAGAGCATCAATTAACTGATACGTTAACAAAAAAGAAGCAAAGAAGCAACAAAGAAGCAATGACCATAGGAATATATTGTACTCTCATGAGCAAACCCAGAAGATACACACCGACTGCATCATTAGTATCTCCATATCGCACATATTTTCTTCGTAACCTAGAAAATTAGAAGCCACAAATTGAAGCAGCCACAAATTGAAGTGAACTAATAAAGGCTGAGAAAATATTATACAAAACGTGTACTGATAAACAAGAACAATTATTTTATACTAGAAGTCCTAGTAATGTAATATAAAAAATCATAATATATATAAAGTAGGGCTCAGAGATTTGTAGAAATGTTGCAACATGCGTTTCGCCCATGTTGACAAAAATATCAAAGCCAATCGAAAAACTCACTGATACTCAAAGCCGCCGTGATACTCAGAAGTTAAAGGCAGCATATATAGAACAACATAATCACAAAATTGCCCAGAGATAATTAAAGCCCAAACAAAACAGATTAAAAACCTTCTTGATACTCAAAAACAGAGGCAACATCATATATATAGAGAGGAAGAACCAAGTATGAAGGGAACAACCAACTATAGTGATACCACTAAAAACTTCATGATACTAAAAAACAGAGGCAATAACATACATAAATTTCAGCAAACTCAGTCCTCATCATAGCCCATAGAAAAACTCATATTATGGTTCAAAAGAAATACTATTTCCCAGGGAAAAAAAATGTACGCACAAAGTACTCCCAATCGAAGGGGCTGCTTGGCATCATATGATGCCTAGTTCATCTATCAGGCCACATTCCACATGAAAAAAAAAATTATACTCCCAACCTTGAGTATCAGAAACCAAGCATCATAGCCCAGAATATGAAAAATTCATGAATAAGTCAAAAAAATTATACTCCCAACCTTGGGAAAAATAATTTGAATCCTTAGTTCCATTCCATGTCCACTGTTTCAATTCAAACCCACTGATACTCATCATTGTCCATTATATCTTTTCCAGTAAGACCAGGATACTCGAACCAATCGGTAAATCCACTTATACATGGCCCCAATTTAAAAGCCAATATAAGGCTCATCATAGCCCACTGAAAACCACACAGGATCAAAACATTTGCATAAAAAGCAAAACATCATAGCCAAATAATGTATTACCATCAAGACTGTTACATTCAAATCTAGCAACAGTGCTTACAAAGGCAACGACATTTAGAAAAATTACCAACAATCTGGAATTAGAAAAAAAAACATTTCTTTCCAACAGCAAATCTCACCAGTGATTGTCCATAAAAAGTGCTATAGCAGCAGTAGCATTATATGCCAACACAAGATTGACGTTCAAATCTCTTTCTCATTTCCATCATCATCAAAGTCACTCCAAATTAGCAAATTTGGAAATGAAAGCCAGCAGAGTACCAAATATAAAATTGTAAGGAAAAAAAGTTAAGCAAGAAGTGAAACAAATAAAGGTAGCGTAGAGAGGCAGCAACCTACTTTCCTACTATAGGAATAAATTGTAGTACATAAGAAGAAGCAAAGAGCATCAATTAACTGATACGTTGACAAAAAAGAAGCAAAGAAGCAACAAAGAAGCAATGACCATAGGAATATATTGTACTCTCATGAGCAAACCCAGAAGATACACACCGACTTGCATCATTAGTATCTCCATATCGCACATATTTTCTTCGTAACCTAGAAAATTAGAAGCCACAAATTGAAGCAGCCACAAATTGAAGTGAACTAATAAAGGCTGAGAAAATATTATACAAAACGTGTACTGAAAAACAAGAACAATTATTTTACACTAGAAGTCCTAGTAATGTAATATTAAAAATCATAATATATATAAAGTAGGGCTCAGAGATTTGTAGAAATGTTGCAACATGCGTTTCGCCCATGTTGACAAAAATATCAAAGCCAATCGAAAAACTCACTGATACTCAAAGCCGTCGTGATACTCAGAAGTTAAAGGCAGCATATATAGAACAACAAAATCACAAATTGCCCAGAGATAATTAAAGCCCAAACAAAACAGATTAAAAACCTTCTTGATACTCAAAAACAGAGGCAACATCATATATATAGAGAGGAAGAACCAAGTATGAAGGGAACAACCAACTATAGTGATACCACTAAAAACTTCATGATACTAAAAAACAGAGGCAATAACATACATAAATTTCAGCAAACTCAGTCCTCATCATAGCCCATAGAAAAACTCATATTATGGTTCAAAAGAAATACTATTTCCCAGAAAAAAAATGTAAGCACAAAGTACTCCCAATCGAAGGGGCTGCTTGGCATCATATGATGCCTAGTTCATCTATCAGGCCACATTCCACAAAAAAAAAATTATACTCCCAACCTTGAGTATCAGAAACCAAGCATCATAGCCCAGAAGATGAAAAATTCATGAATAAGTCAAAAAAATTATACTCCCAACCTTGAGAATCATTTTATACTCCCAACAATTCAAATCCATCGACACAGTTGTACTAGTTAAAGAAAAAGATAAATGCATAAAGTACGAGAGTACATATAATAAAGTGTGAGCAAGTTCACATGTGACACTTCCAAATAACATATCTGTTTTCTTTCAACTAACACTTAGGACTCTTTAATTTGTTTAGTAATCTTCAAACTGTTTGGAAAAACCTCCATCGTTGAGATTAATCTTCGATCTGTTTAGTGAAACATTTAAATTAATTAATAAAAGAAAAAAATGGGATATATGTATATACAAATTTGATAAATGATTACTATCAAAATACTAATTATTTACCTCATCTGAAGTCACCTTCTCACAATCATGTCTTACATAACTTTCCCCATCAAGGTTCGGATCAAGTTGTAGTGCATCTAATGGTGCACATGGCATGTACGCACTCTCTTCAAAACTTTCTAATTCGTAAAAACCTCGTGGTGGTGCTCTTAGAACAGCGTACCAATGTGATACATCACAATCTCTTGAATAAAATACTTGTTTTGCTTGTGATGCTAAAATAAATGGATCTCTTTCAAATTGACTTTGCCCTTGGTGAAGGTTAACCAATGTAAATCCCTCTTCAACTTTGACACCATTATCTATGTTTGCCCAATCACATTGAAATAAAGGAACCTGGAGATTGTAGTAATCAAGTAAAATTATGTCTCTAATAACTCCATAATAAGAAACTCTTCCAATGACATGAGATGTGTCTCTTGCACTGGATCGACAAATTGTTTCGGCTTCAATTGAAACACCACTATTTTGTGTGCTTTTCTCGGCATCTTTGTATGAAATCGATGACCATTGATGATATAACCTGAGAATGACATTACATCCTTTTTAGGTCCACATGCTAGCCACCTTAATGTGCTTGACATAGTGTCAACTTGGCCCGTTTTGACTTTATTTGCTAGCTATCCTATAAAAGACTCTGTATGTCTCTTTTGTAGCAAACTTTCATTCTTCAAAAGGCGCCCATCCAAATGCTTAAGTTCCTCTAAATGCATTCTGGTATTAAAGTATAAGTACATGAGAACTTAGAAAGTGAAAATTTTAAATGAAAATAAGTTACAATTTGGTATCATACTTACTTAATGTACGGTTCAACTTCAGAACTGTTGAACAAAACAGTACGATGAGCTATCTCAAACATGTCAGAAGACATACTCCTTGTTTTATCCTTAGAAATTGGCCTCCCTTCTCCCATAGTTTCATTCTCAAAATCATCATTGCGTCTATATTGAGCTCCAATTTCAGTAGCTTGCTTTATGTATCCACTACAAAAACTTGAGCACTCTTCAGCAAGATACCTTTCTGCTATACATCCTTCAGGCCGTGAACGATTTCTAACATATACTTTTAGTACCTTCATAGATCTAATTAAAAGATACTGTTAGAAGAGTATAGAATAATTTTTAAGTCATTATAAGTTTAAAATATATGTTGTTACCTCTCAAAGGGATACATCCAACGAAAATGTACTGGCCCACCAATTCGAGCTTCTCGTGCAAGATGAATTGTGAGATGCACCATAACATCAAAAAATGATGGAGGAAAAAATCTTTCTAATAAGCACAAAGTTTCTGCAACTTCAGTTTCGAGTTGTTCCAATATGTTTTTATCGATCACTCTTTGACATAATTCATTAAAAATGAACAAAGTCGAAATATTGCAGTTCTCGCACCCTTTGGTAGAAGTCCTCTTAATGCTACTGATAACACTTGTTGAAGTAGAATGTGATAATCATGAGACTTAAGGTTTAAAATCTTGGAATCTTTTAATGACACATGATTTGAAATGTTGGAACTGTAACCATCAGGCAATCGTAAATTTGTAAGCCTTGCACAAAACAATTGCTTCTCTGACTTCGATAAATTAAAAGAGCTCGCTGCCCATCGAAACTTATCCCCTATTTTTTCAGCATGTAATTCTTTCCTTATGCCCATTTCTGCCATATCTCTACGAGAATTTAGCCCATCCTTTGTTTTCCCTTTTATACTCAAGAGTGTACCAATAATGCTCTCACAAATGTTCTTCTCATTGTGCATCACATCTAAATTATGTCGCAATAGCAAACTCTGAAACGTCATATAAAGAAAATATAATAAATTCAGAAATTAAATTATTTTATTTTTAGAAAGAGATATATATAGAGAAAGCGATAATGATAGTACCTTCCAATAAGGTAACTAAAAAAAAATTGATTTCTTCTTCCAAGGCCATATTGAATCATTACTTGGCTGTTCTTGCTTCTTCTTCCTTTTCTTCTTTCTATTTTTGGTTTCCCCCAATTATTGACATGGTTCTTTACCACATCAAAAACTTGTGAACCTGTTAGTGCTCTAGGCTTCCCTCTATGTTCTTCATTTCTATCAAACCAAGACTTTTTGATCTAAATGGATGATTATGCGCGAGAAACCGTCTATGGTCCATGTATACATGCTTTGACAATTAGCCAACCGTCTTGAAGATGTCTCAATTCCATATATTGGACAAGCTGCTCTACCCTTTGTGGAATATCCGGATAAATTTCCATAGGCTGGAAAGTCATTTATTGTCCACATTAGAACGGCCTTCAAATTAAATATGGATTTGCTGAATGAATCAAAAACATTCACACCATTGGTCCATAACTCTTTCAAATCTTCTATAAGTGGCTCCAAGTATACATCTATGTCATTTCCTGGTTGCTTAGGTCCGGGGATCAATAACGTCAGCATCAAGTTTTCCTTTGACATGCATAGGGAAGGAGGCAGATTATAAGCAACCAAAATCACAGGCCAACAACTATATTGAGTACTACGATCACCGAAAGGATTAAATCCATCTGATGCAAGGCCAAGCCAAGATTACGCGGATCAGATGCAAACTCGGGCCACTTGCTATCGATCATATTCCATGCCATTGAATCAACAGGGTGCCGCATCTTTCCATCCTGACTTTTGTGAGTGTCATGCCATCTTAGTTGTTCTGCCTTCTCGGGTGATTTAAACATTCTTCTAAATCTTGGTATTATAGGAAAGTACCTCAATACCTTTGCAGGAACTCCATTTTGAATCTTATTGGTGCGCACATCAACTTTCCACCGTGAAGCCCATATTTTGGACATGTCTCCATATGTTCATTTTCCTTTCTAAATAAACAACAATCATTAACACAAGCATGTATCTTCTCATAGCCTAGATCAAATCCTTAAGTAGCTTCTTTACTGAATATAAAGAATCAGGAAGCTTATTGTCTTGAGGTAGAATTTTGCCAAGCATCTCAAGAAGTTCATTAAAACCGCTGTCCGTAAGACTATGTCTAGCTTTGTATTTATATAGGGCAACGACTGCAGCCATCTTTGTGTAAGTAGATCCACCATATAAAGGAAGTTCAGCATCCTCCACAAGATTTGCATAATGTGGCTCTCTTCTTTGATATGCAGGTTCCACATTAATATCATTGTCATCAAAAAAATCATCTTCAATATTTGCATCTCTGAACATTTTATATGCCTCGGGTATTTCAAAATCTTCGTCTCTAGTTGCAGTAGAACTTTCTCCGTGAAAGACCCATTTATCATATGTAGGATCCATCCCAAATATGACTAAGTGCTCATAAACCGTATCAAAATGGTGAAATCGATGACTTAAACAACGACAACAAGGACATTAAATTTTTTCTGGATTTCCTTGCTAGCTTGAAATGTATCAACAAACTTTCGTGCTCCATTTTGATATGCTTGTGAATCTCTACAAACAAAGACAAACCCCCACACATAATATTATACTAATAAAAAGCAACAAGTATGCCAATGTTTATTGTTTTAAGAATAAATATTAACCTTTTAAACTGTACCCAACCTTTGTCCATTGTGTATGACCCACTTGTACGAATTATAACCTGCTAAAGACCTCCATTAAATATACGAGGCAGATAAGAAGGTTCACAAAGCATTCCATAAGGATTCCTGCAAATGAATCCAATTAAAATGTATCGTGATTAAAATGTATCCAGTTGTGATTTTAGCAGAGTAGTTGTATCTATAAGTTCTAGTGTATATTATAGAGGTTATATATACGTGTTTACATGTGTGGATATATATATAATATATATATATATATATATATATATATAATATATATATATATATATATATATATATATATATAAATGGCTGTCGATCCCCCTCTCCCCCCCGATCCCTCTCCACCCTCTTCCCGACATGGCACCCTCCGCCGACCGGCGCTCCCGCCCTCCCGCCCGTCCGGCCGCCGGCTCGGACGCCCTCCCCCTTCGCCCACCGCTCCGCCGCGGTCGTCATCGTCGTGTGACACCGTACCTTACCGCTGCGCCCCCCAAGGAGGGAGGACACCCTTGTCCTGCCGAGTGGTTCCGGCCCGGCCGCTCCCGCTTCGGTCGGAGGCGCCGACCTCCCCGATCCTCTCTTCCCTCGATTTTGGGACCCCCTCCTTCTCAGAGGCCCTCCACTCTCTTGCCGTCGAGCCAGCCGGCGACGGAGCGATTCCTCAGCTCACTCCTTCTTTGCCGGGAAGTCCAGGTCGCGTCGTCACCCACCCCCGCGGTGGCGCTTGGCCCCGACGGTCTTGTTCCCGCCGGCCGGCGTCCCCCTCCCCTTCCCCCTCCCCGGCCGTTTCCTTCTCCCTCCGGCCTCCTCGAGCCAGTTGGCCGCAGGACCTGGTCAACCGTTTCGCGGAGCTGCTCCGGCGGTCCCTCACCGCGGTGGCACCCCCCCTGAGTTGGCCGCCCCCCTCCGCCCCCGACGCCGACCGTGTATCTTCCCCACCCTCAGTGGTCAAGGGTGCGGCCCCTCTAGCCTCGCCGTCGGCGGCAGCTCCTCTGCGGTGGCCCCGTTTTCCATCCCCCGGTGTCCAGCGTCCGATCGACGTCACCCTGTCCTCGTTTCCCCCGATGGCGTGTGCTGGCACGCGGGTGCCCCTTCAGTCTCGTCCTCCCACGTGGGCCTGCATCCTCGGGGGCGCGAGTCTCGGTCGCCCCGTGCGTTGACTTCTCGGACGGTGCACCTGTACCTCCCGTTGCGTCTCTTGGTCTCTCCACGGTTTGCGCAGAGGCTCCTATCCCCCCTGCTGTGGGCCCCCCCTATGGAGCAGCATGGGCACAACTCTTTTACGCGGTCTTTTGACCAGCTCATGCCGCTAGTCTCCATGATTCCCCCTTTGCGCAGCACGTGGGCCCCTCCACGTGGCTGACTCCTCTCTCCCCCTTGCGCTGGTGGTTCAGCGCAGTTCGGACTCCCCCCCTTTCGTGTGCAGCCCGCGGGCCCCCCCCCTCTCACCCTCGCGCTCTGGTCTTCCCGCTCCCCTTGCGCAGATGGTGGGGCTTTCCCTCGTGGCCGCCTCCGCTCTCCTCCTTGCGCAGTTACCCCAGTGCAGGTTGACCCCCCCTCTCGGGAGCCCCTCGACGCTTCTCCCGGCCACCTCAACCGCGCCATCCGGCAGCGGTCTACCCCCCTCCTCCCCCCTTATCCCCGGTGCAGCGGGTGCGCCCCCGGTTGCTCTCTCGTGGCCCAACTCCGCACACTTCCGGTTGGGCCTCCCACCCCCGGCCGGTCCCCCCCCCTCCAGTGGAGGAGCTTCCTCCTCATCCCCTCTGGCCGTCCCCCCCAGAGTGCGTCTCGCGGTGCCCTCTCGGACCGCCCCCTGCTGGGTCCGGCCTCGGTCCCCGGGCAGTCGCCGGCGTCGTTCTCTCCCCCCCTCAGACCTTGGCTTGCTCGGAGTCTTCCTTGGCGCAAGCCTCCTTTCCTCCGGCTGCTGCTGGAGTGGGCTCTCAGAACGCTGCATGTACCTTTTCCCCCCCCCCGCCGGTGTTCTGGTGAATCCTCCTTCAGACCCACTCTCTCGCAGGGCCCCTGCCGTTGCAGCCCCCCCTTGAGTAGTGGTACCCCCTCTGGCCTGGACCCTTCGGCATCCAGAACCACCCCCAACACCCTCTCCTTTGTGGACGCACTAAGGCCTGATCGGATTAGGTCTGGCCCTCTTCCGGCCGCTGAAGTGGTCCTGCCAGACGTCTATCTAACGCCCCCGACTACGGATACCCTATCCGGGTCCCTTTCTCCAGCGAGGAGATCCGCTCCCTATCTTCCCCCTTCATCAGAACTTTGGTTCTCAAGTTCGGATCCGGATGTCCCAAACTAGCAATTGTTCGGGAGGCCATCACCAGATGGGGTCTCTCCGACTTACCGGATAGCTCCTCTCGACCCCAAACACCTGTTCCTTCATCTTTCCTCCGACCAGGACTACAGCAAAGTGTGGTCGAAAGGCACGACCAAAATTGATACGCAGTTTGTCAAAATTGTCAAATGGTCTCCGAATTTTAACCCAAAGATCGATTCGACCGTCATCACCTCCTGGATCACCCTTCCCAATCTCCCCCTTGTGTGCTTCCCTGCTGCGGCCCTCAAGAGGATCGCCAGCTCTTTCGGGGTCCTTGTCGCCATCGCAGAAGAAACGAGAAACCTCTCTAAATGTAACTATGCGAAGATTTGCGTAGAGCTGGACCTTGCTATTGAGCCACCCTCAGAGATAGAGATAGAACTCGGAGATAAATCATTCAGGCAAGCACTGGTTTACGACAACAGCATTATTTTCTGCCAACACTGCCAGATGAGCGGCCACTCTCTACAACACTGCTTCCGCGCTCACCCTGAACTCAAGAAACCTGTCCCCAGGAAAGCGGGTGGCACTGTTGCGGCTCCATCATCCCGCCAAACAATACGGATCCATCCCAACCCCGCTTCTCCCGCTCAGAGTTCCCAAACACATTCTGCTGATATCGTCGCACCTACATCCTCTCTCGCCATCACTATCCTCAACTCCTGCGGAGCATTGGTCTCAGAATCTACTGATGTCGCTCCTGAGCAGCAGGACTCTGATCGCCCCTCTAACCCCCAATCCCTTTCACTTGCCATCACTCTTCATAACTCCTTCGAAGCTCTCGACTTTGATCCGGATGACTGCTCTCCGGAGTCACCCATCCCCGGTGGCCTCCCTAACCCCCCAACTGACATCGTCCCCCTCCAAAACACCCCCATCACCCCTCTCTCCATCGCTGCCCCCCCAAGCCTCCTTCTTCGATACTTCCGGTGTCCAGTCTTCGGCTGACCTCAGATCGCACTCCATCGGTGCGGTAGCCGGAGCTCCATCCACAGCCATCCCAGATTCCCCCTTCGATCGGCCACCGTTCTGCCTCGCCCGCACTTTCCGCTCTCAGGAAGATTTTGGCAGGCTCAGCAAGCGGGGTTCCTCGATCGAGACAATCCTCTTTGCGCCCTGGAGGAGTGTGAAGACTCTGACATTTCCCTCCCGGCAGGCACTAGCGTTCACCTGAGTTCAGAAAGGTATCTTGAACCCGTCTGCACCAGCCCAGGAAACAACCCTCTCAAAAAAGAAGAAATCCAAGAAACAAAGGCAGCGTACGGCGATGACCACGAGATCCGCCGCAAAGCTGCAAACCACCCCTACCCCTCCCTTAATGCCTAACATTCTTTCTTGGAATGTTCGTGGCATAGGGAACAAACAGACTATGAATCGGATAAGCAGTCTCACCAAAACTCATCATTGATCTGCTTGTCATTATCGAACCCAAAATTCAACACAAAAGAATGAAAGAAATTCAACTCAAGCTGGATTTCCCTACCGCGATCTCCGAATGTCATGACATTTGGATCTTCTTCGCAGCTGACTTTCGCTTCGGCATTATAAACGACTCCCCCCAAGCCCTCTCCTGTTGGGTAGAACACCCCACCTTCAAGTCCCGCATCCTCCTTTCGGCCATCCATGGTAGCTGCAGCATCCCGGAGCGTAAAGTTCTTTGGGAACTTTTGTCGGGCCCCTCCCTCCCTCACGACGATTTGCCATGGCTGTGCATCGATAATTTTAACACGGTTTCTTGCAGAAAGGAGAAATTGGGGGGGCGTGACCCCCCCCCCATTCGGCCATGGAGGACTTTAATAATTTTGCCTTAACCGTCCACCTTTCCGCCATCCCCTTCCACGGCAATCAGTTCACTTGGTGCAACATGCAAGATGGTTTGCGTAGGCAATACTCTTGCCTCGATCGTGCCATGGTTAACGACAGTTGGTCAGATTTGGGTTTGACTAGTAATCTGTCACATCTGAACTCCACTGAATCTGACCATTCCCCCCTCCTTCTCGAGATTAACATCTCTCATAATCGCATCAAAAAATCCTTCCGCTTCCTGGACTTCTGCCACCACCCCTAGTTCATGCATATAGTGGAAGAGGCTTGGGCTTCGGTCAATCACCCGGAACCTCTGGTCAGAATTGCCTCCAAACTGAAAGCTACTAGAAGAGCCCTCACGGCCTGGAGCAAAATTGCGTTCGGTGACATTTTTTAGGCCATTAAAGATGCTGAAGACGACATCACCGCGCGGAGATCGACTTCGTCCTATTCGGGTCCCAGGAGAATCGTGCTTCTCTCAACCTAGCCAAGGCCATTCTTAAGTCTAGAATCAGGGTTGAGACTGAATTCTGGAAATAAAAGGCTAGATTAACCTAGGACTTAGAAGGGGACAAGAATTCGGACTTCTTCCACAAATACGTCAAAGGATGCGCAAGCGCTCTGAAGATTCATCGCATCCGCGATGATAATGGCCAACTGCTGGACGATCAGGAGAACATTCAGATGGCAGCTACGAACTATTTCTCCAACATATTTGCTAAAGAGGACGTGGTCAAAGATGACGGTTTCCTGGCCGAGATCCCCTCCCTGATTTACGACAGAGACAATGTTTGTTTATGCGCTCCCCCCTCTGTCGACGAGATTAAGACCGCTGTGTGGTCCATTAATGCTAACAGCGCCCCAGGCCCGGATGGATTCAACGGGTGTTCTTCCGCACTTGCTGGGATATCATTAAGTCCGACCTTGGGGATGCCACTTCCGCATTTTTCCAAGGAGCCACTTATCCGAAATCTATATCCTCTGCTCACATTATCCTCATTCCCAAGAAAGACAACCCAGACACCTTCAAAGACTTGAGACCGATCAGCCTCTGCACCTTCACTAACAAAATTATCTCTAAAATCATCGCTTCCAGAATGTCGGACATCCGCCCCAGAATCATATCCGAAGAGCAAAGCGGCTTCGTCAAAGGTCGCAACATCACCAATAATATCCTCTTGGCCCAAGAGATGATCACATGTATGAAATTTCCGTCCAGGGGGGAATGTTGCCATCAAGCTGGACATGGAAAAAGCTTACGACCGCCTTGACTGGCAGTTCATGATCTGGGTGTTCAGAGCCTTTGGTTTTTCGGAACCAGTTATCGACATCATCTTTAGATCAATCAACAACTCCTGGTTCTCCACCGTCATAAACGGTCAACCTCAAGGTTTCTTCAGAGCTACTCGCGGGGTTAGACCGGGAGACCCTCTCTCCGCCACCATTTTCATCATCACGGCGGAAGCTCTGAGCAGAAATCTCAAAATTATGCCGCGATCTCCTGGGTTCCAGCACTTTCACACTACGACCGGGTGCCCTCTCATAACTCATCTCGCGTACGCGGACGACATCCTCATTTTCTCCGCCAGCGCTACTGGAGCCATTGAGGTGGTGATTAGAACTCTTGCCAATTATACTCGCTGCTCCGGCCAGAAAATCAACAACAGCAAGAGCGTGATCTATACTCATCACAAAGAAGATCGAACTCACTCGGCTGTGCTGTCCTCCATGACTTCCTTCTGTACAGCATATCCCCCTTTCCTCTACTTAGGCTGCCCGTTGGTGTACGGCAGAGCCAACTCTGGGATTTTCCATGGCATGGTAGGCAAGATTTGCCAGAAAATTGCGGGCTGGCACAACGCCACCCTTTCCCCGGAGGGAAACTTATGCTCATTAAGCACGTCCTTTCCTCCATCCCCATGTACACCCTTGCGGTGTGCTCCCCCCAACCAAAGTGCTCCATTCTATTGAATCCATCCTAGCTAAGTTCTTTTAGGGACATCTCGAGGGGAAGAACAAGTATCACTGGGCCAGTTGGGCTACAATGGTTAAATCTACTGTAGAGGGAGGTCTGGGATTCTGCAGGCTGGTCCACATGGTCGACGCCCAATCGGCTAAGTTGTGGTGGAAAATCCGCTCTGATAACTCGATCTGGACCAGGTTCATGCGAGCAAGGTACTCCAGATTCTGTCACATAACTGAGGCGTCTGCCAACAACAGATCCTCCACGTCGTGGCGGCGCATCATCCGGGGCCGAAACCTGGCAGAACCTCACTTTCGTTTGACCCTGGGCAATGGGCGTTCGCAGGCCTGCAAGGAACGCTGGTTGGGAGACGATATCCTCAGGCCCAATGCTCTTACCCCACCGCAGTGCGAGATTCGTGACTTATGGGATGAGGTCGCATCTGGGTGGGATTGGGACAAGGTTCATGATTGGCTTGGCCCGGCGGCCTTGGCGAGCCTGGCTGCCTCTCATTTGTCGATCAATGACGCGGAGGATGTGCTCAGTTGGTCACCCAATCCGGGTGGCGTCTTCACCTTCGCTTCTGCCAGAGCCATCATCAGAGGCCTCGAAGTCACGACCTCCCCTTCCGCCAAGTTTTGGCACACGTGCATTCTAGTGAAATGGTCCATTCTCATCTGGCGTGCCGCGCGTCGAAAACTCCCCACGGACGATGCCGTCAAATCCTTCGGCTACTGTCTGGCATCTAAATGCCACTGCTGTGTTGATCCCCAACAGAAATCTGCCGATCACGTCCTACTCAATGGGGATTCTTTCTCTAACATTTGGACACACCTTCAACACAGGTACAAAATGGCACCCACGACCGGGGGCATCAACGATCTGCTGGCCAGCTGGAACACTTCTCACGGGCATCAGATCGTCGCTGCTGTAATGCCCCGCTCCGCACGGTGCATTATGCTGAGTCGTTGACTCGAAGAGTTGCGTTGACACGATTACGTATCGATGCGAATCGATACAAAGTGTTATGTTGTCCCGAGGAATGCATCGAACAAGTCGATGCAAAGTGTTGCCTTGTCCCAAAGAATGCATCGAGTGAATCGATGCGAAGCGCCGCGTTGCCCCGAAGGATGTGTGCGTTGAATCGGCTCGAAGATTCTAAGAAATCGAATCGACCAAGGCACAAGTCCGAATCGATGAAGTATTGATTTTAGTTGGTTTCGTGTGCAGGTTATACTTTGACGCAAAAATATTAGAGGTCGATCTTCGACAATATTTAGTAAGGGGTCCGCAGAACCAAATCGACGCCTTGCAACGGGTTGAGAGTTGGGCACGCTAAGGCAAATCGGACGTATAATTCAACAAGCACGAAGTGCTCGAATGGCTAAGTCAGGAGAGTGGCCGTGCAACAAAGTTAGGGAATCGAGCCGCATCGGCTCGGCGAAACGGCAAAGGCATATCGACTCAAGGTGGGAGGATTGACTTCTTTTTACTCCTTCATTCGATAAGTCAAATATATCATTGTATGCTAAAAGTTAACCTATCGACGCCACGGGCGTGGTCCGATCGGAAGTAAATCATAACGTGTGTCGAACACTAAGTTAGTACAATTGAAATGAAACGTGCATCAAATGCACAAGTCGCTACAGAACATTGGATATCGCTAAGGCGAGCGCCTCGGTGCGCAAGCCGCAATAACATGGGATAACTGTACTCGGTGAGTGCCTTAGTGCACGAACCATACCGTGCCTTCGCGCACGAGTTAGAATGGCTAGAACATTGAAAGACAATAGGCGAGCGCCCTAGCGCGCAAGCCACGGACATTGAATGCTAAGTCATAGAACATCGGAATACGGTTGGAACGTGCCTACGTGCACGGGATAATAAAAGATGGCTTCGTTGCGAAAGAATACAGTTGTGGCATGAATGTGGCGGAACTGTCGGATATGACATAATGCCTCGAAAGGTGTTCGAGACCTTTGGGTCGTTCGGTTGACGAGCATTGAGTTGAGGCATGATGCCATTGAAACATTGAAACGAAGAATGAAACGTAAGAACATAGAAAGTTAACGGAGAAATGTGAGATGGTAATGCGGCATGGTGCCCTTCGAAATGTTCGCGGCCTACGGGCGTTCGTTGAGGACATTCGGGCGTTGTGCCAATTGAAATAGCGATAAGCGAACTTGCTTGGTTGTATAAAATATAAGATTCGTTGCATGGCCAAATGGTCAAATGGAATTAAAGATATAAAAGCCCGTGCATGGGCATCCCTCGAACGCGGCGCGCCAGGGCGCTGGGACCGTTCGGCCTAGGAGGGATTTCGTTTTCGGCATTGTTGGTGCACTTCATTTAGACGGGTAGCGACCTTCTAGTGAATGTGATAAGCCACTTGCGCGCGATTATTTCGGTGGCCTCTGATTGTTGGTTAGCAACCGTACAGAGTTACCATCGTCTTATGTTTTCGATTCGATGAGTATAAGTCCATTCTAGCTGTGACAAGCTAGTGACCTTCATATAGTTAAGGGCGATGGGTTTGGAAGTGCAAGGTATGCGTATATCCTGCATGGATGGATCCGAATAGAGGGCACTTATAACATGACAGGGAAAACAGATAGGCGTATTCACCTTGCGTCGGTTGCAAGGACGGGTGCGTCGATAAGCTAAGTTGCGCCACGAATCAAACACGAGAATGCTTGCTTGCCTATTCAATTCGATAACATGCTTGCTATGATAACATGCTTTACGCTTTCAAAGATGCCATGAAATTGACCCTAAGGAGAACATAGCAAGATCATAAGCTAAGATGCATGATTCAACATAAATATTACAATGTCGGTTTGGAAAGAAGATCTTTGCTTCAGTATATGCGAGGACGAACGTACTGATCCCCCACCAGCTTCATGCAGGGTGCAGGGAATGGATTGCTCGCGGCGAAGCGTTGCTTGAACGCGTTGAGGCTTGGAATGCCAAAGCGTATTGAAGCGTGCGATCGCTTGACGCTCGGACTATGCAACTGGATTGATGCGGCCGAGATATAGAAGGCATGATGTATGGAACGGTGAAATCCTTTGTGGGCAAGAGAGAACCTGAGTGTTGTAGCCAATCTGGCAAATTTCGTTTGGGCTATCGAAAGCCTTTGTAAATCTGATTTCGAATATCAATAAAGAGATTTGTTTCGTATACTATGTTTTCCTTTCGTTGTGAATATCAACTTAAAAGATAACCATTTGAGAACTTGTCATCTTGCCTTGCATGAGCGCAACTCCAGGCTCGTGCGGCATCACGCCCCCTGCGAGGACAATGATTCGGGTGATTCCGGGTCGGGGCGTGACAAATTGGTATCAGAGCTCTAGGCTCAATTTCCTCTGGACGCTTGCTTCATTTCAGTTCTAAACGCTGCCCACCACCAATCGAAATCACTCTTGACTCTACTCGATGCCGCACTGGATGTTCCATACAATAAGTCTAATACAAACCATGTAATTTTGCCGCGTGTTGTTTGGAAATTACATGGTGTTCGTGGGAAAGTCGGAAAATGTTTGTTGCTGTAAGTGCAACAAGTTGCGAGATATGAATTCGAGAATTTGTTGCCGTGGATGCAACACGTCGGAATTGTAAATCGAGATATTCGTTGGTTGCAATGATCGGTATGAGAAACGTTGGTTGCATCGATACAACGAAAGTCGTGGAATGTTGCTGCAGCAATTGCCACGCGTTAATTGTAAATGATGCGTTGAAAAGTCGAAGAAAGTTGATATGGAATGTGTTGAAACGGATTTGAGCATTGACTTTGAATGTCGAAAATGAAATGTGAAATCGTTGCACGAGATGCAATAAATGTCGAAGATAAGTTTGTGAACGATGTGCATTGCGTATCGAAAGTAAAATGTTGCACGTGGTGCAACGCGTATCAAAATGAAATCGTTGCTCGAGATGCAACGGATATCGATAATAAAATTTGCACAAGATGCAAACGGAAGAAAACGAAAGTCATAAATCGAGAAACGAAATCGGTTCGGTTGCGCGCCGAGCTGTGTTGGCAAATGAATGCATTGGCCGAGTTGCGTCGGATTTTGATTAATCAGAGTTACGGTTGTGATCAAGCACGATCACTGCGGAAATCGTGAGTCGGAAGAGATCGTTGGTTTGTAAAGAGTACGTTGCGACGGAAATGACTTGATTTCCGGGTGGTATATGGCATACCACCGGTTCGATGAATGACTCGATTCAGAGTGGTATATGCAATACCACTTATGCGATGAATTGCATCGACGTATGGTGAGAATTGCGGAAGGTTTGTCCGCAACGGACGGGATAGCACCGAGACTCGATTGAGAATTTGTACGACGGCATGTTGATGCAAGTGTTCTTCGACGATCGGTTAGAACGGTAAGGCGGGGCTTGTATCATGGAATGATACGTTGAATAAAATTTATGTGTCGGTCGAATGACGGGAATTAGCGAAACGATTATGCCTTGAGACAACGATCGGATCGACGGGATAGAAAACTCGAAACATTGGAATCGAACCGCACGACTTGCGAGTTCGATAAAAATGTTGGGCGATATAAATTATAATCGAATCGTACGACTTACGATCCCGATTGAAATGTTAGGCGAGGCGAATCGAATCACATAACTTGCGATTTCGATAGAAATGTTGGACGAGACGAAATGTAATCGGATCGCACGATGTGCGACTTCGGTGAGAAAGTTGGTCGACGCGAGTAATCGTGCCTAAGAAATAGTTGGTTACGTTATGGCCAAACTCATTTGAGTACGATTGAAAACACGCAAAACTTAGAGGACGAGATCGTATGACTTGAGGGTTCGATGTTGGATAATCGGTAACTCAGTTACGCGATCAAAGTATAGCGGGATGCGGCGAATCAGAGAATGAGTCGATGCGTATGGAAAAGTTTGTTGCGAACTTGGATGTATGCGATGCGAGTTAAGTTGACGTTGAAACGGACTCGAAGTTGACCCTTACGTTATCGAAATGGATACGGCGTATCGAGATTGATACGTAAGGAAATGTAAACGACGTGAGAATACAAAATAGAGTGCGCCTCGCGCTATGAAATTTTGTAAGTAACGATGCGAGAATGAACGAACTTGGTTGATCGTAAATTTTGTGATTGATCAGGGCGAGACTATAAGTCATCGACGATTGCTCGATGCGTATAGCATCTCGTGTGTCGACCGCGAAATAAGATAGACTCGAACTCAATGCGAGTAGACGCGTCGTGAATAGCAGAATCATCGACGGAGTGCATGACCTTACTCGAAGGATAGTTGCGCTAAGATTGCGCCGATAGAAATGGTTTTGTTCGGAAATTTGGATAGTCGCATAGAATCGTCGGAACGTGATTTGGCTCCGAAATAAGATATAGCATGGTTCGTAGTACACTGTCCTTCGGTGATGATCCACAATTATCGAGCGTAGCTTCGGGACAGCTGACCCTAGAAGACTTGACCGCCAAATCAAATTGAATGCTGCAGACCGTAAGATGATCCATGCGATATCGCATATGGGATTACATCGATAACAAATTAACGCGATGCATGTTGACGATAAGTCTAGGCGATTGCAAGGATCGTGCTATGCACGAGAGAGAACAATAAGGAACTGACTTACGAGTCATGTCATTATATTCAGATTCACCTTGCAATTGAGCTTGCGTGAATCGAACTCATATTCGATGTTGCGAGACGGATAAGTTGGGAATTTGGCTAGTGAATTCCTACTCGTTAGAAAATCGAATGTAAGATGCGTCATAAGGACATTCGTGCTAAGGCGGTCGTTGCCTTGAACATTGTCGACTCGAAGTAAATTTGCGTCGGATAGATTGTGGCCTTTGTGCAATGTCAATTTAAACTTGCGTCGGCAGGATTTGAGCACGGTGGCTATATAAGTAACCTAGCGGACATAGTCCTGAATGTTGATGCTTTTGCAAGTCAACAAAAGAGAACCATGTCGAGATAGGATACGAAGTAAAACATCAGAAATCGTTGGATAGTGACGCCGAACGCACGGCGTTGCGGAGACTCGTTGTGATCGGATGCGTGACGGCTTGACGCGACGCGTAGAACTGATAGTCCCGATGAAACATACAAAGTGAGAAATATGATTTTTGAATCGCATCGTGTGCCTTGACTTTTGTTGGCGGATCGCGTATGTATCAATATGCATGTGCGCTAGAATTGCGAGAACAAGTAATAGAGCCAAGTCCGATCGAGAATACGAGATGTCAAGTTATCGAGAATAAGAGTTACGTGTTTGCGTTGTTCCGATATCTTACAACTAAGCTCGGCTGAAATGCATATATTGGTGGGACGCCTAAAATATGTGTATAATTCCAAACAAAGTTGTACGATCCAAACGATAGTGAGACGAGATCGTGGAACGATCTAATGAAACCCTTGGAAATTTAGTATTGGTTTCGGTTCGGGACGAACCTTGTTTTGAGTGGTATATTCTGTAATGCCCCGCTCCGTACGGTGCATTATGCTGAGTCGTTGACTCGAAGAGTTGCGTTGACCCGATTACGTATCGATGCGAATCGATACAAAGTGTTATGTTGTCCCGAGGAATGCATCGAACAAGTCGATACGAAGTATTGCCTTGTCCCAAAGAATGCATCGAGTGAATCGATGCGAAGCACCGCGTTGCCCCGAAGGATGAGTGCGTTGAATCGGCTCGAAGATTCTAAGAAATCGAATCGACCAAGGCACAAGTCCGAATCGATGAAGTATTGATTTTAGTTGGTTTCGTGTGCAGGTTATACTTTGACGCGAAAATATTAGATGTCGATCTTCGAAAATATTTAGTAAGGGGTCCGCAGAACCAAATCGACGCCTTGCAACGGGTTGAGAGTTGGGCACGCTAAGGCAAATCGGACGTATAATTCAACAAGCACGAAGTGCTCGAATGGCTAAGTCAGGAGAGTGGCCGTGCAACAAAGTTAGGGAATCGAGCCGCATCGGCTCGACAAAACGGCAAAGGCATATCGACTCAAGGTGGGAGGATTGACTTCTTTTTACTCCTTCATTCGATAAGTCAAATATATCATTGTATGCTAAAAGTTAACCTATCGACGCCACGGGCGTGGTCCGATCGGAAGTAAATCATAACGTGTGTCGAACACTAAGTTAGTACAATTGAAATGAAACATGCATCAAATGCACAAGTCGCTACGAAACATTGGATATCGCTAAGACGAGCGCCTCGGTGCGCAAGCCGCAATAACATGGGATAACTGTACTCGGCGAGTGCCTTAGTGCACGAACCATACCGTGCCTTCGCGCACGAGTTAGAACGGCTAGAACATTGAAAGACAATAGGCGAGCGCCCTAGCGCGCAAGCCACGGACATTGAATGCTAAGTCATAGAACATCGGAATACGGTCGGAACGTGCCTACGTGCACGGGATAATAAAAGATGGCTTCGTTGCGAAAGAATACAGTTGTGGCATGAATGTGGCGGAACTTTCGGATATGACATAATGTCTCGAAAGGTGTTCGAGACCTTCGGGTCGTTCGGTTGACGAGCATTGAGTTGAGGCATGATGCCATTGAAACATTGAAACGAAGAATGAAACGTAAGAACATAGAAAGTTAACGGAGAAATGCGAGATGGTAATGCGGCATGGTGCCCTTCGAAATGTTTGCGGCCTACGGGCGTTCGTTGAGGACATTCGGGCGTTGTGCCAATTGAAATAGCGATAAGCGAACTTGCTTGGTTGTATGAAATATAAGATTCGTTGCATGGCCAAATGGTCAAATGGTCAAATAGACTTAAAGATATAAAAGCCCGTGCATGGGCATCCCTCCAACGCGGCGCGCTAGGGCGCTGGGACCGTTCGGCCTAGGAGGGATTTCGTTTTCGGCATTGTTGGTGCACTTCATTTAGACGGGTAGCGACCTTCTAGTGAATGTGATAAGCCACTTGCGCACGATTATTTCGGTGGCCTCTAATTGTTGGTTAGCAACCGCACAGAGTTACCATCGTCTTATGTTTTCGATTCGATGAGTATAAGTCCATTCTAGCTGTGACAAGCTAATGACCTTCATATAGTTAAGGACGATGGGTTTGGAAGTGCAAGGTATACGTATATCCTGCATGGATGGATCCGAATAGAGGGCACTTATAATATGACAGGGAAAACAGATAGGCGTATTCACCTTGCGTCGGTTGCAAGGGCGGGTGCGTCGATAAGCTAAGTTGCGCCACGAATCAAACACGAGAATGCTTGCTTGCCTATTCAATTTGATAACATGCTTGCTATGATAACATGCTTTACGCTTTCAAAGATGCCATGAAATTGACCCTAAGGAGAACATAGCAAGATCATAAGCTAAGATGCATGATTCAACATAAATATTACAATGTCGGTTTGGAAAGAAGATCTTTGCTTCAGTACATGCGAGGACGAACGTACTGATCCCCTACCAGCTTCATGCAGGGTGCAGGGAATGGATTGCTCGCGGCGAAGCGTTGCTTGAACGCGTTGAGGCTTGGAATGCCAAAGCGTATTGAAGCGTGCGATCGCTTGACGCTCGGACTATGCAACTGGATTGATGCGGCCGAGATATAGAAGGCATGATGTATGGAACGGTGAAATCCTTTGTGGGCAAGAGAGAACCTGAGTGTTGTAGCCAATCTGGCAAATTCCGTTTGGGCTATCGAAAGCCTTTGTAAATCTGATTTCGAATATCAATAAAGAGATTTGTTTCGTATACTCTGTTTTCCTTTCGTTGTGAATATCAACTTAAAAGATAACCATTTGAGAACTTGTCATCTTGCCTTGCATGAGCGCAACTCTAGGCTCGTGCGGCATCACGCCCCCTGCGAGGACGATAATTCGGGTGATTCCGGGTCGGGGCGTGACAGTCAGAGCAATGGAACTCCCTGAACAAAGGAACTCCGTGCACAGTCAGAGCAATGAAACTCCATGAACAAAGGAACTCCGTGCATAGTCAGAGCGAATCAAAGTACGAGCGCAATAAATCCAAACCCACACTCTGTCGGAGCGCTCACACTTTGATTCGCTCTGACTATGCACGGAGTTCCTTTGTTCATGGAGTTCCATTGCTCTGACTATGCACGGAGTTCCTTTGTTCAGGGAGTTCCATTGCTCTGACGATGTACGATGAAGTGATTTGCCTCAAGGAATTCAATTGAAAGCTTCGACTGTGAAGGAGTGTTTTTCTCTGTCGTCTTTCAGTTCGTGTCCATGTGGTAGATGTTCTTCATCGTGCATCGTCAGAGCATAGGAACCGTTGGATGACTCCTTGAGACAAGTCACTTCATCGTGCATCGTCCGAGCAAAGGAACTCACTGATGCAAAGGAATTCCTTGAGGCAGAGCACAGTGCAAAGGCATCCTTCTTCATCATGGAATATGTCGAAGAAATAACTCATTGCGGCAAAGGAACACCGTGCATAGTCCGAGCCAATCAACGTACGGGCGCTTCGACAGAGCATGGGTTGACAATAAATCCAAACCCAGGCACATCTCAGTCTTCTGAAGGACTTCACCACCAAAGCTTCTTCGAACGAGGAGATCGACAACCAAGAGGAAAGCGTCTTGCCAAGG
The DNA here is from genome assembly GCA_029216955.1 of Iris pallida. Taxonomy (NCBI): domain Eukaryota; kingdom Viridiplantae; phylum Streptophyta; class Magnoliopsida; order Asparagales; family Iridaceae; genus Iris; species Iris pallida. Next base: position 64,133,196 of record JANAVB010025196.1, read on the forward strand.
CGGGGGATCGGTAGAGTCCATCTCCACAAGAAAAGCTAAGTGAGACGAGAACAAACTCTTCCTACACTACTGCCATTTATAGGCATGGAATAACTCTCCCTTCTCAAGTAAAGCTAAGAAAGACTAGAACAAACTCTTCCAACTACTGCCATTTATATGCCATTAATACCAATGAATCTGCTCCTTCGAATTCTGCCAACTTTGATACCCCCTACTGTATCAAAGTTTTTTTCTTGATACAGTAGGGGGTATCAAAGTTTTGATACCCCCTATCTATGACATGTGGGCCCTTCCTGCTTTATAAAATGTGTACACATATATATACACATAAATTTTAAGAGGGGCCCACATGTCATACATAGGGGGTATCAAAACTTTGATACACCTACTATATCAAAGTTTTGATACCCCCTATATATGACATGTGGGCCCCTCCTGCTTTGTAAAACGTATAAACGTATATATATACACATAAATTTTGAGATGGCCCACATGTCATACATAGGGGGTATCAAAACTTTGATACCCCCTACTGTATCAAAGTTTCCCTCCTGTATCAAAGTTTTTTCCCTTTTAAATGGGCCCCATACATAACTTACAAAAAAAGTATAAATAAAATAAAATTTTGTTATAGTCAAGATTTGAACCAATGACCTCTGAAATACAAGTCTAGCATTGTAACCACGACACCACAATAGCATTCTCCGTGTTTTATTAAACGGAGAATAGAATTCTCCGTTTTGAATTACACGGAGAATAGCATTCCCAGTGTTAAAAACACATTAGAATGTTCATTCTCCGTTTTAATTTGAAACGGAGAATGTCATTCTCCGTTTCATTTGTAACGGAGAATTATATTCTCCGTTTTGAACTGCACGGAGAATGCCGTTCCCAGTATTAAAACGATTGAGGATTCTATTCGCCGTTTAATTTGGAACGGAGAACGGTATTCTCCGTTTATTTGAAACGGAGAATAAGATTTCTAGTGTTAAAAACACATTAGAATGTTCATTCTCCGTTTTAATTTGAAACGAAGAATGATATTCTCCGTGTCATTTGATACGGAGAATGATATTCTCCGTTTTGAACTGCACGGAGAACATATTTTCTCCATTTTTGATATACTCCGTTTTGAACTTGGAATTTGATATTCTCCATTTTTATCTAATTGTCTTCTCAAACTTTTGCATTGGAGAACATATTTTTTTATCTAATTGTCTCGTGTGAATGAC
>JANAVB010025196.1:64134440-64356940 GCA_029216955.1 Iris pallida
GTTTGTCACCTTTACGAAAATCTTCTTAGATTTTTCGTTTTTAGAATCTTCCAAGGATTTCTGTTTTGCACCTTCTGTTGAAGTTCTGCAATCGAATCACAAGAGTTTTCTTCTGATATTCACGCCCCGGAAATAACAATCTCAAAGCTAGATCAGAAGATGGAAAACTCTCGTGTCTCTCTCATCGATACCAACTTTAATAAGTTGGAGAAATTCGACGGAGAACACTTTCAGATCTGGAAGAGGAAAATCATCCTTAATTTTCAACTCGTGGACGTCGACCATGTGTTGATTGAGGATGAACCGACGATTCCAGAAGGTGGTACTGCTGACACTTGTTGCTGCTGCACATGTCAAGCAGAGTAAATGGAAGAAGAAAACAGCATCTGCAAACTGCTGATTCTCAATTCCATAGAAGATTCTTTGGCAGAGTCCTATTCCAAGAAAGTGAAGGCCAAAGAAATCTGGGAGTCTTTAGGAAAGCTCTATGAAGACGACGAGAACAGGTCCAGAATCTTCATCGTCGATAAGTACCACAAGTGGCTCTTCGAAGACGAGAAGGCGATGCTACCTCAGGTGAAGGAATTCTTGAAGTTGCGCCAGAAGCTGGATGACGAAAAAATGCCCATCGTCGACAAGTTTATCGTTGGAGGGATCGTCTCAAAACTTGCTGCTGGATGGAGCAATTTCTATGCTAGAATGCATCGGAAGAAGCTGGACATTAGATTGAAAGATCTCCTGCAATAGATCCACGTTGAGGACGAGATGCGATCCCAACAGAAGATGGACTCTCTCTCCAAACAACTGGCTAAGGCCAATTTGGTGCAGACAAGAGAGTTCAAAGGGAATTAGGTGGCTTCTCATCACACAAAAAAGGATTCCACTAATCTGAAAGTGAAGGGTCCTTCGTTCAAGCAACAGAAGTTCAAGTCCCACGTGACTTACTTCAACTGTGACAAGAAGGGCCACTACAAGAGTGAATACAAATCCAAGCCCAAACAATCAGAGCAAGATGAGCCTAGTAAGGTTGCATTGGTTTCTAACATTGTTGCTATGATCGCTCAGGTTATAGTTGTGGGGGCTGACTCTGACTGGTGGATAGACACTGGTGCGACGTGTCATGTCTGTTCTGGAAAGGAATGGTTTGTCACGTACCAGCCAACTTCTGAGAAAGTTGTCATGGCAAATCAGCCCAAGCTGAAGTTCTGGGGATCGGAACTATGGAGCTGAAACTCACTTCTGGGAACACTCTAACGCTTCATGGTGTGAAGCATGTTCCGGTGATTGCTAAGAACCTGATCTCTGGGAGCCTGCTTAGCAACACAGGCTTGAGGATGGACATCAATGCTGGCTAGATGGTGATGTCCAAAAGGGAACATACTTCGAAAAGCCTTTTCAAACCGAAGGGATGTTTAAAATTTAGCTTGTAAACCACTCAAATGAAATAAATGTAATCGCTCTTTCTGATTATTCTCTTGAGTTGTGGTATAATAGGCTAGGACATGTTCATTGTAAAGAATACACAAAATGTCTAGTCTAGGACTTATCTACAAATGTGGGGGTAAGGTAGAGAAGTGTGAAGTATGTGCTCAGATGAAGATTACTAGAAAACCCTTTCATTGGGTCAATTGAAGCATAAATCTTTTGGAGTTGGTGCACTCCGATATCTGTAACTTCAAGCAATTCTCTACAAAGGCCGGAATGAAGTATTTTAAACCTTCATCGATGACTTCTCTAAGTACGCATTCGTCTAATTGCTCAAATCTAAAGACGAAGCGTTCGAGAAGTTCAAGGAGTTCAGGGCCGAGGCTGAACGACAATCGGGACAACAACTCAAGAGGCTGAGAAGTGATCGAGACAGAGAATATCGATCTCATAAATTCACATCGTTATGCAAAGAATATGGAATCATCAACGAGACTACTGCTCCGTATTCTTTTCAATCTAACGGAGTAGCAGAGAGGAAGAACCGAAAGTTGACAGAAATGATGAACTCAATGCTACTAACTGCGGATCTTCCGAAATGCTACTGGAGACTGCATTGACGACCACTTTTATTCTTAATAGAGTGCCATATGCAACTTCGGATATAACTCCTCATGAACTCTGGTTTAAAGTTAGACCTAACTTAAATGTCATTCGAGTGTGGGGGTGTCTGACTTATGTGAAGCTCCCAGATCTGAAGATTCACAAGCTGGGGACAAGGACTATGAAGACGATCTTCATGGGGTATGCCGAGAAGAGTGATGCTAGAAGATTTCTTGATATTGAGTCAATTATATCATCGAATCTCGCGATACTGAATACTTTGAAGACAAGTTTGCAAGGCACAAAAATTGTTCTCACTAACATTCCGGAGAATGAAAGGTGCAAAGAAGACTGAAAAGAATAAGCCAGTAGTCCAAGATGAACTTGTTGGTAAGGAGACAACAATTGAACCAGAACTCACTGAGCCATCAACAAAGTGAGCAAGGAGGCCAAAGAACTTCGGAGATGACTTCGTCACCTATCATGTGGAAGCAGATCCGCTTATATATGATGAGGCAATGAAGACCGGAGATGATGTCTTCTGGAAGGAGGCGATAGACAATGAAATTGACTCAATCACCTCCAATAACACTTGGATGTTGGTTGATTTATCCGAAGGAGCAAAATCCATCGGATGCAAGTGGATCTTCAAGAAGAAGATAAAAGCTGATGGAACCATTGACAAGTTCAAGGCTAGATTAGTGGCCAAAGGATTTTCTCAGAAGTAGGGGATTGACTACTTTGACACGTATGCTACAGTAGCCCGGATGACAACCATCAGATTGTTAATTGCTCTTATAGCAATACACAAGCTGGTGATACATCAGTTGGATGTGAAAACGACATTCTTGAATGACGAGTTGACTGAAGAGATTTATATACAACAGCCAGAAGGATTTGTCGTCAGAGGTCTTGAAGACAAAGTCTGCAAGTTGGTAAAATCTCTTTACGGTTTAAAGCAAGCTCCCAAAATATGGCATGATAAGTTTGACAAAGTCATAAGGTCAAATGGCTACAGGGTCAGCGAAACTGACAAGTATGTCTATACAAAATTTGTTGACGGAAGAGGAGTCATCGTTTGTCTATACGTGGACGACATGCTAATCCTAGGTACGGATATAAGCTGTGTTACGAAGACAAAGAAGTTCCTCTCGATAAAGTTCAGTATGAAGGACTTGGGGGATGCTGATGTTATCTTGGGACTCAAGATCATTCGGACAGGCATTGGATTGGCACTGTCACAGTCTCATTACATTGAGAAGATGCTCACTCGATACGGGTATCATGATCTTCCTATAATTGATACACCGTACCGAAGTGACCAGAAGCTGGAGCCAAACTCGAAGGAAAGCGTCAGGCAATTGGAGTACGCTAGCGTCATCAGGAGTTTGATGTACGCTACTACTGCCACTAGACCTAACATACCTTTCGTCGTGGGAATGCTAAGTCGATTCACTAGCAATCGAGGCATTGAGCACTGGAAAGCTGTGAAGCGTGTTATGAGATATCTCAAGAAGACTCAGACACATGCACTGTACTTCAGCGAAGAGCCGCCAGTAGTAGAAGGCTTCAGTGATGCCAGCTAGTGCTCAGAGTTAGAGAGCGAGAGGTCCACAGGTGTATTCATTTTCATAATGGATAGAGCTGCTATATCATGGATGTCAAAGAAGTAGACTATGATCTCGCGGTCATCTATGAAATCTGAGTTCTTTGTACTTGATACCCCAGCGGATGAAGCAGAGTGGCTTCAGGAGCTCATGTATGATCTTCCAGTGGTTGGGACACAGATACTGGCAATTCTGATATACTGCGACAACCAGGCGACTACGACGGTGGCATCAAATGATCTCTTCAACGGTAAGAAAAAAACTGTGCGGTTAAAGCACAGACAGTAAACGATCTCATCAAGAGAGGTGTCATTACAGTGATCGATGTTCGGAGTAAGGAGAACCTGGAGGATCCGTTCACGAAGGGCCTCAAGTGCCAGATGGTCGAAGATACAGCATAAAAGATGGGCTTGAAGGCATTATGATAGTACGTCTTTGTAATCCTACCATAAAGTTTTATGTTATTAGTTCAAGGAGAAATCTACTAGACATCTAACTGGTTCAAGGGAGGAACACTGACTGAAAAACTATCAGGTAACAGTGGATACTTGTTCTTGAGAACATGGAAGGGTTACGAACCCATAACCACTGTTGTCTACTATGTGTTTTCTACGAAAAATAGATCCTGTGATGAGGATGGCTTAAACGCCTTAATAAGTTCTCAGGCAGTGAATGCCTGGTGCTTTACAGGAAGCACGGTAGTACAACACTACAAGAAGTACAACTCCATGCTACAGTGTGGTGACTCCACCATGAGGTTCTCGATTAGAGGTAATTCCTAGGCTTTACGAGCCAAGTCACAGCGGCGTAGCACCGCAAATAGACAGGTATCCTAATGTTGTACGATAAAATTAAAGAGGGGTAGTCAGCACTACAAAGGGGAGGTGTTCACCATGTTACAGTGGTACGATACCACGATAAGGTACCTGGATAGGGATAAAACCTCGGCCTTGCAAGCCATGTCGTTGCGGCGTAACACCACAAGGGAGCCTAAGGCTTCATGCTGGGTGGTATATGACACTACAAAGAGGCTGTGACCTCATGCTACAGTAGTATGACATTATGATGAGATTCCCGATAGGGGTAATGCTTCGGCTTTAGGCTATGTCATAACGGTGTAGCACCGCAAGGGAAGCACAAGGCTTCATGCCATGTTTCTTTCATAAAGAACTCACCTATAGTGTATGGATAGAAAAAACAGGCCGTCTCTTGAGGTTAAACTTGTGGACGCCCAAAATTATATACTGAAATCAGGCTGGCATAGGGCCTTTAATGTGCAGCCAGAAGCACAAGTAACTATATTTTTTGAGTAGAAAGAATAGCAGCTGTGGTGCAGAATTCAAGGCTTAGTCCATTCTTGTATCATACTGTTGTTCAACCCATACAGGAAGATTCAAGTCGTCAGCGACATCTATCCGAATGCAGAATATACAGTTACTGTAGAGAATGCTCAACCCTATATATATTGAGATATATAGGGGATTGTTTGAGTTTTTCCTTTCTTTGACTTGTAGAGAACTTGCTCTCAAACAAGCCATGTAAGTTTAGTCCCACATTGGCCAGAAAAACTCATGGGTATCTCAATATAACTCCTCTTGAAGAATGAAGAGATGCACATGGGGTGGTGACCCTAAGAAGGGGACCATATAGGTGATTTTACATGGAGGTAAGGATAAGACACCTATTAAAAGCATTCATGCTTTTTGGTCATGCTCAATTTAATTCCATATGGTCTAAGCCCCGAAGGGGCTTAGCGACTCGGACTCGGACTCGAACTCGGGCTCATGAGGCCTAATGTGACATTTTTTGGCACATTTTGTAGGAACGAAATCGTAAAGCAGAATACTCTAGAGGGGGGTGAATAGAGTAGGCATCGAAATATTGCTAATTAAAAACTTGTTAGCGGTTAGATCACAGATATAATAATAATCACAAAAGTAAATGACAGAAAGTAAAAGTGATCAGAAGGCAAACGCAAACACCGAGATTTATACTGGTTTCCCTCTTGTGACGACTAGTCCAGTCGGAAGAACTCTAGCTTCCAGTTGAATCCACTATTGGAAAATCCTGCAAGTTTTCATACAAAGTCCTTGCAACTTCTACAGACGCGAGCTTTGATACGAAGAACTCGACCAACTTCAATTGTGAAGAGTTGAATCTTCTATCAAGCCTCTGATTACAATCGCTCTGAAACTTCTAGACCGTACCGCACTGACAAATCAACTAGAGGATTGTAACTGGCTTAGAATTTGAAAATGAAAGCTTTTAAGAACTCTTTGGAAGAATGTAAGCTCAAGAAGAGAAGATTGAAAGTGAATAGGTGATTTGAAATGATATAAATCCTTCTCTATTTATAGTTTTTCCGAAGATAGAACTCTGATAGAATTCGGGCAGAATTCGGACAGAACTCTTTGTAACAAACCGCAACTGAAGGATGACAAGTTCAAAATCCAACATTCACTAACGTTCCAAATGGCCGAACTCTGGCCGAACTCGGGCCGAGTTCGCCTAAGGTTCTGCCAGTTCATTTTTGGAAAAAATAAATTTTGGCTTTTTGAAAAATCCTTCAGAAGCTTTTTGTAACAAGAATGTTTTTCAAAAACGTAGGTCATTTGTAAAAGAATAGGATGGTTTTGAAAAACGTTTTCGGATAGCCTATTTGCCTGTACGACTCGGTGTACAATGTATTCCTAGACTCAATAAAATGAAAAATTATATAGCATAACAGAAAGTACATTCTGAATGGCAAACAGCTTCAGTCTTGAACAAAGTAGAGATCCATTGTTGAGCAGTGTCCAAAACGTCGTAGGTAAACATCTGAGTTGACTTATAATTATATCGAGACCGAGTTTGATCAATTATTAAAATCAGGTTTGACCATGACCAATGGGCCAACAATCTCCTCCATTTTGATAATTGACAAACCTTGCTGATATAACATCTAAGCTGGAATTAATTTAAAAGTAATCAAAAGAAATTGTTCATAACCTGTATTTCACTTGAACGAAAAAATGTTAGATCCTTATTTCTCTCCCGTTGTCACTTAGCAAAATAATTACAAAAGAGAAAGCTCTCCCGCAATCAATGCATAAGTAACAAACAGTGAAGAAATACAATAAAAATAGATAATCATGACAGGCATGGTATAAGCAGTAAATATAGTAAGAGAAATAGATAGACTATAGAACACAGGCATGTATTTGTCACAGGCAGTATTTAATAAAGTGCGAGAATAATACTGAAACAAATAAAGTGCTGAAAAATAGACTAAGATGCCAAAACTGAGGCATAATAAAAAACCATGTCTATGAATAGTCACATAACAAAGAAAAGTACTGATAATAAAAATAAGAGTACTGATAAAATCTTAGAATGTCGGAGCATTTCCAAGTAAACATAAGACAAAAGTAACAGTCTCGATATCTAACATCTCAAAAATCATCATCATCCTCATCATCAACGTCATCAGCTGCAGCTCCAACATGTCCAGAAGGACCAGCTCTAGAAGTACCAGCGCCAGAAGTGTGAGGAGTGGCACCAGTGGTACGATACCAATCATAGGCATTCCCTGGCTGGAACAGAGAGTGGACCGCCTCGTCGTCAATACGGTAGCCAGAAACAAAAGGGTCTCGAGGTAGAGAGCTAGCAGAATGACCCGTCTGCGCAAACCTCAGATCGACGAATGAGTTGGCAATCGCCTGGAACCGAGTCACATCACGAAACTCGCATTCCCTAGAGGTCTCAACATAAAAAGACTGCAGATCTGATAAGTGTTGATGTATACCCTCAAATGTCATAGGGTAAAAATGAGGAGTAACAGGTGTTGTGGAAGCTGTAGGAGTAGGTGCAGGAGAGAGTAGGTGCAGTAGGTGGAGAAACAGTGGCAATGCTGCGACGAGAGAGTTTGAGAAACTTGGGCTCAGGGTCGACAGCACAAGTAGATAGGTCAATATCAAATCTCTGAAAGATGCATGGAATAAGCATCGCATAAGATAGGTTGTGGTCTCTTCCGCGACATCTACCTATCATCTGGATGATAGTCTTAGGGGCAGAAAATGGAATCCCCTTAAGAAGATGATAAAGAGCAGAGAGCTCAAGTACAGTGACATCATTTTTAGAAATAGATTTTAGAAGTAAGGTGGAATAGATGATGCGATGTAATTCGTAGTTAAATAAGTTCAAGTTATTAGCCTTGAACTTTCCAGGACGAGCGCGTGCGGGCGCACAAAGCTCATTCTTGAAACTAACGAGTGTCGTGCCATCGGGAAAATCAAAATCAGTGATGTCATCGAGCGGGACACCTTCGTTTGGGATACCAAGGATTTCCGCTAATGTTTCATCAGTGAATTCGATATCAATTCCTCCGACACGTGTCCTCGGGGTAAAAGTGCCTAACACAAAATTACAATAGAATAATCTAATGGCATTAGTGGCAATGGAGAATTATAAGGTGACAAAATATTGTAACCCTAATGCCTCAAAGTAAGGGTGGTGATCCGGAAAGACAGTCCACTTAATCGGCGATCCGGTACAAATAGTACGCATGATAAAATCGGTGTACCACAATAAAGCTTGATCGGAAGTTTTAAAGTAAAACTCGTCCGACGCACCATCGTCCGATTGGACCGAAGAAAAGAGGCAATCCGTATGCAGATCTGAAGACGATGCCTCTTCACTGGCATTGGTCTTCTTCCTCTTGAAGGGATTGAACTTAGGCATTCTTTTCCAAAATATTCTAGAAACCCTAAGTATTGAAAAGTAGTAGAGAGAAGGGATTATACCTTCCAAGAATTGGATATGTTATAGAGGATGACGTTCTCCGCATGAATCCAAAGATTGGACGAGAAACTCCACAAGGATTGGAAGAACAAGGATGGAGAAGAAGCTAGGGTTTCGGAGGCGCGCTGCTGCTGTTATGAGGATGCGGGGAAGAATGAAGAAGAAGGAAGCCTCAGGTTCGCGCTGGTATATATATATACCTAGCCGAACTCTGGCCGAATTCGGACCGAACTCGGGCCGAATTCGCCAAGGGTTGCCTGGCTATATATAAAAAATAATTCAAATGAGGCCACATTCTTTTTCATTAATTCGTTTCAAATGCTTAATTCAAAGTTTAGTAATTTTAAATCTCAAAATATAATTAATATTATTTTATAAATTAATATTCTTTACTCAGCATCTGTCTCAGATTAGCTGTAGGAGTACTGTCCCAGCTAACGGAGGTTCACCGGGGAACTCTTAAGTACCGCTTCGCTTCGACCGTAGTCGTGGTGACAGACAGACTCTTTTTGGGCTTGTCTCGAAAACAGTTTTTGAGTATCGAATAAATTAATTAATAAACAAATTAATTAATATTATTGACATCTAAAATGCCTAATTCTCGACGTAAATAATTGAAACGATCTTCCGCTAAAGGTTTTGTGAGTATGTCAGCTAATTGATTATGTGTGTCTATGTGTACAAGGTCTATATCTCCATTTTGTTGATGATCTCTAAGAAAGTGATGTCGAATCTCGACATGTTTAGTATGAGAATGACATACTGAATTCTTAGTCAAATTAATAGAACTAGTGTTGTCACAGAAAATGGGTATGTGTGTAAAATACAATCCATAGTCTTCTAAGGTTTGTTTCATCCACAAAATTTGTGCACAACAACGTCCTGCGGCAATATACTCAGCCTCGATTGTTGATAATGCAACAGAATTTTGCTTTTTACTAAACTAAGAGACTAGAGCTTTTCCTAGGAAATGACATATGCCGCTAGTGCTTTTTCTATCTACTTTGTATCCGGCAAAATCAGCATCTGAATAACCGGTTAGGTCAAACGACGTGGTTTTAGGATACCATAAGCCGACAGAAGAAGTGCCTTTAAGGTATCTGAAGATACACTTAACTGCACACAAATGTGATTCCTTAAGATTACCTTGAAAACGTGCACATAAGCAAACACTAAACATTATATCTGGTCGACTAGCAGTTAAATACTGTAAGCTACCGATCATACCTCGATACTTACGTATGTCGACGGGTTTACCTTATTCATCAATATCAAGCTTGGTTGAAGTCACTATTAGAGTACTAAGTGGTTTTACTGCTTCCATGTCGAACTTCTTTAATAGATCCTTTGTGTACTTTGCTTGATTTATGAACGTCCCATTGTTGGTTTGTTTGATTTGTAGTCCGAGAAAGAATTTCAGCTCTCCCATCATGCTCATCTCAAACTTATTCTGTATACACTTAGAAAATTCTTGACAAAGAGATTCATCAGTAGATCCAAAGATAATATCATCTACATAGACTTGAATCAAAAGAATATTATTATTCAAAGATTTTATAAACAAAGTAGTGTCAACCTTTCCCTTTGAAAAACCGTTATCAAGTAGAAAAGTTCTTAGACGATCATACCAAGCACGAGGGGGTTGTTTCAAACCGTATAAAACTTTCTTCAACTTGAAAACATATTCAGAAAATTTGAAATCAGTAAAACCGGGTGGTTGAGCTACATAAACATCTTCTTTTATAAAACTATTTAAAAATGCGCTTTTGACATCCATTTGAAATAATTTAAAATTATGAAAACATGCAAATGCACATAACATGCGAATGGATTCTAATCTCGCAACTGGGGCAAAAGTCTCATCGTAGTCGATACCTTCTTCCTGATTGAATCCTTGAGCTACGAGTCGAGCCTTATTACGAGTCACTAAACCATTCTCGTTCAGTTTATTTCGGAATACCCATCGGGTGCCAATGACCGGATGATCAATAGGCTTGGGAACAAGTTTCCAAACTTGATTCCGTTCGAATTGGTTTAATTTCTCTTGCATAGCATCTAACCAAAAATTATCACTACATGCTTTATCAATATTTTTGGGTTCAAACTGTGAGACAAAAGTAACACAAGAAGCTATATCTTTATTAGAGGAACGAGTACTTACACCCTTGGTAATCTCACCAATTACCAAATCCATTGGATGACTAGCCAAGAATCTCATCTTTTTTGGTGTAGTCTCAAGATTGCTAGTTCCAGCTTCTTTGCTTGGAGGTTCATCTGATGTCTGATTTGATGGTTCTGTATTTTTGTGTGAAGGTTTTGCAGTAGCTGTACTTGGTGCGATTATGTCTTCATTGTCATCATCGTCTAAGTGTTGATTTAGCTCATCAAACTTGATGTTGATAGATTCTTCAATGATCATGGTTCTTTTGTTGAAGACTCTATATCCTTTGCTCTTTGCTGCATAACCTAAAAATATACCTTCATCTGCCTTTTTATCAAATTTACTCAAATTATCTTTAGTATTAAGAATAAAGCATTTACAACCAAAGATTTTGAAATAAGAAACATTTGGTGTTCTATCAAACCATAATTCATAGGGAGTCTTCTTCGATATAGATCGAATTAGAACCCTATTAAGAATATAGCATGCTGTATTTACAGCTTTAGCCCATAAATATCTAGGTAGACTAAACTGGTTCAACATAACTCTAGCCATTTCAGATATAGTTCTGTTCTTACGTTCCACAACTCCATTTTGTTGTGGAGTCCTAGGACAAGAGAATTCATGCAGATAACCGTGTGTGTCACAAAATTGCTTGAATTCTGCACTCTCAAATTCGCCGCCATGATCACTACGAATGCGAGTAATCATGAACCCTTTTTTATTCTGTACTTTCTTGCAAAAGGTGACGAATTCTGATAATGCATCGTTCTTACGTACAAGAAAATAAACCCATGTATATATAAAAAATCATCTATAATGACAAATGCATATAACTTACCACCTAGACTAGCAACCAAATAAGTCCATATGCAACAATTGTAAAGGTCTAGTGGTACTTACAGCGTTCTTGGGTTTGAATGCGAATTTGGTAGCTTTGTTCTTTACACATTCACTACATACCGTACCCTTCTTGAAAGAAATATCCGGTAATCCGCGTACTAACTTCTTCGTAGATAATCTTGAAATTGTGTCCATGTTTGCATGACCGAGTCTCATATGCCATAGTTGACTCTCAATACTTTTGGCCATCAAACATCTACCTGTATTGTTAGCATCTTCCAACAAATAGAATACATATATATTGTCTTCCCTAATACCTTCAAATATAGTACTGCCAATTGAACTATCAATAATAGTACATTTATCTTTACGAAGTTAATGCCATAACCATGATCAGCTAAATGGCTTATGCTGAGCAGATTATGTTTTAACTCAGTAACAAGACAAACATCTTTAATCACTGGATAGGGAGCCTTACCAATGTTACCGATACCGATTATGTACCCTCTCAAATTATTACCGAAGGAGACGTATCCTTCTTTATTCCTCTTCGACAGTGTTGCAAATAATGAAGCGTCACCGGTCATGTGCCGTGAGCAACCGCTGTCGAGAATCCATTTGCTCCTAGCATGTGAAGGGTGTCCCACCTACAAAATAATTTGTAGATGAAACTTTTGGTACCCATTTCTTGTAGGGTCCTGACTGGTTAGTTTTCGGTATCCATACATAAATATTTAAATCTACTAACTTTCTGATTCTACATGCAGAAGATATATGACCAATGAGGCCACGATAATGACATTTAGCATGTTGAGTGTTGAAAGTAGTATGAGGTGCATGATTGGTAGGTTTTGGTTTTCTATTATAGAAGAATGCATGCCTATTAGTCTTCTTGGACATAGTCTTGGTATGGTTTGGTCTGACAGTGTTGGGCGTGTTTCGATGATTCGGTAATTGACACGTGTTAGAATAGGAAGCAACAACTTCACGCCATTTTCCTAAACTAATTTCCAACTTTTTGGAAGTGTCATATAATCTAGTATAGTCAGATGTGAGTGATTCTAATCTAACCTGTGCACACTGGAGACTCTTTCTCTCCTTAGATAGGTCTTTCTTTAACTGGATAATAGTTTGGTCTTTTCTTCGGATAGCTTAACAGTCTCATGTAACAATAATTTAATAGAAAAAAGCTCACCAAACTCATTTGAAGAGTCATTATCTCTAACCTGATCTAGTAGGTCGGTAAGTCTTCCTATTTCACCTTTGTACTCTTTGAGTACCTTCTTAGAGGTTTCATATTTGCTACACAGTTTTCTGTAATCATCTAACAGTTCACTGAAAGCCTCTCCTAATTGCTCAAAGGTGAAATCATCATAAGGGTCAAATAGAGGATTAATGATTACCTGATCGTAAGCCATCAAGCACATATTTGCAGCGTCATCTGATTGTTCATCTTCTGAGTCGCTGGCTTCACTTTCATGCCATATGCTTGTGTTGGCGTACTTCCTTGATATAGATTTCTTCAGGTAGTCTTTGTCATATTTGCTATTTTTCTTTGATGATGATGCTGAGGGACAATCTTTCTTCATGTGTCCTTTCTTCTTGCATCTGTAGCAAATAGGATCTTCCTTACTGTTGTTGTTATCTTTGCTGTCCTTTGTTCTCCTGTTAAATCTCATGAACTTCTTGAACTTTCTTACCAGAAGAGCTTGATCTTCAGAGTCGGAGTCGCTGTCGTCGGAATCATCTTCGATGGTTCTTCTATGTTGAGCCTTGAGAGCGATCGTCTTCTCTGACTTCTCCTTTGGTGTAGCATCTTTAAAGTCTTGAAGTTCTAACTCGTGAGTGATTAGCTTACCCATGAGTGTTTCTAGAGACATTGTTGAGAGGTCGTTCCCTTCAATGATTGCTGTAGCCTTTGGAATCTAGTTCTTTGTAAGGGCTCGTAGAAGTTTGCGAATCTTCTCATGGTTACTGTAATCCTTGCCTAGTGAGGACAAAGGATTTACAATATCCAAGAATCTTGTAAACATCTGAGTGACTGATTCACTTAGCTTCATTTTGAACGCCTCATACTCCTGAGTAAGTCTGCTGATCTTTGACTCCTTGACTTGTGTTGTTCCATCGTGGGTTACTTCAAGAAGTTTTCACACTTCGTTTGATGTTGTGCAAGTAGACACCCTGTTGAATTCTGTTCTGTCTAAAGCACAAACACTACAGAAAAAATACGTTTTTACGGCGCACAATGCGCGCCGTAAAACACTTATGACGACGCGCATACGCGCGCCGTATTAGCCTGTGCCGTAAAAAACTGGCACATTTAACGACTTAATTTGCGCGCCGTAGAAACTCTATTCGTGCGTCATCTATAGTCATTCACGACATGCATTGTTTGTTGTGAAAAGTCAATTATGGCGTGTTTTTGCACGCCGTACAAGCAAGCAATTATGGCATACTTATGCACGTCGTTATTACATAAATCACGACATTTATTGTTTGTCGTGAAAAGTATCAAATACAAACAAATAGGGCATCTTTTGCACGCCTTAAATGATCTTAATTTTTTTAAAAAAAATCCTAATTTTTGTATCCATCAATTTTACCTTTGATCCATTGAATAACAAGATATAATATACACAACAATGAAAAGTAATCACTTTCATTGAAACAATTGTGTCAAATTAATCATCCAAATTCAAAATGACTTCATAGTGTACACAATAATTTTTATAAGTACTAATTTTCATTGAAACCATATATAATGTCACATCATATAAATTCCAAATCACCAACTAAATGTCACAGAAATATTGTCATATACTTAATCTAGGCCTATACAAAATATATCGATTCCTTCATTCCATTCATGGTCGAGAAGTAGCATGTACGTAGACCCGTCTTCAATCGCCACAACATCAAAATTGCCCAAGTCCACAACCTCCCGCAAAAAGTAGCATCTCTTATGTAACCTATCATATACAATAACAAATCATGTCAATATAAAGTTCAAAATTGGAATAACAATAGAGAGATTTTTTTATTACGCTGTCATTGTGATGAAGGGAAGAAGCAACCGACTCCGAACTTATGTTAGATGTAGGGTTGTCTGTTTTGCGGCAGTTATCATGTGCACTGTAAGGCTGATCTAACTGCAAATAGAATTTGACATGGCAAAAGCAAAGAGTTGCATTATTTCTAAACAACCAAAAATGCATTAACAATGATGCAAGTCAAAGAAAAATGAAAAATAAAGGAAATATATGAAACATACACCAAATGATGAACAGGATGGTAAAAGAATATCAAGATTGAGAGCAAACACTTTTTCTCTTTCAGCTAACTGTTCACTTAAATAGTAAATACCCTGAAGTGTCCAATTTTGGCAATTCAAGGCCCCTTATCTTTTTTCCAAGCTGATACAAAAACTTATTTGCACTTTAAACCCTGAACTATCACCAAAATCTAAGTTAAAGGAAACATTTCTTTCCCAAGCTGATACAAAAAATTACCAACAATCTGGAATTAGAAAAGAAAACATTTCTTTCCAACAGCAAATCTCACCAGTGATTGTCCATAAAAAGTGCTATAGCAGCAGTAGCATTATATGCCAACACAAGATTGACGTTCAAATCTCTTTCTCATTTCCATCATCATCAAAGTCACTCCAAATTAGCAAATTTGGAAATGAAAGCCAGCAGAGTACCAAATATAAAATTGCAAGGAAAAAAAGTTAAGCAAGAAGTGAAACAAACAAAGGTAGCGTAGAGAGGCAGCAACCTACTTTCCTACTATAGGAATAAATTGTAGTACATAAGAAGAAGCAAAGAGCATCAATTAACTGATACGTTGACAAAAAAGAAGCAAAGAGCATCAATTAACTAATACTGAAAGGAAAAATAAAAATGCTGCTGCTACCTAAAATTTAAAATCACTTGAAAATGAAAAGCAAAAGCAAAAGTAAAACATCTTTAGAAACCAGCTCAAGAACTGAAGTAGCTTATCAAACATAGCAGAAGCAGCACAAATAAAGGTTCATAACATTAAACAAGAACTGCTACACCTAATGCTAGTTTCTTTATTTGGATTGGAAAAGTTGTAACAATGCTCTATAGTTCATAACATTAAACAAACAAAAATATTCGTAGAAGTTATGTGCAGAGAATAAAACAAATGATAACAATATACCTAATGCTGAAGTCCCTGGCACTACAATCTGTTGAATGTAATAGCAACACAAGAAAAGAGATCCCTGGCACTACAATCTGTTGAATGTAATCTGCTGAAGTCCCTGGCACTACAATATACTTAATGCTGAAGTCCCTGTGCAGAGAATAAAACAAATGAAAAGAGATCCCCGCATAAGAGACGAGAGAAGAAAACATCACATCAAGCCTCATGTAGAATAAAAAAGAGAAGGGTAGTCATATTACCTTACCCCATGAGTGTTACCACTAGTCGAATCTGATATACTTGATAGGCCACGCGATTGTAATTGATAAAGCCTCATGTAGAAGAAAAAACTCGCGTGTCGGCCGATACAAAGTTACCTCATAATCAATTACTTCATGAACACAAAGTTTATAGCACTCTTGTCCTATAGCCACATGATGGACCAAATCTTTAGGATTTGTAGATGCAATCTCGCCAATTGCCACAACTTCTGAACCCGTCTCCCAATCCAACAATTTGTATTTTGTCCCAATGTTAGGGGAAGTTGGACTTTCTGCATTTTCCTTTTCCAGCCTTGCTTCAGCTATCTCATGATTGGTAGAACTTTGGACCCCAGAGTTTGAGTTAGCCTTTCTCACTGTATTTGAGTTTTCAATTTGCTACATGAATGAAAAATACATTAACTATTGAACAAATTGGTTTCTAATAAAGAATAGAGATACTATGTTGAACTATAAAACTTACGGTGTTATTATTTCCATTGACCTTTTCAGCAATGCTTTTAACAAAATTTTTCAATTCCATCAACTCACTTTCCAATCTATTGAATTTATCTTGTTGATATTTTTGGCCTTCAACTTTTGAAGGAGTCGCCCCAAAGCCAAGCCCTCTTACTCTTCCTCGTCGTTCAGGGCCAATTACTTTTGAAACCACATCATCTTGAAGAGAAGTTTTTTCTGATGGTGTCGCTGCCTTATAAGTATCTTCTATGTCATCCTAATAAAAAATAGTACAATAGGCAATTTTAGAACGATATAAGTGAATAACCAAATGATAAGATAAATAAATGAAAACATACCAAAATTTTCTGAGCCTCTGAACTCAATGTACCCGTCTTCCTCTTATGTCTCTTGATCCAAACATCAACTCTTTGTATTGAATTAGGATTGTCACTTTGTTGACGCTACAAGAAATTTTTATTTGGGTAACAAAGGGTGCATAAAAATCAACAAGGCTAATGAAATGACTAGTGTAAAAAAAATAGATTTTTAGGCAGCAAGCAGATTTACCATTTCATCCTCTAGACGAGCATATCCCTTACGACTCGTTGTATGCAACAAAGTTTGACTTTTCCTCATCTTCTTGAATTTTTCGCTTCTTTCTATGTTATATAGCAATAGCAAATATTTATAGCAAAAAAAGCAATAAAACCAACAATATTTACCTTAAATTCTAGAGTACATCTCTTGATTACAAAAGTCTTCCAATCTTTAACGAATGGTACATTGTCAGGTTTTAGGAGAGCAAGTGCTCGTGGTAGACCTACAACTTTTGCTTGCTCCATCACTTCTTTAATCAAATTAGATTTATGATTACGCCAATGCTTTCCTAACTTTTGGAATACATATGTCTTGTGGCAATCATCAAGAATGTATTTTTGCTATAAAAAAAAGATACACATCAATGAAAAAAAAAATAAGAATTGACTACATGCATCTCGTAAAAACATGAGTATGACATATATAAATATTACCGTGATGTGCTTCCAGATTTGATGTTTAAAATCATCAGAAAGATCTGTCCAGATCTCCATTGTCACTGGCACTAAATCTCTTGATGTAGAACCTAGAAAACTAGCAAATTCAGCTGCAGTATCTCCAATTGGTTGACCCCTATCATTGAAATCGACCGGAACATGATTTTTTCTCATACGAATATAATCCATTCTTGATTTACCCCCAGTTTTCTTCTTTTCAGGCATAGTAGAACTTGATTGATTTTGATCACTTGGTATAGATGGAGAGTTAGAGTCTCCATTTGATATTCTTACACTTTCATTTCCTCTTTGCATGGTCCCCGCTATGGCAGCTAAACGATGTTTCTCTCCTCTTTTAGAACACTTTTTGGAAGACTTTGTAAAACAAGCACATAATAAAAACTAAAGGTTTTTCACCAAGATATTATTAAAGAAAGACTATAAAGATAAATGGAGCTTACTTCAGCAGATCCAGACATGTTCATAAGTTTCTGAATAGACCTGCAGCGTCTAAAATACTCATTACATATGAAAGAAAACATCAGATGTCTGTGTATGTACATAATACACAACTTTTGTAATTTAACAAGAAAAAATCAGATGTCTGTAAATATAAAATTGCAAGGAAAAAAGTTAAGCAAGAAGTGAAACAAACAAAGGTAGCTTAGAGAGGCAGCAACCTACTTTCCTACTATAGGAATAAATTGTTGTAGATAAGAAGAAGCAAAGAGCATCAATTAACTGATACGTTAACAAAAAAGAAGCAAAGAAGCAACAAAGAAGCAATGACCATAGGAATATATTGTACTCTCATGAGCAAACCCAGAAGATACACACCGACTGCATCATTAGTATCTCCATATCGCACATATTTTCTTCGTAACCTAGAAAATTAGAAGCCACAAATTGAAGCAGCCACAAATTGAAGTGAACTAATAAAGGCTGAGAAAATATTATACAAAACGTGTACTGATAAACAAGAACAATTATTTTATACTAGAAGTCCTAGTAATGTAATATAAAAAATCATAATATATATAAAGTAGGGCTCAGAGATTTGTAGAAATGTTGCAACATGCGTTTCGCCCATGTTGACAAAAATATCAAAGCCAATCGAAAAACTCACTGATACTCAAAGCCGCCGTGATACTCAGAAGTTAAAGGCAGCATATATAGAACAACATAATCACAAAATTGCCCAGAGATAATTAAAGCCCAAACAAAACAGATTAAAAACCTTCTTGATACTCAAAAACAGAGGCAACATCATATATATAGAGAGGAAGAACCAAGTATGAAGGGAACAACCAACTATAGTGATACCACTAAAAACTTCATGATACTAAAAAACAGAGGCAATAACATACATAAATTTCAGCAAACTCAGTCCTCATCATAGCCCATAGAAAAACTCATATTATGGTTCAAAAGAAATACTATTTCCCAGGGAAAAAAAATGTACGCACAAAGTACTCCCAATCGAAGGGGCTGCTTGGCATCATATGATGCCTAGTTCATCTATCAGGCCACATTCCACATGAAAAAAAAAATTATACTCCCAACCTTGAGTATCAGAAACCAAGCATCATAGCCCAGAATATGAAAAATTCATGAATAAGTCAAAAAAATTATACTCCCAACCTTGGGAAAAATAATTTGAATCCTTAGTTCCATTCCATGTCCACTGTTTCAATTCAAACCCACTGATACTCATCATTGTCCATTATATCTTTTCCAGTAAGACCAGGATACTCGAACCAATCGGTAAATCCACTTATACATGGCCCCAATTTAAAAGCCAATATAAGGCTCATCATAGCCCACTGAAAACCACACAGGATCAAAACATTTGCATAAAAAGCAAAACATCATAGCCAAATAATGTATTACCATCAAGACTGTTACATTCAAATCTAGCAACAGTGCTTACAAAGGCAACGACATTTAGAAAAATTACCAACAATCTGGAATTAGAAAAAAAAACATTTCTTTCCAACAGCAAATCTCACCAGTGATTGTCCATAAAAAGTGCTATAGCAGCAGTAGCATTATATGCCAACACAAGATTGACGTTCAAATCTCTTTCTCATTTCCATCATCATCAAAGTCACTCCAAATTAGCAAATTTGGAAATGAAAGCCAGCAGAGTACCAAATATAAAATTGTAAGGAAAAAAAGTTAAGCAAGAAGTGAAACAAATAAAGGTAGCGTAGAGAGGCAGCAACCTACTTTCCTACTATAGGAATAAATTGTAGTACATAAGAAGAAGCAAAGAGCATCAATTAACTGATACGTTGACAAAAAAGAAGCAAAGAAGCAACAAAGAAGCAATGACCATAGGAATATATTGTACTCTCATGAGCAAACCCAGAAGATACACACCGACTGCATCATTAGTATCTCCATATCGCACATATTTTCTTCGTAACCTAGAAAATTAGAAGCCACAAATTGAAGCAGCCACAAATTGAAGTGAACTAATAAAGGCTGAGAAAATATTATACAAAACGTGTACTGAAAAACAAGAACAATTATTTTACACTAGAAGTCCTAGTAATGTAATATTAAAAATCATAATATATATAAAGTAGGGCTCAGAGATTTGTAGAAATGTTGCAACATGCGTTTCGCCCATGTTGACAAAAATATCAAAGCCAATCGAAAAACTCACTGATACTCAAAGCCGTCGTGATACTCAGAAGTTAAAGGCAGCATATATAGAACAACAAAATCACAAAATTGCCCAGAGATAATTAAAGCCCAAACAAAACAGATTAAAAACCTTCTTGATACTCAAAAACAGAGGCAACATCATATATATAGAGAGGAAGAACCAAGTATGAAGGGAACAACCAACTATAGTGATACCACTAAAAACTTCATGATACTAAAAAACAGAGGCAATAACATACATAAATTTCAGCAAACTCAGTCCTCATCATAGCCCATAGAAAAACTCATATTATGGTTCAAAAGAAATACTATTTCCCAGAAAAAAAATGTAAGCACAAAGTACTCCCAATCGAAGGGGCTGCTTGGCATCATATGATGCCTAGTTCATCTATCAGGCCACATTCCACAAAAAAAAAATTATACTCCCAACCTTGAGTATCAGAAACCAAGCATCATAGCCCAGAAGATGAAAAATTCATGAATAAGTCAAAAAAATTATACTCCCAACCTTGAGAATCATTTTATACTCCCAACAATTCAAATCCATCGACACAGTTGTACTAGTTAAAGAAAAAGATAAATGCATAAAGTACGAGAGTACATATAATAAAGTGTGAGCAAGTTCACATGTGACACTTCCAAATAACATATCTGTTTTCTTTCAACTAACACTTAGGACTCTTTAATTTGTTTAGTAATCTTCAAACTGTTTGGAAAAACCTCCATCGTTGAGATTAATCTTCGATCTGTTTAGTGAAACATTTAAATTAATTAATAAAAGAAAAAAAATGGGATATATGTATATACAAATTTGATAAATGATTACTATCAAAATACTAATTATTTACCTCATCTGAAGTCACCTTCTCACAATCATGTCTTACATAACTTTCCCCATCAAGGTTCGGATCAAGTTGTAGTGCATCTAATGGTGCACATGGCATGTACGCACTCTCTTCAAAACTTTCTAATTCGTAAAAACCTCGTGGTGGTGCTCTTAGAACAGCGTACCAATGTGATACATCACAATCTCTTGAATAAAATACTTGTTTTGCTTGTGATGCTAAAATAAATGGATCTCTTTCAAATTGACTTTGCCCTTGGTGAAGGTTAACCAATGTAAATCCCTCTTCAACTTTGACACCATTATCTATGTTTGCCCAATCACATTGAAATAAAGGAACCTGGAGATTGTAGTAATCAAGTAAAATTATGTCTCTAATAACTCCATAATAAGAAACTCTTCCAATGACATGAGATGTGTCTCTTGCACTGGATCGACAAATTGTTTCGGCTTCAATTGAAACACCACTATTTTGTGTGCTTTTCTCGGCATCTTTTGTATGAAATCGATGACCATTGATGATATAACCTGAGAATGACATTACATCCTTTTTAGGTCCACATGCTAGCCACCTTAATGTGCTTGACATAGTGTCAACTTGGCCCGTTTTGACTTTATTTGCTAGCTATCCTATAAAAGACTCTGTATGTCTCTTTTGTAGCAAACTTTCATTCTTCAAAAGGCGCCCATCCAAATGCTTAAGTTCCTCTAAATGCATTCTGGTATTAAAGTATAAGTACATGAGAACTTAGAAAGTGAAAATTTTAAATGAAAATAAGTTACAATTTGGTATCATACTTACTTAATGTACGGTTCAACTTCAGAACTGTTGAACAAAACAGTACGATGAGCTATCTCAAACATGTCAGAAGACATACTCCTTGTTTTATCCTTAGAAATTGGCCTCCCTTCTCCCATAGTTTCATTCTCAAAATCATCATTGCGTCTATATTGAGCTCCAATTTCAGTAGCTTGCTTTATGTATCCACTACAAAAACTTGAGCACTCTTCAGCAAGATACCTTTCTGCTATACATCCTTCAGGCCGTGAACGATTTCTAACATATACTTTTAGTACCTTCATAGATCTAATTAAAAGATACTGTTAGAAGAGTATAGAATAATTTTTAAGTCATTATAAGTTTAAAATATATGTTGTTACCTCTCAAAGGGATACATCCAACGAAAATGTACTGGCCCACCAATTCGAGCTTCTCGTGCAAGATGAATTGTGAGATGCACCATAACATCAAAAAATGATGGAGGAAAAAATCTTTCTAATAAGCACAAAGTTTCTGCAACTTCAGTTTCGAGTTGTTCCAATATGTTTTTATCGATCACTCTTTGACATAATTCATTAAAAAATGAACAAAGTCGAAATATTGCAGTTCTCGCACCCTTTGGTAGAAGTCCTCTTAATGCTACTGATAACACTTGTTGAAGTAGAATGTGATAATCATGAGACTTAAGGTTTAAAATCTTGGAATCTTTTAATGACACATGATTTGAAATGTTGGAACTGTAACCATCAGGCAATCGTAAATTTGTAAGCCTTGCACAAAACAATTGCTTCTCTGACTTCGATAAATTAAAAGAGCTCGCTGCCCATCGAAACTTATCCCCTATTTTTTCAGCATGTAATTCTTTCCTTATGCCCATTTCTGCCATATCTCTACGAGAATTTAGCCCATCCTTTGTTTTCCCTTTTATACTCAAGAGTGTACCAATAATGCTCTCACAAATGTTCTTCTCATTGTGCATCACATCTAAATTATGTCGCAATAGCAAACTCTGAAACGTCATATAAAGAAAATATAATAAATTCAGAAATTAAAATTATTTTATTTTTAGAAAGAGATATATATAGAGAAAGCGATAATGATAGTACCTTCCAATAAGGTAACTAAAAAAAAATTGATTTCTTCTTCCAAGGCCATATTGAATCATTACTTGGCTGTTCTTGCTTCTTCTTCCTTTTCTTCTTTTCTATTTTTGGTTTCCCCCAATTATTGACATGGTTCTTTACCACATCAAAAACTTGTGAACCTGTTAGTGCTCTAGGCTTCCCTCTATGTTCTTCATTTCTATCAAACCAAGACTTTTTTGATCTAAATGGATGATTATGCGCGAGAAACCGTCTATGGTCCATGTATACATGCTTTGACAATTAGCCAACCGTCTTGAAGATGTCTCAATTCCATATATTGGACAAGCTGCTCTACCCTTTGTGGAATATCCGGATAAATTTCCATAGGCTGGAAAGTCATTTATTGTCCACATTAGAACGGCCTTCAAATTAAATATGGATTTGCTGAATGAATCAAAAACATTCACACCATTGGTCCATAACTCTTTCAAATCTTCTATAAGTGGCTCCAAGTATACATCTATGTCATTTCCTGGTTGCTTAGGTCCGGGGATCAATAACGTCAGCATCAAGTTTTCCTTTGACATGCATAGGGAAGGAGGCAGATTATAAGCAACCAAAATCACAGGCCAACAACTATATTGAGTACTACGATCACCGAAAGGATTAAATCCATCTGATGCAAGGCCAAGCCAAAGATTACGCGGATCAGATGCAAACTCGGGCCACTTGCTATCGATCATATTCCATGCCATTGAATCAACAGGGTGCCGCATCTTTCCATCCTGACTTTTGTGAGTGTCATGCCATCTTAGTTGTTCTGCCTTCTCGGGTGATTTAAACATTCTTCTAAATCTTGGTATTATAGGAAAGTACCTCAATACCTTTGCAGGAACTCCATTTTGAATCTTATTGGTGCGCACATCAACTTTCCACCGTGAAGCCCATATTTTGGACATGTCTCCATATGTTCATTTTCCTTTCTAAATAAACAACAATCATTAACACAAGCATGTATCTTCTCATAGCCTAGATCAAAATCCTTAAGTAGCTTCTTTACTGAATATAAAGAATCAGGAAGCTTATTGTCTTGAGGTAGAATTTTGCCAAGCATCTCAAGAAGTTCATTAAAACCGCTGTCCGTAAGACTATGTCTAGCTTTGTATTTATATAGGGCAACGACTGCAGCCATCTTTGTGTAAGTAGATCCACCATATAAAGGAAGTTCAGCATCCTCCACAAGATTTGCATAATGTGGCTCTCTTCTTTGATATGCAGGTTCCACATTAATATCATTGTCATCAAAAAAATCATCTTCAATATTTGCATCTCTGAACATTTTATATGCCTCGGGTATTTCAAAATCTTCGTCTCTAGTTGCAGTAGAACTTTCTCCGTGAAAGACCCATTTATCATATGTAGGATCCATCCCAAATATGACTAAGTGCTCATAAACCGTATCAAAATGGTGAAATCGATGACTTAAACAACGACAACAAGGACATTAAATTTTTTCTGGATTTTCCTTGCTAGCTTGAAATGTATCAACAAACTTTCGTGCTCCATTTTGATATGCTTGTGAATCTCTACAAACAAAGACAAACCCCCACACATAATATTATACTAATAAAAAGCAACAAGTATGCCAATGTTTATTGTTTTAAGAATAAATATTAACCTTTTAAACTGTACCCAACCTTTGTCCATTGTGTATGACCCACTTGTACGAATTATAACCTGCTAAAGACCTCCATTAAATATATACGAGGCAGATAAGAAGGTTCACAAAGCATTCCATAAGGATTCCTGCAAATGAATCCAATTAAAATGTATCGTGATTAAAATGTATCCAGTGATGTGATTTTAGCAGAGTAGTTGTATCTATAAGTTCTAGTGTATATATATAGAGGTTTATATATACGTGTTTACATGTGTGGATATATATATATATATATATATATATATATATATATATATATATATATAATATATATATATATATATATATATATATATATATATATAAAATGGCTGTCGATCCCCCTCTCCCCCCCGATCCCTCTCCACCCTCTTCCCGACATGGCACCCTCCGCCGACCGGCGCTCCCGCCCTCCCGCCCGTCCGGCCGCCGGCTCGGACGCCCTCCCCCTTCGCCCACCGGCTCCGCCGCGGTCGTCATCGTCGTGTGACACCGTACCTTACCGCTGCGCCCCCCAAGGAGGGAGGACACCCTTGTCCTGCCGAGTGGTTCCGGCCCGGCCGCTCCCGCTTCGGTCGGAGGCGCCGACCTCCCCGATCCTCTCTTCCCTCGATTTTGGGACCCCCTCCTTCTCAGAGGCCCTCCACGTCTCTTGCCGTCGAGCCAGCCGGCGACGGAGCGATTCCTCAGCTCACTCCTTCTTCTTGCCGGGAAGTCCAGGTCGCGTCGTCACCCACCCCCGCGGTGGCGCTTGGCCCCGACGGTCTTGTTCCCGCCGGCCGGCGTCCCTCCTCCCCTTCCCCCTCCCCGGCCGTTTCCTTCTCCCTCCGGCCTCCTCGAGCCAGTTGGCCGCAGGACCTGGTCAACCGTTTCGCGGAGCTGCTCCGGCGGTCCCTCACCGCGGTGGCACCCCCCCCTGAGTTGGCCGCCCCCCTCCGCCCCCGACGCCGACCGTGTATCTTCCCCACCCTCAGTGGTCAAGGGTGCGGCCCCTCTAGCCTCGCCGTCGGCGGCAGCTCCTCTGCGGTGGCCCCGTTTTCCATCCCCCGGTGTCCAGCGTCCGATCGACGTCACCCTGTCCTCGTTTCCCCCATCGATGGCGTGTGCTGGCACGCGGGTGCCCCTTCAGTCTCGTCCTCCCACGTGGGCCTGCATCCTCGGGGGGCGCGAGTCTCGGGCCCCGTGCGTTGACTTCTCGGACGGTGCACCTGTACCTCCCGTTGCGTCTCTTGGTCTCTCCACGGTTTGCGCAGAGGCTCCTATCCCCCCTGCTGTGGGCCCCAGCCCTATGGAGCAGCATGGGCACAACTCTTTTACGCGGTCTTTTGACCAGCTCATGCGCGCTAGTCTCCATGATTCCCCCTTTGCGCAGCACGTGGGCCCCTCCCACGTGGCTGACTCCTCTCTCCCCCTTGCGCTGGTGGTTCAGCGCAGTTCGGACTCCCCCCCTTTCGTGTGCAGCCCGCGGGCCACCCCCCTCCTCTCACCCTCGCGCTCTGGTCTTCCCGCTGCTCCCCTTGCGCAGATGGTGGGGCTTTCCCTCGTGGCCGCCTCCGCTCTCCTCCTTGCGCAGTTACCCCAGTGCAGGTTGACCCCCCCTCTCGGGAGCCCCTCGACGCTTCTCCCGGCCACCTCAACCGCGCCATCCGGCAGCGGTCTACCCCCCTCCTCCCCCCTTATCCCCGGTGCAGCGGGTGCGCCCCCGGTTGCTCTCTCGTGGCCCAACTCCGCACACTTCCGGTTGGGCCTCCCACCCCCGGCCGGTCCCCCGGCCCCTCCAGTGGAGGAGCTTCCTCCTCATCCCCTCTGGCCGTCCCCGCCCAGAGTGCGTCTCGCGGTGCCCTCTCGGACCGCCCCCTGCTGGGTCCGGCCTCGGTCCCCCGGGCAGTCGCCGGCGTCGTTCTCTCCCCCCCTCAGACCTTGGCTTGCTCGGAGTCTTCCTTGGCGCAAGCCTCCTTTCCTCCGGCTGCTGCTGGAGTGGGCTCTCAGAACGCTGCATGTACCTTTTCCCCGCCCCCCGCCGGTGTTCTGGTGAATCCTCCTTCAGACCCACTCTCTCGCAGGGCCCCTGCCGTTGCAGCCCCCTCCTTGAGTAGTGGTACCCCCTCTGGCCTGGACCCTTCGGCATCCAGAACCACCCCCAACACCCTCTCCTTTGTGGACGCACTAAGGCCTGATCGGATTAGGTCTGGCCCTCTTCCGGCCGCTGAAGTGGTCCTGCCAGACGTCTATCTAACGCCCCCGACTAACGGATACCCTATCCGGGTCCCTTTCTCCAGCGAGGAGATCCGCTCCCTATCTTCCCCCTTCATCAGAACTTTGGTTCTCAAGTTCGGATCCGGATGTCCCAAACTAGCAATTGTTCGGGAGGCCATCACCAGATGGGGTCTCTCGGCGACTTACCGGATAGCTCCTCTCGACCCCAAACACCTGTTCCTTCATCTTTCCTCCGACCAGGACTACAGCAAAGTGTGGTCGAAAGGCACGACCAAAATTGATACGCAGTTTGTCAAAATTGTCAAATGGTCTCCGAATTTTAACCCAAAGATCGATTCGACCGTCATCACCTCCTGGATCACCCTTCCCAATCTCCCCCTTGTGTGCTTCCCTGCTGCGGCCCTCAAGAGGATCGCCAGCTCTTTCGGGGTCCTTGTCGCCATCGCAGAAGAAACGAGAAACCTCTCTAAATGTAACTATGCGAAGATTTGCGTAGAGCTGGACCTTGCTATTGAGCCACCCTCAGAGATAGAGATAGAACTCGGAGATAAATCATTCAGGCAAGCACTGGTTTACGACAACAGCATTATTTTCTGCCAACACTGCCAGATGAGCGGCCACTCTCTACAACACTGCTTCCGCGCTCACCCTGAACTCAAGAAACCTGTCCCCAGGAAAGCGGGTGGCACTGTTGCGGCTCCATCATCCCGCCAAACAATACGGATCCATCCCAACCCCGCTTCTCCCGCTCAGAGTTCCCAAACACATTCTGCTGATATCGTCGCACCTACATCCTCTCTCGCCATCACTATCCTCAACTCCTGCGGAGCATTGGTCTCAGAATCTACTGATGTCGCTCCTGAGCAGCAGGACTCTGATCGCCCCTCTAACCCCCAATCCCTTTCACTTGCCATCACTCTTCATAACTCCTTCGAAGCTCTCGACTTTGATCCGGATGACTGCTCTCCGGAGTCACCCATCCCCGGTGGCCTCCCTAACCCCCCAACTGACATCGTCCCCCTCCAAAACACCCCCATCACCCCTCTCTCCATCGCTGCCCCCCTCCAAGCCTCCTTCTTCGATACTTCCGGTGTCCAGTCTTCGGCTGACCTCAGATCGCACTCCATCGGTGCGGTAGCCGGAGCTCCATCCACAGCCATCCCAGATTCCCCCCTTCGATCGGCCACCGTTCTGCCTCGCCCGCACTTTCCGCTCTCAGGAAGATTTTGGCAGGCTCAGCAAGCGGGGTTCCTCGATCGAGACAATCCTCTTTGCGCCCTGGAGGAGTGTGAAGACTCTGACATTTCCCTCCCGGCAGGCACTAGCGTTCACCTGAGTTCAGAAAGGTATCTTGAACCCGTCTGCACCAGCCCAGGAAACAACCCTCTCAAAAAAAGAAGAAATCCAAGAAACAAAGGCAGCGTACGGCGATGACCACGAGATCCGCCGCAAAGCTGCAAACCACCCCTACCCCTCCCTTAATGCCTAACATTCTTTCTTGGAATGTTCGTGGCATAGGGAACAAACAGACTATGAATCGGATAAGCAGTCTCACCAAAACTCATCAGATTGATCTGCTTGTCATTATCGAACCCAAAATTCAACACAAAAGAATGAAAGAAATTCAACTCAAGCTGGATTTCCCTACCGCGATCTCCGAATGTCATGACATTTGGATCTTCTTCGCAGCTGACTTTCGCTTCGGCATTATAAACGACTCCCCCCAAGCCCTCTCCTGTTGGGTAGAACACCCCACCTTCAAGTCCCGCATCCTCCTTTCGGCCATCCATGGTAGCTGCAGCATCCCGGAGCGTAAAGTTCTTTGGGAACTTTTGTCGGGCCCCTCCCTCCCTCACGACGATTTGCCATGGCTGTGCATCGATAATTTTAACACGGTTTCTTGCAGAAAGGAGAAATTGGGGGGGCGTGACCCCCCCCCCATTCGGCCATGGAGGACTTTAATAATTTTGCCTTAACCGTCCACCTTTCCGCCATCCCCTTCCACGGCAATCAGTTCACTTGGTGCAACATGCAAGATGGTTTGCGTAGGCAATACTCTTGCCTCGATCGTGCCATGGTTAACGACAGTTGGTCAGATTTGGGTTTGACTAGTAATCTGTCACATCTGAACTCCACTGAATCTGACCATTCCCCCCTCCTTCTCGAGATTAACATCTCTCATAATCGCATCAAAAAATCCTTCCGCTTCCTGGACTTCTGGTGCCACCACCCCTAGTTCATGCATATAGTGGAAGAGGCTTGGGCTTCGGTCAATCACCCGGAACCTCTGGTCAGAATTGCCTCCAAACTGAAAGCTACTAGAAGAGCCCTCACGGCCTGGAGCAAAATTGCGTTCGGTGACATTTTTTAGGCCATTAAAGATGCTGAAGACGACATCATCCGCGCGGAGATCGACTTCGTCCTATTCGGGTCCCAGGAGAATCGTGCTTCTCTCAACCTAGCCAAGGCCATTCTTAAGTCTAGAATCAGGGTTGAGACTGAATTCTGGAAATAAAAGGCTAGATTAACCTAGGACTTAGAAGGGGACAAGAATTCGGACTTCTTCCACAAATACGTCAAAGGATGCAGAAGCGCTCTGAAGATTCATCGCATCCGCGATGATAATGGCCAACTGCTGGACGATCAGGAGAACATTCAGATGGCAGCTACGAACTATTTCTCCAACATATTTGCTAAAGAGGACGTGGTCAAAGATGACGGTTTCCTGGCCGAGATCCCCTCCCTGATTTACGACAGAGACAATGTTTGTTTATGCGCTCCCCCCTCTGTCGACGAGATTAAGACCGCTGTGTGGTCCATTAATGCTAACAGCGCCCCAGGCCCGGATGGATTCAACGGGGTGTTCTTCCGCACTTGCTGGGATATCATTAAGTCCGACCTTGGGGATGCCACTTCCGCATTTTTCCAAGGAGCCACTTATCCGAAATCTATATCCTCTGCTCACATTATCCTCATTCCCAAGAAAGACAACCCAGACACCTTCAAAGACTTGAGACCGATCAGCCTCTGCACCTTCACTAACAAAATTATCTCTAAAATCATCGCTTCCAGAATGTCGGACATCCGCCCCAGAATCATATCCGAAGAGCAAAGCGGCTTCGTCAAAGGTCGCAACATCACCAATAATATCCTCTTGGCCCAAGAGATGATCACATGTATGAAATTTCCGTCCAGGGGGGAATGTTGCCATCAAGCTGGACATGGAAAAAGCTTACGACCGCCTTGACTGGCAGTTCATGATCTGGGTGTTCAGAGCCTTTGGTTTTTCGGAACCAGTTATCGACATCATCTTTAGATCAATCAACAACTCCTGGTTCTCCACCGTCATAAACGGTCAACCTCAAGGTTTCTTCAGAGCTACTCGCGGGGTTAGACCGGGAGACCCTCTCTCCGCCACCATTTTCATCATCACGGCGGAAGCTCTGAGCAGAAATCTCAAAATTATGCCGCGATCTCCTGGGTTCCAGCACTTTCACACTACGACCGGGTGCCCTCTCATAACTCATCTCGCGTACGCGGACGACATCCTCATTTTCTCCGCCAGCGCTACTGGAGCCATTGAGGTGGTGATTAGAACTCTTGCCAATTATACTCGCTGCTCCGGCCAGAAAATCAACAACAGCAAGAGCGTGATCTATACTCATCACAAAGAAGATCGAACTCACTCGGCTGTGCTGTCCTCCATGACTTCCTTCTGTACAGCATATCCCCCTTTCCTCTACTTAGGCTGCCCGTTGGTGTACGGCAGAGCCAACTCTGGGATTTTCCATGGCATGGTAGGCAAGATTTGCCAGAAAATTGCGGGCTGGCACAACGCCACCCTTTCCCCCGGAGGGAAACTTATGCTCATTAAGCACGTCCTTTCCTCCATCCCCATGTACACCCTTGCGGTGTGCTCCCCCCCAACCAAAGTGCTCCATTCTATTGAATCCATCCTAGCTAAGTTCTTTTAGGGACATCTCGAGGGGAAGAACAAGTATCACTGGGCCAGTTGGGCTACAATGGTTAAATCTACTGTAGAGGGAGGTCTGGGATTCTGCAGGCTGGTCCACATGGTCGACGCCCAATCGGCTAAGTTGTGGTGGAAAATCCGCTCTGATAACTCGATCTGGACCAGGTTCATGCGAGCAAGGTACTCCAGATTCTGTCACATAACTGAGGCGTCTGCCAACAACAGATCCTCCACGTCGTGGCGGCGCATCATCCGGGGCCGAAACCTGGCAGAACCTCACTTTCGTTTGACCCTGGGCAATGGGCGTTCGCAGGCCTGCAAGGAACGCTGGTTGGGAGACGATATCCTCAGGCCCAATGCTCTTACCCCACCGCAGTGCGAGATTCGTGACTTATGGGATGAGGTCGCATCTGGGTGGGATTGGGACAAGGTTCATGATTGGCTTGGCCCGGCGGCCTTGGCGAGCCTGGCTGCCTCTCATTTGTCGATCAATGACGCGGAGGATGTGCTCAGTTGGTCACCCAATCCGGGTGGCGTCTTCACCTTCGCTTCTGCCAGAGCCATCATCAGAGGCCTCGAAGTCACGACCTCCCCTTCCGCCAAGTTTTGGCACACGTGCATTCTAGTGAAATGGTCCATTCTCATCTGGCGTGCCGCGCGTCGAAAACTCCCCACGGACGATGCCGTCAAATCCTTCGGCTACTGTCTGGCATCTAAATGCCACTGCTGTGTTGATCCCCAACAGAAATCTGCCGATCACGTCCTACTCAATGGGGATTCTTTCTCTAACATTTGGACACACCTTCAACACAGGTACAAAATGGCACCCACGACCGGGGGCATCAACGATCTGCTGGCCAGCTGGAACACTTCTCACGGGCATCAGATCGTCGCTGCTGTAATGCCCCGCTCCGCACGGTGCATTATGCTGAGTCGTTGACTCGAAGAGTTGCGTTGACACGATTACGTATCGATGCGAATCGATACAAAGTGTTATGTTGTCCCGAGGAATGCATCGAACAAGTCGATGCAAAGTGTTGCCTTGTCCCAAAGAATGCATCGAGTGAATCGATGCGAAGCGCCGCGTTGCCCCGAAGGATGTGTGCGTTGAATCGGCTCGAAGATTCTAAGAAATCGAATCGACCAAGGCACAAGTCCGAATCGATGAAGTATTGATTTTAGTTGGTTTCGTGTGCAGGTTATACTTTGACGCAAAAATATTAGAGGTCGATCTTCGACAATATTTAGTAAGGGGTCCGCAGAACCAAATCGACGCCTTGCGACGGGTTGAGAGTTGGGCACGCTAAGGCAAATCGGACGTATAATTCAACAAGTACGAAGTGCTCGAATGGCTAAGTCAGGAGAGTGGCCGTACAACAAAGTTAGGGAATCGAGCCGCATCAGCTCGGCGAAACGGCAAAGGCATATCGACTCAAGGTGGGAGGATTGACTTCTTTTTACTCCTTCATTCGATAAGTCAAATATATCATTGTATGCTAAAAGTTAACCTATCGACGCCACGGGCGTGGTCCGATCGGAAGTAAATCATAACGTGTGTCGAACACTAAGTTAGTACAATTGAAATGAAACGTGCATCAAATGCACAAGTCGCTACGGAATATTGGATATCGCTAAGGCAAGCGCCTCGGTGCGCAAGCCGAAATAACATGGGATAACTGTACTCGGCGAGTGCCTTAGTGCACGAACCATAC
The DNA here is from genome assembly GCA_029216955.1 of Iris pallida. Classification (NCBI taxonomy): domain Eukaryota; kingdom Viridiplantae; phylum Streptophyta; class Magnoliopsida; order Asparagales; family Iridaceae; genus Iris; species Iris pallida. Next base: position 64,166,769 of record JANAVB010025196.1, read on the forward strand.
CGTGCCTTCGCGCACGAGTTAGAACGGCTAGAACATTGAAAGACAATAGGCGAGCGCCCTAGCGCGCAAGCCACGGACATTGAATGCTAAGTCATAGAACATCGGAATACGGTCGAAACGTGCCTACGTGCACGGGATAATAAAAGATGGCTTCGATGCGAAAGAATACAGTAGTGGCATGAATGTGGCGGAACTGTCGGATATGACATAATGCCTCGAAAGGTGTTCGAGACCTTCGGGTCGTTCGGTTGACGAGCATTGAGTTAAGGCATGATGCCATTGAAACATTGAAACAAAGAATGAAACGTAAGAACATAGAAAGTTAACGGAGAATTGTGAGATGGTAATGCGGCATGGTGCCCTTCGAAATGTTCGCGGCCTACGGGCGTTCGTTGAGGACATTCGGGCGTTGTGCCAATTGAAATAGCGATAAGCGAACTTGCTTGGTTGTATGAAATATAAGATTCGTTGCCTGGCCAAATGGTCAAATGGTCAAATGGACTTAAAGATATAAAAGCCCGTGCATGGGCATCCCTCGAACGCGGCGCGCCAGGGCGCTGGGACCGTTCGGCCTAGAAGGGATTTCGTTTTCGGCATTGTTGGTGCACTTCATTTAGACGGGTAGCGACCTTCTAGTGAATGTGATAAGCCACTTGCGCGCGATTATTTCGGTGGCCTCTGATTGTTGGTTAGCAACCGCACAGAGTTACCATCGTCTTATGTTTTCGATTTGATGAGTATAAGTCCATTCTAGCTGTGACAAGCTAGTGACCTTCATATAGTTAAGGGCGATGGGTTTGGAAGTGCAAGGTATGCGTATATCCTGCATGGATGGATCCGAATAGAGGGCACTTATAACATGACAGGGAAAACATATAGGCGTATTCACCTTGCGTCGGTTGCAAGGGCGGGTGCGTCGATAAGCTAAGTTGCGCCACGAATCAAACACGAGAATGCTTGCTTGCCTATTCAATTCGATAACATGCTTGCTATGATAACATGCTTTACGCTTTCAAAGATGCCATGAAATTGACCCTAAGGAGAACATAGCAAGATCATAAGCTAAGATGCATGATTCAACATAAATATTACAATGTCGGTTTGGAAAGAAGATCTTTGCTTCAGTACATGCGAGGACGAACGTACTGATCCCCCACCAGCTTCATGCAGGGTGCAGGGAATGGATTGCTCGCGGCGAAGCGTTGCTTGAACGCGTTGAGGCTTGGAATGCCAAAGCGTATTGAAGCGTGCGATCGCTTGACGCTCGGACTATGCAACTGGATTGATGCGGCCGAGATATAGAAGGCATGATGTATGGAACGGTAAAATCCTTTGTGGGCAAGAGAGAACCTGAGTGTTGTAGCCAATCTGGCAAATTCCGTTTGGGCTATCGAAAGCCTTTGTAAATCTGATTTCGAATATCAATAAAGAGATTTATTTCGTATACTCTATTTTCCTTTCGTTGTGAATATCAACTTAAAAGATAACCATTTGAGAACTTGTCATCTTGCCGTGCATGAGCGCAACTCCAGGCTCGTGCGGCATCACGCCCCCTGCGAGGACGATGATTCGGGTGATTCCGGGTCGGGGCGTGACAAATTGGTATCAGAGCTCTAGGCTCAATTTCCTCTGGACGCTTGCTTCATTTCAGTTCTAAACGTTGCCCACCACCAATCGAAATCACTCTTGACTCTACTCGATGCCGCACTGGATGTTCCATACAATAAGTCTAATACAAACCATGTAATTTTGCCGCGTGTTGTTTGGAAATTACATGGTGTTCGTGGGAAAGTCGGAAAATGTTTGTTGCTGTAAGTGCAACAAGTTGCAAGATATGAATTCGAGAATTTGTTGCCGTGGATGCAACACGTCGGAATTGTAAATCGAGATATTCGTTGGTTGCAACGATCGGTATGAGAAACGTTGGTTGCATCGATACAATGAAAGTCGTGGAATGTTGCTGCAGCAATTGCCACGCGTTAATTGTAAATGATGCGTTGAAAAGTCGAAGAAAGTTGATATAGAATGTGTTGAAACGGATTTGAGCATTGACTTTGAATGTCGAAAATGAAATGTGAAATCATTGCACGAGATGCAATGAAAGTCGAAGATAAGTTTGTGCACGATGTGCATTGCGTATCGAAAGTAAAATATTGCACGTGGTGCAACGCGTATCAAAATGAAATCGTTGCTCGAGATGCAACGGATATCGATAATAAAATTTGCACAAGATGCAAACGGAAGAAAACGAAAGTCATAAATCGAGAAACGAAATCGGTTCGATTGCGCGCCGAGCTGTGTTGGCAAATGAATGTATTGGCCGAGTTGCGTCGGATTTTGATTAATAAGAGTTACGGTTGTGATCAAGCACGATCACTGCAGAAATCGTGAGTCAGAAGAGATCGTTGGTTTGTAAAGAGTACATTGCGACGGAAATGACTTGATTTCCGGGTGGTATATGGCATACCACCGGTTCGATGAATGACTCGATTCAGAGTGGTATATGCAATACCACTTATGCGATGAATTGCATCGACGTATGGTGAGAATTGCGGAAGGTTTGTCCATAACGGACGGGATAGCACCGAGACTCGATTGAGAATTTGTACGACGGCATGTTGATGCAAGTGTTCTTCGACGATCGGTTAGAACGGTAAGGCGGGGCTTGTATCATGGAATGATACGTTGAATGAAAATTTATGTGTCGGTCGAATGACGAGAATTAGCGAAACGATTATGCCTTGAGGCAACGATCGGATCGACGGGATAGAAAACTCGAAACATTGGAATCGAACCGCACGACTTGCGAGTTCGATGAAAATATTGGGCGATACAAATTATAATCGAATCGTACGACTTACGATCCTGATTTAAATGTTAGGCGAGGCGAATCGAATCACATAACTTGCGATTTCGATAGAAATGTTGGGCGAGACGAAATGTAATCGGATCGCACGATGTGCGACTTCGGTGAGAAAGTTGGTCGACGCGAGTAATCGTGCCTAAGAAATAGTTGGTTACGTTACGACCAAACTCATTTGAGTACGACTGAAAACACGCAAAACTTAGAGGGCGAGATCGTATGACTTGAGAGTTCAATGTTGGATAATCGGTAACTCAGTTACGCGATCAAAGTATAGCGGGATGCGGCGAATCAGAGAATGAGTCGATGCGTATGGAAAAGTTTGTTACGAACTTGGATGTATGTGATGCGAGTTAAGTTAACGTTGAAACGGACTCAAAGTTGACCCTTACGTTATCGAAATGGATACGGTGTATCGAGATTGATACATAAGGAAATGTAAACGACGTGAGAATACAAAATAGAGTGCGCCTCGAGCTATGAAATTTTGTAAGTAACGATGCGAGAATGAACAAACTTGGTTGATCGTAAATTTTGTGATTGATCAGGGCGAGACTATAAGTCATCGACGATTGCTCGATGCGTATAGCATCTCGTGTGTCGACCGCGAAATAAGATAGACTCGAACTCAATGCGAGTAGACACGTCGTGAATAGCAGAATCATCGACGGAGTGCATGACCTTACTCGAAGGATAGTTGCGCTAAGATTGTGCCGATAGAAATGGTTTTGTTCAGAAATTTGGATAGTCGTATAGAATCGTCGGAACGTGATTTGGCTCTGAAATAAGATATAGCATGGTTCGTAGTACACTGTCCTTCGGTGATGATCCATAATTATCGAGCGTAGCTTCGGGGCAGCTGATCCTAGAAGACTTGACCGCCAAATCAAATTGAATGCTGCAGACCGTAAGATGATCCATACGATATCGCATATGGGATTGCATCGATAACAAATTAACACGATGCATGTTGACGATAAGTCTAGGCGATTGCGAGGATCGTGCTATGCACGAGAGAGAACAATAAGGAACTGACTTACGAGTCATGTCATTAGATTCGGATTCACCTTGCAATTGAGCTTGCGTGAATCGAACTCATATTCGATGTTGCGAGACGGATAAATTGGGAATTTGGCTAGTGAATTCCTACTCGTTAGGAAATCGAATGTAAGATGCGTCATAAGGACATTCGTGCTAAGGCGGTCGTTGCCTTGAACATTGTCGACTCGAAGTAAATTTACGTCGGATAGATTGTGGCCTTTGTGCAATGTCAATTTAAACTTGCGTCGGAAGGATTTGAGCACGGTGGCTATATAAGTAACCTAGCGGACATAGTCCTAAATGTTGATGCTTTTGCAAGTCAACAAAAGAGAACCATGTTGAGATAGGATACGAAGTAAAACATCAGAAATCGTTGGATAGTGACGTCGAACGCACGGCGTTGCGGAGACTCGTTGTGATCGGATGCGTAACGGCTTGACGCGATGCGTAGAACTGATAGTCCCGATGAAATATACAAAGTAAGAAATGCAATTTTTGAATCGCATCGTGTGCCTTGACTTTTGTTGGCGGATCGCGTATGTATCAATATGCATGTGCGCTAGAATTGCGAGAACAAGTAATAGAGCCAAGTCCGATCGAGAATACGAGATGTCAAGTTATCGAGAATAAGAGTTACGTGTTTGCGTTGTTCCGATATCTTACAACTGAGCTCGGCTGAAATGCATATATTGGTAGGACGCCTAAAATATGTGTATGATTCCAAACTAAGTTGTACGATCCAAACGATAGTGAGACGAGATCGTGGAACGATCTAATGAAACCCTTGGAAATTTAGTATTGGTTTCGGTTCGGGACGAACCTTGTTTTGAGTGGTATATTCTGTAATGCCCCGCTCCGTACGGTGCATTATGCTGAGTCGTTGACTCGAAGAGTTGTGTTGACCCGATTACGTATCGATGCGAATCGATACAAAGTGTTATGTTGTCCCGAAGAATGCATCGAACAAGTCGATGCGAAGTGTTGCCTTGTCCCAAAGAATGCATCGAGTGAATCGATACGAAGCACCGCGTTGCCCCGAAGGATGAGTGCGTTGAATCGGCTCGAAGATTCTAAGAAATCGAATCGACCAAGGCACAAGTCCGAATCGATGAAGTATTGATTTTAGTTGGTTTCGTGTGCAGGTTATACTTTGACGCAAAAATATTAGAGGTCGATCTTCGGCAATATTTAGTAAGGGGTCCGCAGAACCAAATCGACGCCTTGCGACGGGTTAAGAATTGGGCACGCTAAGGCAAATCGGACGTATAATTCAACAAGCACGAAGTGCTCGAATGGCTAAGTCAGGAGAGTGGCCGTGCAACAAAGTTAGGGAATCGAGCCGCATCGGCTCGGCGAAACGGCAAAGGCATATCGACTCAAGGTGGGAGGATTGACTTCTTTTTACTCCTTCATTCGATAAGTCAAATATATCATTGTATGCTAAAAGTTAACCTATCGACGCCACGGGCGTGGTCCGATCGGAAGTAAATCATAACGTGTGTCGAACACTAAGTTAGTACAATTGAAATGAAACGTGCATCAAATGCACAAGTCGCTACGGAACATTGGATATCGCTAAGGCAAGCGCCTCGGTGCGCAAGCCGAAATAACATGGGATAACTGTACTTGGCGAGTGCCTTAGTGCATGAACCATACCGTGCCTTCGCGCACGAGTTAGAACGGCTAGAACATTGAAAGACAATAGGCGAGCGTCCTAGCGCGCAAGCCACGGACATTGAATGCTAAGTCATAGAACATCGGAATACGGTCGGAACGTGCCTACGTGCACGGGATAATAAAAGATGGCTTCGTTGCGAAAGAATACAGTTGTGGCATGAATGTGGCGGAACTGTCGGATATGACATAATGCCTCGAAAGGTGTTCGAGACCTTCGGATCGTTCGGTTGACGAGCATTGAGTTGAGGCATGATGCCATTGAAACATTGAAACGAAGAATGAAACGTAAGAACATAGAAAGTTAACGGAGAATTGTGAGATGGTAATGCGGCATGGTGCCCTTCGAAATGTTCGCGGCCTACGGGCGTTCGTTGAGGACATTCGGGCGTTGTGCCAATTGAAATAGCGATAAGCGAACTTGCTTGGTTGTATGAAATATAAGATTCATTGCATGGCCAAATGGTCAAATGGTCAAATGGACTTAAAGATATAAAAGCCCGTACATGGGCATCCCTCGAACGCGACGCGCCAGGGCGCTGGGACCGTTCGGCCTAGGAGGGATTTCATTTTTGGCATTGTTGGTGCACTTCATTTAGACGGGTAGCGACCTTCTAGTGAATGTGATAAGCCACTTGCGCGCGATTATTTCGGTGGCCTCTGATTGTTGGTTAGCAACCGCACAGAGTTACCATCGTCTTATGTTTTCGATTCGATGAGTATAAGTCCATTCTAGCTGTGACAAGCTAGTGACCTTCATATAGTTAAGGGCGATGGGTTTGGAAGTATAAGGTATGCGTATATCCTGCATGGATGGATCCGAATAGAGGGCACTTATAACATGACAGGGAAAACATATAGGCGTATTCACCTTGCGTCGGTTGCAAGGGCGGGTGCGTCGATAAGCTAAATTATGCCACGAATCAAACACGAGAATGCTTGCTTGCCTATTCAATTCGATAACATGCTTGCTATGATAACATGCTTTACGCTTTCAAAGATGCCATGAAATTGACCCTAAGGAGAACATAGCAAGATCATAAGCTAAGATGCATGATTCAACATAAATATTACAATGTCGGTTTGGAAAGAAGATCTTTGCTTCAGTACATGCGAGGACGAACGTACTGATCCCCCACCAGCTTCATGCAGGGTGCAGGGAATGGATTGCTCGCGGCGAAGCGTTGCTTGAACGCGTTGAGGCTTGGAATGCCAAAGCGTATTGAAGCGTGCGATCGCTTGACGCTCGGACTATGCAACTGGATTGATGCGGCCGAGATATAGAAGGCATGATGTATGGAACGGTGAAATCCTTTGTGGGCAAGAGAGAACCTGAGTGTTGTAGCCAATCTGGCAAATTCCGTTTGGGCTATCGAAAGCCTTTGTAAATCTGATTTCGAATATCAATAAAGAGATTTATTTCGTATACTCTGTTTTCCTTTCGTTGTGAATATCAACTTAAAAGATAACCATTCGAGAACTTGTCATCTTGCCTTGCATGAGCGCAACTCCAGGCTCGTGCGGCATCACGCCCCCTGCGAGGACGATGATTCGGGTGATTCCGGGTCGGGGCGTGACAGCTGTCGTCGCTTGTTGGGTATTATGGAAAAACAGAAACAAATTCAGATTCGAAGGCCGCCAATTCCCACTCCAACAATTGTACAGAGAGGTGGTTCGACAAATATTCAAGAGGAGGAGGTGTTGCACCCACACCTCGAACCAGTTTTGGACCGTCCTGGACTTCTGACAGGGGCCAGGGCGCGGGTCCTTTGGGACCTTGCTTTGTCCGCCTAACTTTCTGATGCTCGGTTCTCGTACCGTATGTGAGCAACCCCTTATGTTTCACTCTTTGTGTTTGGTCGGTTTTCGCGCTAGGCGCGCTTACTTGTATAGGCTCAGGCATTTTGCGCCTATCTTTCAATAAAGGTTTTATTTTCAAAAAATATATATATATATTATATATATATATATATATATATATATATATATATACTTGTAGCAGCAGATGGTGTTGGCCAAGGGGTCACTTGGCCATGTTGCAATGTGGCAACAGTGGCCCTTTGGCATTGCAGTATCAGAGGGTGTCTATTTTGGTATCATGGTATTAGATATAGAGAAGCCCCTTTATTTGTGATTTGGGCTATGAGCCATTTGGGTTTGTTAGCTTCAGGGAGTAGCAGAGAATGAGTGAGGGGCAGGGCTAGCCTTAGCAGCAGCAGGGGGTCCTACTCTGCAGGCAAGCAAGCACCTACAGCAGTGGCAGCAGCATGTTGGCTTGCAGTAAGCAATTGCAATGCATTGTAATTGCAGCACATGCAAGAGCAGCTGCAGGCCATGGCATGGGATAACCCTTGGTTAGTGTGGTTTGAGCCACATGGGCAGTAAAAAGTGTTTGAGGGGTTGTGCTCTGTTGCAGGACACTTAGGCCTGGCCTTGTGAGGCCTGCCTAAGTGCAGTGGGACATGGTCCCTTGGCTACAACAGATGTAAGGGAGGTAGAGAATAGGAGATGTGTTAGGCAAGAGTGCTTGGGTTTTAGGGAGAATGTTAATAAGTATCCTGTTGGTAAGGAGATACCTAGGAGTACATGTTAGTGTTACCTATAGTGGTGTCTTGATGTATCAGTTAGGAAAATGGTTTTGGGACCATATATGTGATATGAGCCCCTTTGTTTGAGTCAGACATGAGTGCCTTGAGAGAAAGGATACATGTAAGTGACAGTATATAGATGTGTGTTAGATTTTGGTACATGGTTGTGTGGGGGTGTCCTACAGGAAATAGGAGAGGTAGGTATTAGCAGCAAGTAAAGTGAGGACAGAGGCATATAGAGTAGTGTATGGAGGTAGGGTTCAGTCCAGGTGCACAAGTGTATGGGGGTGTCCTACAGGAATGTATCGTGACAAAAGTTATAAACTATTATAGTACCAAAGGATAATGATCTATACCTGGGTCTCCTGAGTATGGCCTCCTCAAAGGAAGGGTGACAGGATAATTTAGTAAGGAGGGAAAGTATCTAAAATTAAGGTGCCAATTTTATGAATGCATATTCAGTCAAGTGCCAATTTGACTCGAATGGACGTATTCGAAAAACTGAACCGATATTTACTTATTTAGCCTCAATATGGCAGCCGAGATTTGATCAAAAGAAGGTGAAACACAGCACTAGATAATGATAAGTCAGATGTTGTAGCGGGTAGGACCTTTTTAGGCCACAGGTTATTGGTTTGATCCTCACTTACCACAATTCTAAAAATTTTATTCTCTTCATATGAGTGAACCAAACGGCTCGCTTGAACCACAAACAGTTGAATGGTTCGAACAATTAAACGGGTCAATATGTCGAAATGACCCTGAAATTAGGTCAGGTCACAATCCATCCAACAGAAGCCAATGTGGCTCAAATATTGTCTCGCTACCGATGAGTCACAATCCATCCAACAGAAGTCAATGCAGGTATAATCCTCAGTGCTGGGAGCAAAGAGAGCAAGGATTATACCTGCATTTAGTGTCAGTACTGGTCCTCAATGGAGGATAAAGGATATTAGACAACAACAAATGTGGCAAAGTTGAGCAGGCAAAGACATGTCACTGCAGTTGTTAGGCTGATTGTATATAGTATTTGGCTCTCGCAGTTCCTGGAGGGGGGCATGAAAGTGACAGTTCAGGTTCTGCATAATTGGGAGTTCAACTTAAAAAGCATCTTTAAAATCTCTCTTTAAATGACAATAACTGTCTTATCGTGGAGAAAAACATTGATACAGTAGGGGGTATCAATTGATACCCCCTATGTATGACAGGTGGGGCCCCTCAAAATTTATGTGCATATGTGTACACGTTTTATGAAGCGGGAGGGGCCCACCTGTCATAGGGGTATCAAAACTTTGATACCCCTAATGTATCAAAGTTTTTCCCATTGTCCTATGTCTGAATATTAAGATAAAACCCATCCACTGCAGTTGTTAGGCTGATTGCATATAGTATTTGGCTCTCGCAGTTCCTGGAGGGGGCATGAAAGTGACAGTTCAGGTTCTGCATAATTGGAGTTCAACTTAAAAAGCATCTTTAAAATCTCTCTTTAAATGACAATAACTGTATTGTCGTAGAGAAAAACCTTGATACAGTAGGGGGTATCAATTGATACCCCCTATGTATGACAGGTGGGGCCCCTCAAAATTTATGTGCATATGTGTACACGTTTTACGAAGCGGAAGTGACAGTATATAGATGTGTGTTAGAGTTTGGTACATGGTTGTGTGGGGGGGTCCTACAGGAAATAGGAGAGGTAGGTATTACCAGCAAGTAAAGTGAGGGCAGAGGCATATAGAGTGGTGTATGGAGGTAGGGTTCAGTCCAGGTGCACAAGTGTATGGGGGTGTCCTACAGGAATGTATCGTGACAAAAGTTATAAACTATTAGAGTACCAAAGGATAATGATCTATACCTGGGTCTCCCGAGTATGGCCTCCTCAAAGGAAGGGTGACAGGATAATTTAGTAAGGAGGGAAAGTATCTAAAATTAAGGTGCCAATTTTATGAATGCATATTCAGTCAAGTGCCAATTTGACTCGAATGGACATATCCAAAAAACTGAACCGATATTTACTTATTTAGTCTCAATATGGCAGCCGAGATTTGATTAAAAGAAGGTGAAACACAGTACTAGATAATGAGAAGTCAGATGTTGTAGCGGCTAGGACCTTTTTAGGCCACAGGTTATTGGTTTGATCCTCACTTACCACAATTCTGAAAATTTTATTCTCTTCATATGAGTGAACCAAACGGCTCGCTTGAACCACGAACAGTTGAATGGTTCGAACAATTAAACGGGTCAATATGCCGAAATGACCCTGAAATTAGGTCAGGTCACAATCCATCCAACAGAAGCCAATGTGGCTCAAACATTGTCTCGCTACCGATGAGTCACAATCCATCCAACAGAAGTCAATGCATGTATAATCCTCAGTGCTGGCACTACCAAAATAAGTCATATCAGCGACGTAATTAGCGACGCCAACTTAAAACGTCGCCAATATTTTTGGTTTTAGCGATGCCAAATTTAAACGTCACAATACGTCGCTGGTAGCGACATACAGCGACATATTGCGACTACCTATAGTCTAATAAAAATCAACGTCGTTGATTTGTCGGAAAACGTCACTAGTTTTATCAGTTCAGCGACGTTTAGCGTCACAAAGTTTATAACGTCGCCGAATATTTAACTAATACCGACGCTTTGCGACGTATTTCGGGCGTCGCTAATTTCTGCTAAATAGGGTTTCCTCGGTTCCAATTTTCATTTCTCCCTCTCCCCAAATTCTTTGTTCCCACCCCTCTGTCCCCGACCTCGACGACAGCCCGACCCCCTTCCCTCCGGCGCCGCTCATCCTCCTCCTCCACCGCGAGCTCCTTCTCCTCCCTCCGGCGAGCCCCTTCTCCTCCTCCTCCTCCACCGTGAGCCCCTTCTCTTCCTCAACCGCGAGATCCTCCTCCTCCACCACCGCGAGGAGACTGAAGGTAAACCCTAACCCTAATTGAGGTGTTTTTCGTGTCCAAAATGGACACGGAGACACATTACAACCATGTGTTCACTGATACAGTGTGTTCGTGAGGTTTTGGACACTTTGTGTCCATTTGTTGGACACGTGGACACCCCCAAGCTTGTATATATATGTATTTCACCTCTGTACACTTAATCCCCTCCTCCTCCACCACCGAACTTGTCCTCCTCCTCCTCTTCCACCACCGTGAGGAGACTGAAGGTAAATCCTAACCCTAATTGAGGTGTTTTTCGTGTCCAAAATGGACACGGAGACACGTTACGACCATGTGTTCACTGATACAGTGTGTTCGTGAGATTTTGGACACTTTATGTCCATTTGTTGGACACGTGGACTCCCCCAAGCATGCATATATATGTATTTTACCTCTGTACACTTAATCCCCTACATACACTTGTGTATTTTCGTATTAATTTGGATTTGCATATTGGGTTTGGGTTTCGATATAGTGTTTGATACATTGTTTCACCTTGCAACATTCCTACACTAATTTTAGACAACAAGTATATGAACCAATTAGTCAACATCTATTTGTAGAAGTATGGTACTCCATTCTTCGTAAGTTCTAGCTATATATGTCTCAAGATCTAATACTCGAAAATCCCAAGAAGAAGAAGAAGAAAAGAATAAAATGACATCGCTCAACATCCTATGATAACTCTTTGTAGAATTGTGTTAAAGTGTGAGTTCTACAGTATGAGTTCTACAGTATGGTTCTCTTTGTTGGATAAAATGACATTGCTCAACCCTATCGATCCTCCATACAAGTCTTCCTTCATCTATTGTCTTAAAGTGTGAGTTTTAAGTATGGTTCTCTTTGTACAATTGTGTCTTATTTTAGACAACAAGGGTTTCCTATTTTTATAGATAATGGCAACATGTGTAAGGAAACATATAGGTGTGTGTTTGTGTTTGAAAGGGAGTGTCACAAGAGTAAGGCGTGAGCATGTGTTAGTATTTTGAGCTGTGAGAGTGTTTGTTCTATTGAGGTTAGTACCAACTGGCAAGTTAGGTTAAAAGAACCTGGGAACTATGGTGTGGTTGTATACATCATGTATATGTATGTGTGTGTCTAGTGGGAGAAAGGGGGAGGTTTAACTAGTACCAGGTATTTGGAGAGGAGGGAGAGTTTATACTAGTATATATAGACTAATATCCTAAAACTTGACTTATACAACTTAGAAATGGCTAGTTTGACCAAGTTGGACTAGTTTAGCTTAGAGTTGGCTCGGTTGGACTATACATAATACATAGACTAATATCCTAAAACTTTACTTCTACAACTCAGCCTATATGAAATATTGTAGACACGGGTGATATACCGCCGCGATAATCTCTGACCACCGCACGCACAAACACGCGAAAGAAAAGTTAGCAATGCGAAAAGAAGATGACAGATAATCTCTGACCATTTAACGTAAAATGTCATGTGTACATATACTGCGAAAAGTGTAGACCGCATGAACTGACATTTGCATATCATTCACTACCTTGATGTATCTATCTTACAGAATTATGGAGCTGAATTACTATCTGCGAAATCGTACTTGGATGTACAACCGTCATCCTGATGACATGTACAGTGTGCGGGATGAATTCATAGAGGGTGTACACCAGTTCCTGCAGTTTGCCAAGGCGTTCCCTCAGTACATGGACGGTACCAAAATTAAGTGTCCGTGTGTGAGATGTCGTAACTTGAAATATCATCCAGAAGTGGATGTCACGTATCATTTATACTCGAAGGGTTTCACGCCGAATTACTATCAGTGGAGCGAGCACGGAGAACTTGTGTCTTTAGCATCGGAGTACGAGCCTTATGTGGATGTCCATAACAACGCTCCTTACGACGATAGGTTGGTGAACATGGTTTTCGACGCGGCCGGGCCTAGTTTCGATCCGGATGATCATGATGCACCTGAGGAGGCACCGAACCCCGATGCTGCACAGTTCATGGAGTTGCTGGAGAATGCAAGGACTCCATTATATCCTGGTTGTGAGGATCATTCACCGTTGGAGGTGGTTACAAGATTGTTGAGCATCAAGTCCAATTTTAACATGTCGCAAGATTGCTACAACCGTCTTATGGAGTTGCTTATAGAAATATTGCCTGAGGGTACGAAGTTGCCTAAAGACTTCTACCAGTCTAAGAGGATGGTTAGATCACTCTGGATGGGATACGAAAAAATCGATGCATGTCGCAATGGGTGCATGTTGTACTACAAAGACGACAAGGATGAAGACGCCTGCAGATTGTGTGGTGTCGATCGCTACAAGGCATGTGGTAGAGGAAAGTCTGTCGGTGCCAGAAGCCTACCTCTTCGATGCACTAATTGCCGTTGACGCCGCGGTTGCAGCGGTTGTTTATGGTGAAGGAAACTGCAGAAAATATGAGTTGGCATAAGCGGGAACATACCGAAGGAGTGTTGGATCACCCATCTGATGGAGAAGCATAGAAGCACTTTGATCGAGAGTATCCAGATTTTGCTTCTGATCTGCGTAATATCATATTGGGTCTCTGCTCCGACGGTTTTACCCCATTCGGACTTTCGGGTTCCCAGTATTCGTGTTGGCCTGTGATCGTAACCCCGTACAATCTACCGCCTTGGATGTGCATGAAGACTTCGTATATGTTTCTCACCGTTATTATCCCAGGTCCGAACAATCCGAAAAGGAACATCGATGTGTATTTACAGCCGTTGATTGATGAGTTGAATCAGCTATGGGAAGTAGGTTCCAACACGTATGATGTATCTAGAAAACAAAATTTCCGGATGCGGGCAGCACTTATGTGGACCATCAACAAATTTTTGGCCTATGGAATGTTATCTGGATGGAGCACGTATGGTCGTCTTTCATGTCCGTATTGCATGGACAGCACTAAGGCTTTCCGTTTGAAACACGGAGGCAAACCGTGCTTCTTTGATTGTCATCGACAATTCCTGCCGAAGGATCATCCGTACCGGAGGAACAGGAATGCTTTTCGTGCTGGCGTTGTAGAGAAGGCTAATCCCCCGCTAAGGTGAACCGGATACACGATATGGGAAGAGGTAAAAGATTTACCAAGAGCTATTGAGGAGCCTGCTACGGGCTACAAGTGAGACGGATTTGGTCGCACTCATAACTGGACGAAGAGGAGTATATTCTGGGATCTTCCATATTGGAGCACCAATCTGATTAGACATAACCTTGATGTCATGCATATCGAGAAGAATGTGTTTGACAACATAATTAATACTGTAATAGACGTAAAGGGGAAGACGAAAGACAATCCAAAGGCTAGATTGGACTTGGAAGAAATATGTAGACGTCCTGCATTGCATTTGATAGAGGACAGGAATGGGAAGTTGAAGCAGCCTAAGGCAATTTTCTTACTGGAGAAGGAGGATAAAGTAAGGCTTTGTAGGTGGATTCAAGGTCTGAAATTTTCAGATGGGTATGTTTCGAACTTGAGAAGATGCGTCGACCTCAAGGAGAACAAAATGACAGGTATGAAGAGCCATGATTGTCATGTATTCATGGAGCGGTTAATTCCGATTGCATTTCGGGAATTCTTACCGCAGGCAGTTTGGGATCCATTGACGGAGCTTAGCATATTCTTCAGGGACCTTTGTTCTAAGAAATTGCTCGTTGAACGTCTAGAAAAACAAGAGAAGGACATTACGGTAACACTGTGCAAGTTAGAGAGGGTGTTCCCTCCTGGATTCTTTGACTCTATGGAGCATTTACCGATTCATCTTTCCTACGAGGCACGTGTTGGTGGACCCGTCGAATATCGATGGATGTACCCGTTCGAGAGACATTTGAATCACCTAAAAAAAAGGTAAAAAAATAAGGCTCGGGTCGAGGGTTCTATTTGTGAAGCCTATATTCTCGAGGAGATTACAAATTTTTGCTCCTCCTATTTCAAACCTCATATTGCTACGAATAGAACGAGGGCTCCGAAAAACGACGACGGATATCAAGAATTTAATGATGGAATACTGAAAGCATTCAATACGTCCGGAAAGCCTTCGAAAAAAATGAAGAAGAGATATTTGAATGACGAAGAGCTAAGGGCTGCTCAGTTATATGTATTACTCAATTACGACGAGGATGAAGTGGAGAAGCTAGAGGGGTAAGTAACTCAGGATGATGAGTTTACGTCATCTCAATGTAATAGTATAAGCTAATATTATTGTACTAATCGGCGGTTGCTTCGTTGTTTTCCAGCACATATAATGATGAGTTGAGGCTGGTTAGACCCTACCTAACAGACGAAGCATTAGAACAAGAAATGAGACGTCATTTTCCTTCTTGGTTAAGCGAATATGTAAGTAGCTCAGTAATTACTGGCCTCTTCTAATGCAACTGCGCAAGAAATAACTTATTATCGCTTATTTGATATTCAGGTCGATCATCTAATTTCACCCGAGATTGAATTAATTAGAACTCTTGCCAAGGGACCAATTACTCTTGTTAAAATATGGTCAAGTTACTGTGTCAATGGCTTTCGGTTCAAGTCGACAAATGCTCCGATCAGAGACAGCTTCCTGGATCTTGATTCTACGAAAAACAGTTGTTTGTGTATCAAGTCTTCGAACTACAAAGACGTCGATCCAGGAAATGATTTCTTTGGCATCTTACGAGAGATTGTGGAGTTGTCATATAATAATGGCAGAGAACCTGCAAAGATCGTGTTGTTCAAGTATGAATGGTTTGATCCGATTGAAAATCAAGGTTGGAAAATTGACAAGCATGGTCTTCTGGATATAAACTACAAGCGTAGATATCAAGGCTATGAACCGTTTGTCATAGCAACTCAGGCTCAGCTCGTGTATTTTACAGCTTATCCGAGACGGGGAGCAACGAAGTCTGACTGGTGGGCAGTATGCAAGACTAAAGCCAGAGATACTTTTGATGTTGACGAAAAAGTTTACCAGGAGGACGAGCTACCTCTTGTAACCAATATTGTCGATGTAGACTCCACGGAAGTTACGCATTACACTACACATAATGTAGAAGACGTAGAATTATCCGAAGAGGAAGACGAAGCCGACGAAGGCGAAGATGAAAGTGAAGATGAGGAGGAAGAGGAAGATGAGGTCGAGGAAGACGAACAAGATGATTATTCTGAAGATGATTGAGAGAGATATACTTATCTGAACTTAGATGTTTCTTCTAGAATACATTATCTGGGCTTAGATGTTTATTGTAGAATGTATCATCATATGCTGTCTTGGTTATTATCTTGTCTTTGTTGTACTTTCATATTTCTAGTCTCTATTATTTGTTGTACTTTCATATTTCTAGTCTCTATTATTTGTTGTACTTTCATATTTCTAGTCTCTATTATTTATTGTATTATCATATGCTGTTATCAGGTATGGCAGGTCGTCGCAGAGTGTACCGAAGGGGACAACGAGGTCACTCTCCTCCGGTACTTCCTACAGGTACTGCTAGAGGACGAAGTTTTCCTTCGGTACCTCATTCTGGTACCGGCTCTGGATCCTCGTCGCCGATTACTCCTCCATATCGGACAGTAGGTGAGCCTGGTGGGACGACGTCATGTGGGATATCTCCTGAGACGAGTAGTTCCAGGCCTGTTGAGAGTGATCGCCCGTCTAGCGTTCCTACTGCTGATACGATGATGGAGACGGATAAGCAGATGGCGGAGGCTGCGGCGACGGCCGAGGCGGCGGCGCCGACGGCCGACCAGCATCATGCAGATGATGCGTGCGCACCTCCGGAGGAGAGAAGGACGGAGATCTGGGCCGACGGTACAAAGTAGGTATTTTGGTTTATAATTTTTTTCTTTCTGTTTTTATCATAATTTAACTTTTTTCATGAATATAATATGTTTGTATAGATATCGTCCCCCAGAGGTACAGAGACGTCTAGGCCACATGCTGAGGCATAATTATGGTGGTGCTTGGATTAACTACTCTGAGGCTCCGGACGAGAGGAAGGCCTTCTAGTTTGCGCGCTTCAAGGTTAAAATATATTTGCTTCTAACATGAATCATATAATTTTTGTATATTATATATAACTGAAAAATATTTGGTTTGCGCTCTTCTAGGATATGTTTTTCTATCCACCGCACCGGGCTGAGCTTATCGAGGGGATGTTTCCTGCCGTAGCTGCCAAGCTGATCCGCGACTCTATCAATGATCAGAAGGATCGTGATCGTGCTGGAAAGCCGATCCAAGTGGATCACCCCTGATCAATGGAATGCGATGAAGGCTCGATTCGAGGAGCCAAAGTACAAGGAGAAGTCGGAGAAGGCCAAGGCGGCTAGGCAACATGTCTCGACGTGGTGCGGTGGGTCGATTCCGATGACAGAACATTTCCGTCGTCTGGTATGTCTTCCTCTTTTAGAAATATTATTTTAATGCAAAATCGATAAATTATTACTAAGATAATATATTTAATTACAGGTAAGGAAGGTCGGTAACGCCGACATGGTGACCGTCTTCCTGGCCACCCATCGTCGCGGCGCTGACCTTATTGACGAGAGGGCCGAGCAGACTTATGTAAGTATTACAATACGTTATCTTAATTTAATACTTTGTGTCAATTTTAATATAACTTAGTAAATATGATGCAAATAAATATTCATGTAGTTAGTAATAATAAGTACATTAATTAGAAATTAGAAATAATAAGTACATTAATTAGAAATTAGTAATAATAAGTACATTAATTAGAAATTAGAAGTTAGTAATAATAAGTACTTTCTAGGCCGAGTATCAGAGGCTGCGGAAACGGGCGGCTGCTAGTGCACCTGATGCAGGAGAGGCCGGTACTTCCTCGCAGCCCACTCAAGCTCTGTCGGAGGACGAGCTGTGGATTGCCGCTGCTGGTGGACTCCGTAGGGGTACGTACTATGGTACGGGATCCTATGGTGCCCTAGTTGCGACCCAGTCCTCTAGGACATCTCTTGCTAGTGTGCATGGTCCACAGCCGTCCCAGGAGTCTGCCCGAGTCCACCAGATGATGGAGTCTCTCAGTGATGACCTGCTACGACGGATCGAGGAGCAGTCTCAGCACCATACGGACGATCCTGCGCTACTAGTACGATTGGATGCGCTCGACCGCGGCATTATGGACCTCATGGAGACGACTGAGAGGACAGAGCGCACCGTTGGAGGGTTAGAGCGCACGGTCACGGAGCTACAGACAGGACAGACGACCGTGGCCGAGAGGATGAGATTGGTGCAGGAGTCGATGGTCGAGAGCAGTGATAGAATGTTATCTATCATGGATTCATACCACCAGCGACTTGCAGCGTTGGAGCGTGCTAGTCTTCCGGGTGCGCCTTCATCGTCGTCGACTCCGCCGCCTCCACCGCCATCTTCTTCGACACCGACTCCACCGACGTCACTGCCTCCATCGGTATCAATTTCACATGAGGAGTATGAGTTGTTCGTATCCCTTCGTCGCGGCGGTGCCCCTTCTGCACCAGATTCCTAGTAGTCCTAGTTAGGACTGTTTCTGTGTTTGTTTCATTCTTTGTGACTTGGATATTTGTTGGTTGTGTAGATTTGGATACTTGGTTATTTGGATACTTGGTTATTTGGATATTTGGTTATTTGGATACTTGGTTATTTGGATATTTGGTTATTTGGATATTTGGTTATTTGGTTAGTTGTTGTGTGATTGTTGTAAACTTGGTTATTTGGATATTTGGTTATTCGCAATTATCCACGTCAAGTATACAAACTTGGTTAGTTGTGTACAGCGAGAAATGGACATTCTGTGATTGTTTGGATCCTATTCTACAGTGAGAAATGGTTATCTTTTTAAACTGCAGGGAGAAATGGACATTCTGTATTTTATTTTATTTATTTTTTTTGCAGTTTTAGCGACGTTTACCGACGTTTACCGACGGACACCGACGTAAGTTTGCGTCGGTAAATGTCGGTAAATATGCAATATTTTTAGTTTAGCGACGTTATAAACGTCGGAGAACGTCGGTAAACGTCGGTGTACGTCTCTACTATTCCCAGGAATTCCCATGATTTACCGACGTTTAGCGACTTTGATCATGTCACTAAACCACCGACTATTCGTCGGTAGTACGTCGGTAATTTACCGACGCGTAGCGATACGTAGTAAAACGTCGGTAATCCACCGACGTCACGACGGTAGACGTCGGCAATATACCGACGTACATATACGTCGGTAAACGTCGATAATGGCGACGTTTTGCGACGTTTCGGAGATTAGCGACTTACATTTCAACGACGATCACAAAACGTCGATAATCCCGTCGCTAAATATATTTAGCGACGTAATTTGTTGTTTTAGCGACGTCTTTATGCGTCGCTAAAACGACTTATTCTGGTAGTGTGGGAGCAAAGAGAGCAAGGATTATACCTGCATTTAGTGTCAGTACTGGTCCTCAATGGAGGATAAAGGATATTAGACAACAACAAATGTGGCAAAGTTGAGCAGGCAAAGACATGTCACTGCAGTTGTTAGGCTGATTGCATATAGTATTTAGCTCTCGCAGTTCCTGGAGGGGGGCATGAAAGTGACAGTTCAGGTTCTGCATAATTGGGAGTTCAACTTAAAAAGCATCTTTAAAATCTCTCTTTAAATGACAATAACTGTATTGTCATGGAGAAAAACCTTGATACAGTAGGGGGTATCAATTGATACCCCCTATGTATGACATGTGGGGCCCCTCAAAATTTATGTGCATATGTGTACACGTTTTACGAAGCGGGAGGGGCCCACCTGTCATAGGGGTATCAAAACTTTGATACCGCTAATGTATCAAAGTTTTTCCCATTGTCCTGTGTCTATACATGTAAATTAATAAAAATGGTCAGAACTATATATTTCACCAATAAATGATATAGAATTAGTATAAGCCAACAGGAAGCATTTCCTAATTTTTTTTCAAGGGTGATACAAGAAACAAATTTTCGTTATATAATCATTGAATTAAGAAAGAGAACAATATCTAAACAGGAACAAACTGGCATATAGGAAACACATATACTCCAAAAATATGGGTTGTATTGTGTCCTGACCATGTCTCGTATGACGTATTTGTGTTTGTACAACATATCTGCGTATGTGCCTCTAAACCACTTAAATATTTTATTACTTGAAAAGTTACTTTTTTGTTCTTCAAACATCCTTCATGTTTCCATCTTCTACAAAATTGAACTTTATAGCGGCCCGTCTCTAGCAGTCCAATGCAAGTGCTCATAAATGATCACCAATTCTTAACCTTTGTCGTCAAATTCATAAGTCAATTAGTTGTAGTGTAAGAACTTGCAAGAATTTCATAAATGATATTTTTCAACAGTACACAATAGTAGTGCTTCAGCCTTTAGGAAGCACAAACACACTAAAAACTGGTATCATTAGACATATAAAATGTATCGTGTTTAATTGTTCTAGTGATATTAGACATATAAAATGTATCGTGTTTGATTAAGAATGTATCGTGATATTGATGAACAAATGAAGACTAAATTATCCAAAAACTTCCATATTCAACTTGTTCTAATATTTGGATCAAGCGTACAGAAATTGCAGTCCGAGTCTCAAATTAAATCAAACTAAAACTAATATCAGTGAAAATCAAATTAACCCAAAAACTTATGTCTCAAATGAAAATCAAATCTTATGGAAAATACTGGAGAAAAAAGACAAAAATCATACATACGGTCCTGAAATTGAGTGGCAGCCGTCGGTCTTATCGGCGGTCCAGAAATTGAGTGGCAGCCGTCGGCCTTGTCGATGGTTCTGAAATTGGTACATGCAAAACCATGAATAAATATGTGGAGAAAGCCCTAAAAAACAAAAATCCATAAAAAATAGAAAGCCCTAAAAACAAAAAACCCTAAATAAAAGGGGGAAATTAGAATAAATTTGGGGAAAATTAAAAAGAAAGAAGAAAAAAATTACAAAAGGAAGAAAAGTAGAGAGAAAGAGAAACGAGACAGAGGAAAAGGAAGAGAACCTTGTTCGGTACTCAGAAAAGGAGATCGAAAGAGAAACTGGAAGGAAGAGCTCTAACCTGGGAGGTCTAACCTGGGAGGTCGGAAGAAAAAGGAGATCGGAAGAGAAACTGGGAGAAAGAGAAATAAGAGGAAGAGAAGCGAGAGATAGAGAGAGAGAGAGAGAGAGAGAGAGGAAGAGAAGCTGGGAGGAAGAGCTCTAACCTGGGAGGTCGGAAGAAAAATGAGAGCTCTTTCTCCTTTCTTTGCAATGTGTGAGAGAGAGAGAAGCAAGAGAAATAATTATGATTTTAGGGAGAGTTCGGGCAGCGGGAAACGAAAAAAAAAGAGGCGCTGTTTTTTTGGGATTTAGGGCATTCAATGTGCGCCCTTTTTTGTCTTGTAAATTATGGCGTACAAATGCAGGTCATAAATAGATCCATTTATTGTATTCTGAATCTTTTTACGGCACACAGGAAAATGTATGTCGTGATTTAACTATTTACGGCATACTATTTATGTACGTCGTAATTTCAATGTCGTAAAAACACACTTTTCTTGTAGTGAAAATAAAGCGTTAATAGCACGTGCGTCAAGACTGGCCTTTTTTTTTTCTTCCTCTGTATATTTGTCATGGGGTTTTCAGCTAAAACACCATTAACATAAATACGAGGTGGATTTTTATAGCCATCAATAACTATAGACCATAAGTCAAAATCAAGAGATTTCAGAAAGAAACTCATACATGTTTTCCAATAAGTGTAGTTTGTGCCGTCAAACAGTGGAGGTCTGTTTGTGGCTTGGCCTTCACTTGGGAGTTTCACAGTTGCCATGTGTAATGCTGTGATCTATATAAAAATTGAATATAACTGCAATTTTACCTTGCTTTACCTGTATAACCCGCTTTGATACCAATTGTAGGAACGAAATCGTAAAGCAGAATACTCTAGAGGGGGGGTGAATAGAGTAGGCAGCAGAATATTGTTAATTAAAAACTTGTTAGCGGTTAGATCACAGATATAATAATAATCACAAAAGTAAATGACAGAAATTAAAAGTAATCAGAAGGCAAACGCAAACTCCGAGATTTATACCGGTTTCCCTCTTGTGAGGACTAGTCCAGTCGGAAGAACTCTAGCTTCCAGTTGAATCCACTATTGGAAAATCCTGCAAGTTTTCATACGAAATCCTTGCAACTTCTACAAACGCGAGCTTTGATACAAAGAACTCGACCAACTTCAATTGTGAAGAGTTGAATCTTCTATCAAGCCTCTGATTACAATCGCTCTGAAACTTCTAGACCGTACTGCTCTGGCAAATCAACTAGAGGATTGTAACTGGCTTGGAATTTGAAAATGAAAGCTTTTAAGAACTCTTTGGAAGAATGTAAGCTCAGGAAGAGAAGAGATTGAAAGTGAATTGGTGATTTGAAATGATCGAAATCCTTCTCTATTTATAGTTTTTCCAAAGACAGAACTCTGACAGAATTCAGGCAGAATTCGGACAGAACTCTTTGTAACAAACTACAACTGAAGGATGACCAAGTTCAAAATCCAACATTCACTAACGTTCCAAATGGCCGAACTCTGGCCGAACCCTGGCCGAACTCAGGCCGAGTTCTCCTAGGGTTCTGCCAGTTCACTTTTGGAGAAAATAAATTTTGGCTTTTTGAAAAATCCTTCAGAAGCTTTTTGTAACAAGAATATTTTTCAAAAACGTAGGTCATTTGTAAAAGAATAGGATGGTTTTGAAAAACGTTTTCGGATAGCCTATTTGCCAGTACGACTCGGTGTACAATGTATTCCTAGACTCAATAAAATGAAAAATTACATAGCATAACAGGAAGTACATTCTGAATGGCAAACAACTTCAGTCTTGAACAAAGTAGAGATCCATTGTTGAGTAGTGTCCAAAACGTCGTAGGTAAACATCTGAGTTGACTTATAATTATATCGAGACAGAGTTTGATCAATTATTAAAATCAGGTTTGACCATGACCAATAGGCCAACACATTTTATACTTAGCATGTCAGCATCGTCGCTAGGCGCATAGTGCGTTTAAGTTACGCTCGTTGCACGAGCCTCTTTTGTTGCCGGTTGTGCGCCAGGTTGCTCGTCCAGATGGCACGTCAGTTGGCATGGCAAGATGGCATGACCAGATGGCTTGCGGTGTGAGTGGTGCGTGCAAGTGGCGCATGTTGCGCAAGTGCACGCGGGCGCAGTTGGCGTAGATTGTGCAAGTGTACGCTAGCGCGACTGGCGCACTGTGCGCACCTAGCGTACGCGCTCTCGCGCACTTGAAGCGTTGAACACTAGGCGTGCGCAACCATGTGCACAGTGGCACAACATGGTGCTCGCGCACGTTGGCACTCAGTGGCGCACAGATTATAACTGATCCGATAATTTCGGATCTGACATTCATACGTCGCGCACATTCGTAACGTGCGATAACGGATCCGATAATTTCGGATCTGACATTCATACGTCGTGCACATTCCGGATCTGCACAGTTACAGAGAGAGCTTATATATATAGTCTCTCTTCTCTCTCAGGGGTTGTACGTTTTGACAAAATTTTCCATAGAGAGAAAAGAGAGAGCTTTTGTGTAGGCGCCACTTGTGATTTCAGTCCGTCCGTCCATGAGCAGATTGGCAGAGTGTTCCAGAGTTCTTTTGAACTTGCTGGTTCCTGAAAGCTGACCGTGTGGACGGATCTAGCTTTGAGCGCCGGTGTTCTAAACACCCCAGTAGGCTTTCTCCGATTACGAAAATCTTTTTAGATTTCTCGTTTGTCACCTTTACGAAAATCTTCTTAGATTTTTCGTTTTCAGAATCCTCCAAGAATTTTTGTTTTGCACCTTCTGTTGAAGTTCTGCAATCGAATCACAAGAGTTTTCTTCTGATATTCACGCCCAGGGAATAACACTACTTGAATTCCTTCTTCCTATCATGATATAAAAGTACATAAGTTTTTTTTTATAGAATTTATTCCTACTAACAAAAGATGGTTTGTAACAACAAATAGAAGTCGCAAATAAGTTCGGAGAAAAACTGCTAAAGTAGAATGCCACAAAGCTGATACTAGAATAATCGTTAAAAAAATAGTCAAATTATTTATCTGATAGACATTGCTCGCTGGCGTGATTAAAATTATAGTTGCTTAAGTCGAGATTCAACTGTCTCTGTAGTTTCGTTCCAGGAATTAGTAAGTTTTGAAGAACTTCTAACATTTTCTATTTCACATCCCTTCTTTGGACGACTCGAACAAACACAGATACGCTTATTTAGGACTTATTTGGTAAGAAGGATTTGGATTTGAAAATCCAAATCCAAATCCAAATCATGAATTTTCAAATCCAAATCTATATTCAAATCCCACTCCAACCAAACATAGGATTTGGTTAATTATAATTATGACTAATAATTATGGTAATAAAATAATAATTAATAAAATAATAATTAAATAAATTATTAATTAATTATTATAAATATAATTATAGTTATGATTAATAATTAAATTATTATTGTAATTATGATAATAGTTATGATTAATAAATTATTAATTAAGATTATAATGATGATTATAATAACGATTAATAAATTATTAATTAAAATTTTAATAATATATTAATTATTAAATAATAAATTATTAATTTTGATGATAATTATGATTAATATATCATTAATTAAGAATATAATAAAGTAGTAATTTATAATTTATAATTAAGTCTAAAAAATTATTTATTACGATTATAATTAAATATTTAATTATAAATTATTAATTAAAATTATAGTTATGAATAATAAATTATTATAATTATGATTAATAACTATTTAAATTATTAATTAAGATTATTATAACATATTAAAATAAACTTATAAATTAATAAGTTTTTAATCAAGATTATAGTTAGATTAATAAATTAATCAATTATTAATTATGATTATGATGAAATTTTTATTAATAAAATTAATAATTTAAGTGATGAACGTGTTTATATTAATTAAGAATAAAAAATTTGTGTATAAAAAATAACTAACTATTACTTAATTTTTAATTATTTTAATTCCAATAAATTATTTAATAGTATAATAAAATTATTTTAAAAAAAATCCAACTTTCTTTCTTTTAAATCCAAAATTTGGATTTGGTACCCACTTTCTATATCCAAATCCAACTCCAACCAAACATAAAATTTTATGAACTTGACTCTAAATCTATAAAATTCTAAATTCCATTTACAAATACGATTTACCAAACAGGCCCTTATGGTTCACCACTTGCACTAAACGTTAGCTCTCTTTAAATATTAGAGCACCCCAACCACCCACTAACAATGTGAACTGAAAAGGAAGAGTCGAACTAACCATACAACCTACTAACAGTATGGGCTATAAACCACGAGCAACTCCCATAGTGAATAATTACTAAATTTGATAGCATGCAACAAGGCTAGCATAGCAGCGCAGTGGCACAACCTGTCAGCCCCGCTGCCATGCAGCTCTATAAACCAATTGCCATGCAGATTTATAACATCTCTACCACGGATCTTCATTGCACCACGTCATTGCAGTCCTGAGCAAAATGTGCTATCAAAACGCCATTGCACTCTCATTTGAGTTCGAGGGTCGACGTAGCTCCAAATAGATATCTCCAAGAAATGATGATGACAAAAATACAATATCTACTAAAAAAATTGTACCATACTAACCATTTGAGCTAACACACCTTATATGTATAACTTAATAAATGATAGCTCAAATATTAAAATATACATACTAGAGATCTAACTCAAAATAGAATAGTAGGACGGGATTACTAATGAACAAATCCGATATTTTTTCTTCTTCTAAAAAAATCAAAAAAAAGTTTTTAATCTTTTAAATTTTCGTATGAGAAGGTTGTTGCATGGTAATAGAAGAGGAAGGAAGGGCTTTTTTATAGGGTTATTTAGTTATAGGGTCTCATGTAATATATTGGGAAGATTTATGAAATGTCCAAAAACTAAAAAAATTTTATGTAAAACCCACCGCTAAAAAAACTTTCATCGCGTGCCCAGAATTAGAGAAACTTATCCAAAGCGGGTTCCAAATGACCCTTTTGCCCTTTCTTTTAATTTATTGAAAACACCCACGAAACTGCTCTTAAAAAAAGTTTCGATACTTCATCTTCTTCCTTACGCTGCTCACTTTCGAATCTAGATTTTTTTCTCAAAAATCTTCAAAAACTCGTCGAAAAATTTCGGAAAGACTGGGACAAACGACAAAAATGCTAAAACGGAGGTCCAAACATCATTTTTTTGCGAATCTAAAATTTCGGAAGGCCGTCTAACTGTGAAGCTGTTACTTTCAGTCTCCTCGACGATACGCTCATTTTGCGACAAACGGGACCTCGTTTCGACCTCCCATGTTAGTAACACGGAGAATGACATTCTCCGTCGTAATTAAGACGGAGAATGTCATTCTCCGTCCTGAAAGTTACACGGAGAATGGCCATTCTCCGTCATAATTTAGACGGAGAATGGTCATTCTCCGTCTTAGTTTACACGGAGAATGGTCATTCCAGTGTTAAAACGCAAGAGAATGACCATTCTCCGTGTTAGAAACACGGAGAATGCCATTCTCCGTGTTAAATAAAACGGAGAATGTCATTCTCCGTGTTAAATAAAACGGAGAATAACATTCTCCGTCTTAATTTAAACGGAGAATGTCATTCTCCGTGTTAAATAAAACGGAGAATGACATTCTCCGTCTTAATTTAAACGGAGAATGGCCATTCTCCGTGCTACATTAAGACGGAGAATGTCATTCTCCGTTTTATTTAACACGGAGAATGACATTCTCCGTTTTATTTAACACGGAGAATGGTCATTCTAGTGTTAAAACGCAGGAGAATGACCATTCTCCGTGTTACTAACACGGAGAATGCCATTCTCCGTGTTAAATAAAACGGAGAATGGCATTCTCCGTCTTAATGTAGCACGGAGAATGGCCATTCTCCGTTTAAATTAAGACGGAGAATGTCATTCTCCGTTTAAATTAAGACGGAGAACGGCATTCTCCGTTTTAAATAAAACGGAGAATGGCATTCTCCGTGTAATTTAGTTTTTTTTCATGAACAAAGAGTTTCGTTCTTCTTTCAAAACGATGATAATTCTGATGGAAAAGAAGAAGAAAGATATTCTCTCCACAATTGACCTAATTGTCGGAAAACTTCAAATGTCTCCACGATGAAGATGAAGATGATGATGATGATGATGATGACGAGCGATGATCTGAGTTCGACTGAAGAAAAGCACACCGAACTACGAACGATCTTTGCGATCTCTGCTGAAGATGAGAGCAATGGAATTCAGATTTCCAGTGAAGAAGAAGAAGACGAAAATCACAATCCAGATCTGAGTTTTTTGAATTCAAATACATATAGATGACCAATTCGCGCGGAGGGGTAGTTTCGGTATTATAAAAATAGCAGTTTCTAGCGGGTGGCATCTAAAAGGGAATCTTGGAATATTTAACGTGAAAATACTTAATTCTGGGTATTTCATAAAACTTATCCAGCGGGTGGGCATTTCATAAAAGCCCACCCCGAAATTGGGTTTCTCAGCAATTTCTATCCAATATAGGATTTGGGTCTCATACTAATAGTTGACCGTCCAAAAAAGCAGTCTAACGTTACTCTAATAGAGGAAATGACAATTTTATCCTCACATATCTATTTTATTACTAACGGTACAAACCAACTCCATCCCCCCTTTTATGGACCGTCCCTTAGACCATCTCCAATGGTGATTTCTAAAATTGAGTTCTTATCCTACTTGGCATTGTACTTTAAGGAGATTTCTATCATAGTTGGAAGAGTTTCTACATAGAAATTGTAGTCATACAAAAATGGTCTCCAATGGTTTTCCATTTCTATCCTATGTGTCACATAGTAAAAGGACTAATTTAATGGTGTGGGACCCAATAATAATTGTCATGAGAGATAGGAGAATTTCTATGAGAGTTTCTACATGTAGAAATCCTCCTAGAAAGTTTCTATCCTACATCATTGCCACGTAGGATAGAAATGGTGATAGAAATCACCATTGGAAGAAGTTTTTTCTAAAATGGATTTCTTCCATAGAAAAAGGAAAGATAGAAACCCCCATTGGTGATGGTCTTAGAATACCAACACAGTAATGAACTATTTAGAAGGATGAAGAACAAGAAAGAAAGAAAGAAGTGATTTTTTTAGGGTTTTTTTTAGTTAGTTCCTGCAAAAAAAAATTGAGTGTTTCTTCTCCTTTCTCGTTAAGATCTACCAGGTTGGTACCATCTATCCACCGTAAATTGATTTTTTTTTTCTATTTTTCTACCTATGTATCATCACATAGGGAAAGAAGTGAGTGACCAAAATAATTAGAAAACACAACTAATTATGTACGGTTTAGAATCTTGGATTGAGATGTTGCTGCTTTGTGTGCTCTCTCACCCTTCTTTTTATATGTACTTTGTAAAAGTTTAGAGATTTACAATGGCCACTTGTTGTTTTGTGTATGTGTACACTTGTTGTATATTTAGAGCACACTTCTTGTTGTTGTGTGCATCAGCATGTGCACACTTCTTGTTGTGTAGCACACGGTCAAAAGAAGGGTTTGGTGCTCTCTGTTGCTCTGTGTACTGAGTTGGAATTTTAGACACAGAGTAGCACATGCTAAACTTGAAGGAAAATGCCACTTGTTGTTGTATACATAGTTGGTTTTTTTTATATACACCATTAAATGTTTAAATGTTTGTTGGGAATGGAGAGGTCGAACTCTTCCAGATTTTGCCCAACCATTGATGGGGTAGTGGCTTCCAACATCACAAAGAAAAAAGGGGCCCGATAAGAAAAAAAAAACTTGTTATATGCCAAATGAAGACTTAGATAGGCTGCCAACGTTAGAAAAAATGCTTCTCCCAGTAACAGAAAATGAAGGAGAAGCTGCAAGTATAGGTGGTACAGACGATATTAATCAAGAAGGCACCAACTAATTAATCATGCAGACTCATAATGCATGGATAGCTAGATACAGTGGAGCCCCTAACAGCTCATCAACCCTACAAATCCCAACTATGAACCACAAGCTATCAACCACTTATAATCCATTAACCTCTCAGAACCCATTCAACTCTTACAACCTATTTGAGACTAACAATCCAGAGTACATCAATGGAATTGAAGATGAAGAAGGTTACCACTCAAATGTTGCATATGAGGAAGAAGAAGAACATGCTCCAAGTGATGCTGATGAAGAGGATGACATCTCAGAGATTGTGAGAAAAGCTCTTGGAGATTCAGCTGAGTTCAAGAAGTTTTGTGATGATACTTCGATCCTATTTGATCAGGAAGAAAAAGAAGGTGAAGATCAACCACATATTGTTGACAATTTGTACCTCAATCAAGAGTGGCCTACTATGGAGAAATATAGAGACTACATCAGAGATCTGACCATACATCAGAATTTTGACGTGAGGCATGAGAAGAACAAAAAGAAAATTCAGAGCTACATATACAAAGATCCCAACTATAAGTGGAGAGTGTATTGTTCTACGCTTCCTGACAAATAAACATTTAGGTGTAAGAAGGGATTTTTTTTGTCTATACTTGTGAAAGTATGCATTGTTTGAACTACCCCTTAGCCAATGCTAGATGGGTTGCAAGGGTTATGCTAGAGACATTTAAGACTCACCTAAACTACAAACCTGGATGCTTTAGAAAGGAGATCCTTGCAAAGCACAATGTCAAGATCTCTTATTGGACTGCTTAGAATGCTAGACATATTTGTTTAGATAAGGTGATGGGTAATTTTGAAGAAAGCTATGAGATGACTCCTGTATTGTGCTTGAATATATTAAGAACGAACCTTGGTAGTATAGCCTCAGTTGCTAGAAATCCTGACATTGAGGAGTTTACCCATTTGTGTCTTGCATATTATCAGAGTTTAGAAGGGTTTGTGAAGGGTTGCAGACCCATTCTAGGGCTAGATGGGTGTTTTCTTAAGGGTAAATATGGTGGGGTTTGTTTGTCTATTATGTCTCTAGATAGGAACAATGGGTTGTTTCCAATTGCTATGTATATTTGTAAGAATGAATGTAGGTAGACATGGACAAATTTTTTAATGCTTGTTGCACCTCACTTAATGCAACATCCAAGGGCTTTGACCATTATATCAGACAGACACAAGGGTTTAATTAAAGTTGTGAGTGATGTTTTTAGGGATGTGAATCATTTCCATAGATTCTGTTTTAGGTATATGTACAAGAACTTCAAAAGGTATCATCCAGGAGCTAATTTGAAGAGGATTACTTGGTCAGCAGCAAAGTTGTATACAGAGGCCGACCTAAAAAGATGGATGGATAAGCTAAAAAAAACTAAGGCTGAAGCTAAAGAGTGGATGGAAAGAGAAGATGTAAGCCATTGGGCAAGGTCACACTTTGACACTTCTTCAAAGTGTGAACACATTACAAACAATTTCAGTGAAGCTTTCAATGCTTGGATTCTAGATCTTAGGGTGTTGCATGTTTGTAAGTTTATTAAAAAATATCACCTTATGATGATGAGATTATTTTATGATAGGAAAATTCAAGGTAACATGAGGAATGATGTAATAGTTCATAGGGCATTAAGCATTTTGAAATATCTCAAAGATCACACTCATTTGTATACAAGGCAGCCATCTACTGACTGGTTGTGCACCATCATAGACAACAAAAACATGTCAAGGAATATGGACATGAGAAAGCATACATGTAGCTGTTGTGTGTGGCAAATAACAGGCTTGCCATGTGTTTATGCCATGTGTTCATGCAATGTGTGTAGTGGTTCATAACAGAGAGAGGGACTAGGGCGGGTAATGTACTCTACTTCTTCAGTTTTATGTTGTTTTATATTTCAAATTTTCTCACAAGTTCTTTATAATAATGTTTTGTTATAATATTTAGGTATGTGGATCTATATCATGATGTTGAGAAATACAAACTTGTCTATGATGACTACATCAGACCAATTAACCATGATACATTGTGGGAAGAAGTACTATATAACAAGTGTTTCCTGATTCTTTTGTGGTTGTAATTATTATTTAACACCTCAACTTAACAT
This sequence comes from Iris pallida, assembly GCA_029216955.1. Taxonomy (NCBI): domain Eukaryota; kingdom Viridiplantae; phylum Streptophyta; class Magnoliopsida; order Asparagales; family Iridaceae; genus Iris; species Iris pallida. Next base: position 64,197,963 of record JANAVB010025196.1, read on the forward strand.
ATTTTGTGATATCATAATAGTCATCTTATGTTGTGAGAGCACCAAGGCTAGTAAGGCCAGCTGGAAGGCCTAGGACACAAAGAAGAAGGGATAGAGGTGAAATTAATGGTGTTCTAAAAGATCAGAGGATGTATGGAAAGTGTCACCAGTATGGACATTATAGAAGTACATGTAAGGGTGCCCCACAGGCTATTGCAGAACAAGGTAAGCTAGTACTAATCCTAATTATGTTTGTTGTATTTTAGGAATACTTAAAACTTTCAATGTACTGACCCTATTTGTATGTTTTGACTTAAATCACAGGTCCCACTACTTATACTGGACCACATGTGAGGAGGCTCATAGGTGGTGGTTCATCTAGTGTTCATAGAAAAACTACTACAATTGGTGGACAAGGCAGGGGCAAAGGCTGAGGCAATACAACTTTAAATGGAGAGGTACAAGAAGATAGCCATGGTGGACAAAGAAGTGGCAAAGGTGGCAGGCCAAGAAAAAGAAAAGCTGGTGAAAAAAGCCTACTGGTAAGAGATAATAGAGGTTATATTTTTGGTATGGGTATGTATACACCCATAAGCAATATGAGTAGACCAAGCCAACATCCTTCTCAATCCTCTCAAGTGCATCAAGTTACTCAAGTATCTCATGTAACTCAATTTACCCCAAACACTCAAATTTTCACATGGTGAGAACACGTACAGCTCAACCATGCCTATGCAAAGGAAAAGGAATGGACCCATAACCAGAGGTGGTGGTTCGGTTATGAGAGCCCAAACTTCCATCACATCTACTCCATGGTGATAATTATTTAGGTTGTTTTGGTTACTTTGCAATGTGTATCAAATGTTTAAGATACAAATTTTGAACTTTTGGTTGTTTTAGATATATAGGATGCTTTGGATATTACTTACTGACTATAGAACTTATATATCAATATTATCTTTTGGTTGTTCTGAAATATTTTGTTTGGTGTTTATTTAGAATGGATGCATGGTTTCTCTTTAGTAAATTATTATGCATGTTTAATATTGATGTGTATAGATGATAGGTGTTAAAGACCCTTGGATGATGTGCCATTTTTGTCCATAGAAGATCGTTTGATGATGTTGCTATTTTCGGTCTTATTTATTTTTTGGTGTTTGTATTTGTTGATAACAGTAGCAACAGTGGGAGAAGATTTTTGATATGGATATAAAATGGTGATGTAGATGGAGTTTTATAGCAGCCAAGTTCCAAGGCCTATGCTCCAATGGCTAGTTATTTTCAAGCCGTTGGATTGTAAATGTTTTAAGTGCCACTGACATGGAGAACAAATAGAAGTTAACTGTGTCATATAAATGTCCGAGCTCTCTAGCCTAGTGGTATTAGAGCGGACATCCGGAGGGGCCGGCAAGGTTCGAGCCCCCCAATTCCGTGTGTGAGTGGGATTTCAAAAAAAAAAAAACTGTGTCATATAAATTTTTAATTGCTAACAGATTTTGGACAGTAAGTCCAACCCAACAGTTAGTATGAGACCCAAATCCTATATTGGACAATATAGAGACCTAAACACTAATAATAAATATTACATGAGACCCTTTAACTAAATAACCCTTTTTTATATGACAGGTGCCACAGCTAACAAACCCACAAAGGAAGAGGGCTACCTATATTAGGTAGAGTTTTCAAGAGAAATTTCTATTACCGAATTCGTTTAGAAGAAATATAAATAAAATACATACAAGACTTTTACAATTGCATATTTGCATATTGAGATTAGTACAAATAAATAATATACTAAAGAGGAAATTTATGGCATTTCATTAGGAAGCCATTTTGTAGTCTATAATTTTTTTTTGAGATATGTCGTCTAATTGAATTCCCTTACAAGAAAAGTTGATGTAAGTGATGTTACATCAAAAGAAAAAATGTTGCTGGAATTGGATAGTCGTTGCAGCTTTGCTGCATATGTGACACCGTCACAAAATAGTGTAGAAGTCAAATGTGGAGCTTTGAGAGAATTTTTCTTTTGAATATTTATTCATCTCCTATGAAAGTTTGCATTACCATATAGGATTGTATTATCATATGATAATGACTAGATACAATATATTTCTACTATACGCAAGTACTACTGTATATGATGGTATTCCTATATGATAGGTACTATCATATAGGCAGGGACGAAACTATATGGAGACCAAAGGGGGCCATGGCCCCCCCCACTCCCCGGATTTTTTTTTTTTTTTTTGATTATCTAAAATTTGATAAGAAGTCTAAAAATATATATATAATAAAACGTTATCAATCTAAAATGTGGTCATGTGGGCTAAATCATCGCTTCAGCTCCATTCAACTCATCTAATTTGGCCATTGACTCATAAAAAAAATCAAACTTAGATGTGGTCCGAGTTTGGTACGAAGTTAGTTAGGTCATATTCAATGGGGTTTCTATCTCCATGTTTCTATGGTAGAAGTACTTTCTAGAAAGAAAAAAATTTATTCCAGTGGTTTCTATTCCAATTTTCATCATGCCGTTTACGTGACGCTGATATAGGATGAAGTTTTTTTTTATGAGAGTTTCTACATCTAGAAGCTTTTATAGAAATTATGCGTTGGCTCCACTTTCAAATTAAATCACAAAATTTTTCATTTATTATTCTTCCATCTTAATATTAGGCAGTGCCATGTATGATAAAATTTGTGGAAAACTAGTGAATATATATTTTTGGATACAATTTCTATGTAGGAACTCTACCTACTAGGATAAAAAATTTCTTATTATTCAATGCCAAGTAGGATATAAATTCAATTAGAATTCTCCTTTGGAGATAGAACTAGCTTCAATATTTTTTTTTACTTCTTTAATTATTTGTGTAGTTCACTATAAATACTTATTTTCACCTTTTGAAAAAATAACTTTTATGACGTTATTAGTTTTGTTCGGCCCCTGTCTAGCACGAGTCCTGGCTCCGTCCCTGCATATAGGAGTACTATCATATATAATAATAGTTCTATATAGACAATACTAAATATATTCCTACCATATATAAATATTACCATGACTCACACAATAATCCCTCTCATGTTGGAAACATCGACCCTACACAACTTGCCTAGTGGGTCATAAAAGACCTTAGAAAACATTTTGTAAAAACAATTGTCAGCTGCTTTTCAGTAGGAACAAAAGTAAAGGTAATAAGTTTCACATTTAGCTTTTTTTTTTTACAAAATAACGATCAACCTCCACAATGTTTAATGCGATCATATTGCACTGGATTTTATGATATCTCAATAGTTGACCGCTTGTCACAGTACAACTTCATTGCACTTTTAAGTTTAAATTCCAAATCACGTAAGAGATTTCTCAAACATAAACCCTCACAAACCTCATGAGTCCCTGTACTCGGCTCAGCACTTGACATTTCCATATCCCTCTGCTTCTTACTCTTCCTTGTCACCAGATTACCTCCAACAAAGGTAAAATAATTAGATGTTGACCTTCTATACGTGATACAATCAGTCCAGTCTACAGCTATAAAATCACACACCTCCAAAACATTGTTGTACATATAGAAAACACAACTCCTCTTTCTAAAGCTGACTTCAAATATCTCAAATTTCTCACATCAACATCCATATGAATTTCACTAGGATTATGCATAATAACAACTCATTGCATATGCAAGATTTGGTTATTATGAGCTAAATAAACTAAGCGTCCAACTAACCTATGATAATGAGCTTGATCAGTGGGAACCTGATCTGGGTACTCTGGTAGGCAATAATTGTGCTCAATAGGAGTATCAACAAGCTTACAGTCCAGCATATATGTCTTAATTAGCAAATCAAGCATGTACTTTCGTTGACTCAAGAAGATCTCCTCTCCTTTGGCCACCTCAATCCCTAAAAAATATTGGAGGTCTCCCAAGTCCTTCATCTCAAACACAGAAGCTAACTATAATTGCCAATCTCAATAATATCATCACTAGTAGTTACGATACCATTAACATAGATAATCAAAATAATTACCTTCCCTTGCCGATACTTGATTAAAAAAAGTATGATCTAAATTACTTTGTTTATACCCGAACCTGCACATGGACTGTGTAAACCTCCGAAACCAAGAACGAGTTGACTGCTTAAGGTCATACAGTAATTTATGCAATCTATACACAAAGTCAATAGAGGAGGAAGTTACATATACAACTGGAAGACTCATGTACACCTCTTCTTTCAACTCACTATGGATTAAAACATTCTTCACACTAAACTGTCGGAGGGACCAATTCAAACTAACGACAATCGATGGCAAGACACGAGTGTTCATCTTGGCAATCGGTGCAAAATGTCTCATCATAGTCTACGCCATACGTTTGAGTGAATCCCCTTGTAGCAAGTCGCGTCTTATACATGTTTACTGACCCATATGCATATGTTTCATCGTAAGCACCAAACGACAACCAAGTTTTCTTTCTCCGAGAAATAGGTACAAGTTTCCAAGTATTACTCTTATGCAATGTGATGGAGAATTTGGTTTTTTCTGTTATTTTGAATTTTTTTAGTTTGTTTGTTAGGATAAAACAAAATAAAGAGAATTGTATGTCTTGAATTTGTTGGGATTGGTTAGAGATTGACTTATCTTATGGATAAGAACTTAGGGATTTAGTTTTTCTGTTTTGATTGTTTTGTAGCTTATAAATGGTTTATAATTTCATAAGTTATGGATCTAAGAATTGAGAATGAGAAATATATTTTGAGTTTATATGGTGTGATGCAAAACCTTAAAGTGGATCTCTTTAGCTTAGTTGCTTCTCTGCTTTCCACGTTGACGTCTTCAACGTAACTTTTCCACTTTCGGTGTTGACGTCCTCAACGGTAATCATAATATTATTTTGTATTTCTATTATAATTTTTTGAGATAAATTTATAATAGTTGTTGTTCATTCTTCCATTAAAGCTTTCGCACCCAAATCTTCTCAAATCCTTAATTTTATACTAAGATTTAATTTTGGATCTTCGTCCACATCAAATTGGTATCAGAGTTAAACCTTGGTTTAGTAATATTTACATATGAAGGTAGGTAAGACCCACACAAGAATGTCTACACATAATTTCTTGCAATAACTTTGTACGATAATCGATAATATATATGATAAGATGCTTGCTGAAATGAAAAAGGTGTTTGAAATTTTTTCAATAGTAATAAAGTAAAAACTATTGCTAATAGTGATGATATATACATAAAAATTATTAATATAACCTACTGAGTCTGTCATGAATGAATCAGAAGTTAAATCCAAGTCCGAGTCTAAGTCACCAGTAATAAATTTTGAGTTTTATAAGTCTAGATTTAAACCATTAATAAATTTTGAGCGTTATATCATCACAGAAGAATTAAATCGATCATTTGATGAAACCAATAAATTTTGAAAACGTATTAAGTCACCTAAATATTTTAAACGTGTCCTAATAATTAAACAAGTAAACAATTTCTATTATATATTTGTTACAAATAATTGTAATAGTTTGCAGAAAATAATAATTGATTGTTGGCTGATCATTTTATGTTTCTGGAGACATCGAGACACACACAAGTTGTTGAAGTGCTTGATTGGTCCCTATTGAATATTTTACTTCTTCCACTTCCAAAACCCTCAGTACCGTCATGAAGTTTTGTCATCTTGTCAGAAGCTTCAATGTTGACTATGTTGTCAAAGCAAAGGCATCTACCATGGCCGGATTGGAGGACATCTACAGAGCAAAATTCTCGATTTCACACTTGATTCACCAGGAGGTGAATTTTTTCAAAGTCGAGGAGAATGATGTAAAACTTGAATTTTTTCGATTATTTTGGACTTTTTTTTGTTTGTTTGTTAGGATAAAACAAAATAAAGAGAATTTTATCTCTTGAATTGGTTGGGATTGGTTAGGGATTGACTTATCCTATGGATAAGAACTTAGAGATTTAGTTTATCTTCATTTGATTGTTTTGTAGCTTATAAATAGTTTGTAATTTCATATGTTCTGGATCGAATAATTCAGAATAAGAAATCAATTTTGAGTTTATATGGTGCAATGCCATAACTTTAAAGTGGATCTCTTTATCAACGTTGTTTCTCTGCTTTCGACATTAACGTCTTCAACGTAGCTTCTCCGCTTTCGACACTTTCGATCTCCAACAGTCATTCTAATTATTATTTTCAATTTCTATTATAACTTTTGTGATAAATTTATAATAGTTGTTGTTCACTCTTCAATTAAAGCTTCTCCACCCAAATCTTCTCAAATACCTAATTTCATACTCATAACTTGTTTTTGGGTCTTCGTCCTGCGTCACAAAGACTCAATATTTCTTATTAGCTTCATCCAGAGCCTTAATTGCGCTCCAGTCATATGTCACACATTTGCATACCACAGAGATACACATGATATTTTTATGTCCGAAAATTAGTATCAATGAGCTTGGTACTTCCAAACACTCAAAGTCCTGAATTCAAGATGTTGATAATGACCTCAACCTTCTGGACTTGTCACTACCACTTTTCTAGCTTGAGGGTATTTTGTTCATTTTTAAAATTTTGGAATTATTTTGGAATTATTAGTTTTAATTATAATTATTAGAATTTTCAGTGATTTTTAGTATTATTGATTTGGTGCTATTATTGACTTTGACTAGTGTTGACTTAGGAGACTGTCCTAGAAGCTAACCTAGGTCATGACTACTTGGTTAGAGTGTGTAACCTTAGCTTGACCTAAGTTAGAGATATCCTAGTTATTAGATTTAATTTGGGGAAAATAGGAATTAATTTGAATAAAGAATGGCTTGTGGTTTCACAAGTCATGATTTATGACTTAAGCCCATAGAGGCCCAACCCAACACCATGCAACCCTAACCCTAGCCCAATACACAGCCCATGGTCGGCCACTTAGGGATTCCCCCACCTATTTAATGCTCCTCAAAGTTAGGGCTAGCCTCCTTTAGAAAGTTCTCAAGTTTAAGGAAGAGGTATGCTCCATCTTCAATAATTCCTAGAAAATCCATTTCAATTCCTTTTTCTCCCAAATCAATTGCATTAGGCTCTAAATTTATTCTACTTGCTGTTGGTATTAAGAAATTTTAGGGGAGAAACAATTTGGGAGAGTTTTGGAAGCTTGAGGATCCACTCATATTAGGGCTTTTTGAGCCTTTTCAAACCCATAGGTAAATTCAAATCCACACAATAAAATACTATTTTTATTGCATATTCAGGAAGCCCTAGGCCTACCCTAACTGTAGGTATAGATAACCCTAGGTTTCGTGTCCAATACGTGTCCGTATCGGACACGTATCAGTGGATACTTAAATGTGTTTGATGAAATGCCCCAAAGGGCATTTCGATTTGATTTCAGGAATGTATTTGAATAGGAAATTAGATTTTAACCTTGCTTAGGGGATCCCAGTGTCCTGAGTCGATTCTTGTGTTGTGTCGTATCGGTTTGGACACACGAACACGCGGGTGCATTACGCACGCGCGAGCACTGTTGCTCCCCTGCTGCTCGGGGTCGTTTGTGCCATGGACACGCCACTTTGACACGTGATTTTGGACACACGAGTAGGGGCACTGATTGACACCACGTGTGTCAAGTTACACGACCTCTCGTATCGTATCGGACACGGAATCGTACGTGCATGGGGAATGCACTGTGCGTGCACAGTTGTATCTTTGTTTCACTGTTAAATTCAGTTGATTAATATTTTAATTCATGTTTAATTTGCTAATTTAGATCCTATATATGTTGGCTAACCTCTGATAGATTGAGTTTACATATTAGAATAGGTTTTGATGTGGTATTTGAATTTGATTGGTTAATTTCATTCGATGTATACTGTTACTAATACACAGGGACTGATACATGGGTTATTTCAATTCCTAAACATTTAAATCCCTTCAATTGATGTTGTTTTTCACTGATTACATGATCCCCACATATTTTAGTTTATGTTTACTTCCTGATTACTATTTTTAATTAGATTTTATGGTGTGTGAATGGAATATTAGACTTGGGTTGGTTTTCGAATGTAGATAGTTGATGCATTGACTGATTTGAGTTCATGTAAACTATAAACCTGAGATTAAAACCATTCCTAATGAACTGTAACCTGGACTGATTGCCTATAACCTGGGATTGGTTTCCTTCCTACTGATTCCTACTGTAAACTGAGAATTTATTCTCTTAAGTATCCTGAACTATTTTTCTTCCCTTTTCGAAACTGTAATTGAACTGATTCCTTTAACCTGAGTTTTCATTCACTCCTTAATGAACTGTAATAGCATGATATTCATTAATGTTTAACTGCCACAGGGTTGGGTAATTAGCCACTATTTTTGTAGTGCTCCGTCCCTATATCGTGCCCCGTTGTTCGTCCACGGGGTGCACGAGAAAGGAACACTGTCGCTATCGACTCGGTCGGGACCGATAGGTCGGGATCGATCGAATCGATCAAACGGGAACGGTTGAATTAAGATCCATTCCCCGTTATGGAATGGCTTCTTTGGAACCAAGTTCCATATTCAGCGGGCTGCGCCTCAAGGATTGACTCTGCGGCTGAGTCGGGAGAGACCTCCCGTTGCTCTGCTTTTCACGCCGCTTGCGTTGGTTTTGGCTTTGTTTTCTGAATGCGTTTTCGTGAATGTTTTCGATGGTTTTCATGGCTTACATTTTGAACTTCGCATTCATATCGAATTTCCTTGAATAATACAGTGTTCTAATCGGTTGCTTGTGCGATTTCAGGTGATCGCGTAGGCAACGTCTAGCGCGGCCAACCAGTTTCTCGCCTCAAGTAAATACTAAGGTGAGTGGCTGACCTCCTTCGTCTCGACCCTCTATTTCAAAATGAGAACTCGGGTAATGATATTAAAATTGAATGATTCGCTTGCATACAAGTCCTGTATGTTAGAAGTGAAAAAGAAATGAGTTGTGTTGAAAAGAGATAGAATTATTTTAGGCTTACAAAACGACCAAGTAAATGAATTGATTACATAACAAGCTCCAACGGTATCCTAAAATACACCATGCTAACCTATCATGGTCATGGACAACTTGTCGACAAGGACGATGATTTCTTCGAGCGGCAACCCGGGGCCACAGGACCGACTCGGCCTAGGAAGAAACAGGTTATAGCCGAGCTGGGTAATAGGCAATCGGTAAGGGGGGGACTTACATCGGAGCTCGCTACTTGCGTTGCAAGGGTCCCGTATTACCAGGCTATGTCCAAGATGGCTAGTTAATGCCAGTGACCTCCATATCAAACACTTGATATAAATTGTTATCAACTAACAGGGAAAGTGATGGTAAGTTTTATGTCGTACGGCACGATCTGCCGGAGGAAATCTTGGTGTAACTTAATACTTCTTATAAAAATATCTAGGATGGCTAGAAAGACCACTAAAAGCAAGTTGTATGATTTTATCTAAATTCTTGAACCAAATGAGAGCCTGGAAATTAATTAGCCACTTGCCAGTACATGTTGATTGTACTGATCCTCGCTCTCTCTACAGGTGTGATAGATCGGAAGGAGCGTGCTACGTGAAGGAAGGCAACGCTCGTGAGTTTTGAAGCTTCGTCCGTGCATCGAAGCTTGGATCAAACCTTTGAAGACTCCGCTGTTGAAGATCGAAGACAGATGGAGCGACTTCCCACCATCCCAGGTGTTTTTGTAATTTTGGTTGTATAATCAAGGGATGAATGTATGGAATGGCTATCTCGTTGACGTTCATTTTGTAATGGAGTCAGTTTGTAAAAAAAGCCCGCGCGGCGCCCTTGTATCGAGTCTGTAAAAATGATGTTCATTATCAATAAAGCTTAAATTTCCTTCTCTATAATGTGTGTTCAATTTACTCTCCATATTCTTTTGTTGTTGTGTTTCGGATAACCTTATGACTATACCTTGTGCGAGCGCAACTTAGGCTTGCACGGCATCATGTCCGGGGGACGACTATCGATTCTACGGAATCGGGGCATGACATATTGGTATCAGAGCACGGCTTTACATCCTTGGCCTCTAGTGTCGAGTTTCCAGTCTCAAATCGTTGGTCTCGTGTCGATGAGATATGTCGTTCCATACGAGGGAGTCCGAAATAAGTTTTGTGACTAATGTATTTTTACCTTCAAAATCCCAGAAGGTGCGACGGTGAATGTGGCAGCGAACGAAGGAAGTGTTTCGAGCGGCTCGAGTAGGCCCGGACCCTCTAACGATGCCATTGAACGGATGTTGCGCATGCTAGAAGCACAACAACAAGCTCAGGAGAATCAATGCCTGAATGAGCAACATCGACGGAAGACAGAGGCATATCGACGGGAGGTAGAGGCACGCCAGACCCAGTTCGAGGCCCGATTCGATGCACAATTCAAGTTGCAACAGAAGCAGCTTGATACGCTTCAGCAGATTGTACAGACAGTGGTGTCCAACAACAACAACTCTGCGACAACTCCTGCCGTGACCGAGCCTGCGGCCAGACAAAGTGAAGTCGAACTGGAGGTACCCGAGCTTACGCCTGCAGCACCGAGAAGTTCCAACTTCGACGTGTCAAAATTCACAAAGAGCTTCCATACCTCCTTCTGCGGTACTGAAGACCCTTCGTTGGTGATCGATTGGCTGGAGGAGTTGGAAGACCGGTTCGAGCTTCTGGGTGTCGATGAGTCCAAGAAAGTCGCATGCGCTCAACTTCTACTCCGATTGAACGCGCACGACTGGTGGGCCGTACAAAAGCGAGCAATCAGACACGACAAGGAGACAGCGGCAATATCTTAGGCCACCTTCCGAGAGGCGTTCGAGATCGAGTACCTTCCCGAAGCCGTTCGACAAGAGAAGGAGAATGAATTTATGCAACTAAGGCAAGGGAATATGACGGTGCGGCAGTATGCAGCAGAGTTCAACAAGTTAGCCAAGTTTGCTGGAGAATTCCTGCCCTCCCTGGCGAGTCGTACACGACGGTTCGAAGTGGGCCTACGACCATCAATCTACGCCCATGTGTCTGTTCCTAAATACCAAACGATGGAGGAGTCCCTCAACCACGCCCTCCGTCTTGAAAGCCAATACCCTCCAGGTGCTGCCGGCGCTGTGCATACATACAATCACAAATGCCCTAGCCACGCGGGAGGAAATAACGTGACCAAGCGTCCGAACAATGGGCCACAAGGCGGGTATCAAGGGCATAATCTATGGCCTTACTGCAACCGATGTCACCGTCTCGGTCACACGATCGACAACTGCCAGATACCAGAGGATGGATGCTGGAACTGTGGCAAGAGGGGCCACTTTCGTGCTGATTGTCCAACCAGAAGGCCGAACCCAATGGCGCCCCAACAGCACCGTCCAATGGCGCCCCAACAGCACCGTCCAGGGAATCAAGTCCCAGCGCCTCAAGCCCATCAACCTGTACCGCAAAATGGCCAAGACTGTCGCCCCAATACCCAGGGCCGCGTCTACGCCATGACTCGGGATGAAGTACATGCATCAGATACGGTCGTGACAGGTATACTAAATTTCAATAATATGCCTGCTCGTGTACTATTTGATTCAGGTGCTTCACATAGTTTTATATCGACAGATTTTGCCGCCGAGCACAAATTTCCTGTAATATCATTAGATCTCGACCTTAGCGTAAGCACACTTTCTGGCACACCAATACTCACAAAATTAGCTTGCGCTGACGGGATTATCTGTATCAGCGGTCAAAAGATCGGTCTTGACGTGATAGTTCTAGATATGAAGGACTTTGACATCATTCTGGGAATGGATTGGCTCGGGCCGTACAACGCAACCATAGACTGCACCGGAAAGACGGTCACCTTCCGCATACCCGGAGTGCCTGAATTCTACTTTTCGTGTGGTGAGGCGTCGTCGACCTGCATATTGATCTCGGTAATTTTTGCTCGGAGGATGCTGCATTCTGGGTGCGAAGGCTATTTGGCGTCCGTCCGAGACATGCGATAGGATGGTACAAACGCGGGTCAGACCGACATTGTGGCAAAATTCTCCGATGTGTTCCCGGACGAGCTACCCGACATGCCCCCTGACAGAGAAATCGAGTTCAGCATCGATACATTCTCCGATACCCGACCGATTTCCAAGGCCCCGTACAGAATGGCCCCCGTCGAGCTGAAGGAACTCAAGGCCCAGTTACAAGAGTTACTCGACAGAGGATTTATTCGGCCTAGTGTTTCCCCGTGGGGAGCGCCCGTGTTGTTCGTGAAGAAGAAGGATGGGTCCATGCGTCTGTGCGTCGATTACCGAGAGCTGAACAAGGCCACCATCCGGAACAAGTACCCATTACCCCGCATAGACGACTTATTCGATCAACTGCAAGGCGTCTCGGTATTTTTGAAGATTGATCTCCGCTCGGGCTATCATCAACTCAAGATAAAGTCAGACGACGTGCAAAAGTCAGCTTTTCGCACTCGCTACGGCCACTACGAGTTTCTGGTGATGCCATTCAGCCTGACGAATGCCCCTGCCGCCTTCATGGATCTAATGAATCGGGTATTTCGACCCTTTCTTGATAAATTTGTGGTTGTCTTTATTGATGATATTCTCGTCTACTCAAAGGACAGAGCGCAGCATGCAGAACATCTACGGGCCGTGCTCCAGACACTTCGAGAGAATGAGTTATATGCAAAGCGGAGTAAGTGCGAATTTTGGCTAAGCAGCGTATCCATTCTCGGTCACATCATTTCCTCCGAAGGCATTGCAGTCGATCCGAAGAAAGTTGAAGCCGTTGCTGATTGGAAGCGGCCTACGTCTGCTAGTGAGATTCGAAGTTTTCTTGGTTTGGCGGGATACTATCGACGCTTCGTGAAGGACTTCGCGAAGATTGCATCACCTCTGACTCGCCTCACTCAAAAGGGAGTCGCGTATGAGTGGTCGGATGACTGTGAGGCTTCCTTCCAAGAGCTGAAACAGCGGCTAATTTCGGCACCTATACTCGCGCTTCTGTATGGGCCTGAGGGTTTTCAGATATTCAGCGATGCTTCAGGCCAGGGCTTGGGATGTGTGCTCATGCAGCGAAACAATGTGATCTCCTTCGCCTCCAGACAGTTAAAGCCGCACGAGAAGAACTATCCTACGCACGACTTGGAGTTAGCGGCGATTGTATTCGCGTTAAAATTATGGCGTCACTATCTATATGGCGTGGCGTGCGCAATCTATACCGACCACAAGAGCCTCAAGTATCTCTTCACCCAGAAGGAATTAAACTTGCGACAGAGGCGCTGGCTCGAACTGATCAAAGACTATGACTTGACGATCGAGTACACTCCGGGCAAGGGAAATGTGGTGGCGGGCGCTCTTAGTCGAAAATATCTTGCCTCGCTATCCATCAACCGCAGACTACTACAAGATCTAGAAGAAATGGGCATCGATCTCCGGGTTCGATTCAGGGATATACGGTTGGCGCAGCTTCAGTTAGAGCCGAGTTTGCTGGAAAAGATCATGGCCGCTCAGAAGGATGATCCGTACCTGAAGAAAATGCACGAGCGAATTTTGACAGGTAGTACGACCGACTTTACGGAAGATAAGACCGACGTGCTGAATGGCCGACTATGTGTTCCGGATGATTCAGAACTACGAAAGGAGATAATGTCGGAGGCGCATTGTGCGAAATATACCTTGCATCCAAGCAGTACCAAGATGTATAAGGACATCCGCACGACCTTCTGGTGGCACGGGATGAAGAGAGATGTGGCGCTCTTCGTGTCGCAATGCATGGCCTGTCAGCAGGTGAAAGCTGAGCATCAGCGACCGGGCGGGGAGATGCAGAACCTCGCTATTCCTGAGTGGAAGTAGGATTATATCACTATAGATTTTATTGTTGGCCTGCCGAAGACACCACGGGAGAACGACGCCATCTGGGTCATCGTCGATCGATTAACCAAGTCAGCGCACTTTATCGCCATCAAAGTTACTTGGAGTGTTGATCGCCTGACGCAGATTTATCTTAATGCGATAGTACGGCTGCATGGAGTTCCAGTATCCATCGTCTCTGATCGGGATTCACGGTTCATGTCGCGATTCTGGAGTAGCCTTCAGTCGGCACTGGGTAGCAAGTTGCGGTTCATCTCAGCTTATCATTCTCAGACCGACGGCCAAACGGAACGCGTTAATCAGATTCTCAAAGACATGCTACGGTTCTACGCAATTGACTTCAAATCAAGCTAGGATGTCCACCTACCGCTGGCAGAATTTGTATACAACAATAGCTACCAATCCAGCATCCAAATGGCGCCGTATGAAGCTTTGTACGACCGGAAGTGCAGATCGTCCATTTGCTGGGATGAAGTCGGGGAACGGCAGATACTCGGCCCGGAGCTGGTGGAACAGATTGTGGAAAAGGTCAAGCTAATTCGGGAAAGACTGAAGATTGCACAGAGTCGGCAAAAGAGCTACGCTGACACCCATCGAAGACCGCTTGAGTTCCAGGTGGGCGATCAGGTGTTCCTGAAGGTGTCGCATATGCGAGGAGTTACTCGGTTCAGCACGAAGGGAAAGCTGAGTCCGAGATTTGTTGGGCCGTTCGAAATACTCGAGCGAGTCACCCCAGTGGCCTATAAAATTGCCCTACCGCCGGCGCTTGAAGGTGTGCACAATATCTTCCACGTCTTCCAGCTGCGGAAGTACGTGCACGACCCTAGCCACATGGTAGATTTTGGCCAGCTGGAGCTAAAGTCTGACTTATCCTACGTTGAAGAGCCAGTTCAAATCTTAGAACACAAGGATAAGCTGCTGCAAAATCGGACGATCCCTCTCATTCGCATACTCTGGAGGAACCATGCAGCAGAAGAGTCGACATGGGAACTCGAGTCGGAGATGAAGGAAAAGTTTTCTTCATTGTTTTCATAGAGGTAGGTTCTGTTCTTAAGTTTCGAGGACGAAACTTTTTCTTAGTTGGTTATGGTGTAGTGCCCCGTCCCTACATCGTGCCCCGTTGTTCGTCCACAGGATGCACGAGAAAGGAACACTGTCGCTATCGACTCGGTCGGGACCGATAGGTCGGGATCGATCGAACGATCGAACGGGAACGGTTGAATTAAGATCCATTCCCCATTATGGAATGGCTTCTTCGGAACCAAGTCCCAGATTCAGCGGGCTGCGCCTCAAGGATTGACCCTGCGGCTGAGTCGGGAGAGACCTCCCGTTGCTCTGTTTTTCACGCCGCTTGCGTTGGTTTTGGCTTTGTTTTCTGAATGCGTTTTCGTGAATGTTTTCGATGGTTTTCATGGCTTACGTTTCGAACTTCGCATTCATATCGAATTTTCTTGAATAACACAGTGTTCTAATCGGTTGCTTGTGTGATTTCAGGTGATCGTGTAGGCAACGTCTAGTACGGCCAACCAGTTTCTCACCTCAAGTAAATACTAAGGTGAGTGGCTGACCTCCTTCGTCTCGACCCTCTATTTCAAAATGAGAACTCGGGTAATGATATTAAAATTGAATGATTCGCTTGCAGAATACAAGTCCTGTATGTTAGAAGTGAAAAAGAAATAAGTTGTGTTGAAAAGAGATAGAATTATTTTAGGCCTGCAAAATGACCAAGTAAATGAATTGATTACATAACAAGCCCCAACGGTATCCTAAAATACACCTTGTTAACCTATCATGGTCATGGACAACTTGTCGACAAGGACGATAGTTTATTCGAGCGGCAACCCGGGGCCACGGGGCCAACTCGGCCTAGGAAGAAACAGGTTATAGCCGAGCTGGGTAATAGGCAATCGGTAAGACGGGAACTTGCATCGGAGCTCGCTACTTGCGTTGCAAGGGTCCCGTATTACCAGACTATGTCCAAGATGGCTAGTTAATGCCAGTGACCTCCATATCAAACACTTGATATAAATTGTTATCAACTAATAGGAAAAGTGATGGTAAGTTTTATGTCGCACGGCGCGCTCTGCCGGAGGAAATCTTGGTGTAACTTAATACTTCTTATGAAAATATCTAGGATGGCTAGAAAGACCACTAAAAGCAAGTTGTATGATTTTATCTAAATTCTTGAACCAAATGAGAGCCTGAAAATTAATTAGCCACTCGCAAGTACATGTTGATTGTACTGATCCTCGCTCTCTCTACAGGTACGATAGATCGGGAGGAGCGTGCAACGTGAAGGAAGGCAACGCTCGTGTGTTTTGAAGCTTCGTTCGTGCATCAAAGCTTGGATCAAACCTTTGAAGACTCCGCTGTTGAAGATCGAAGACAGATGGAGCGACTTTCCACCATCCCTGGTGTTTTTGTAATTTTGGTTGTATAATCAAGGGATGAATGTATGGAATGGATATCTCGTCGACGTTCATTTTATAATGGAGTCAGTTTGTAAAAAAAGCCCGTGCGGCGCCCTTGTATCGAGTCTGTAAAAATGATGTTCATTATCAATAAAGCTTAAATTTCCTTCTCTATAATGTGTGTTCAATTTACTCTGTGCATTCTTTTGTTGTTGTGTTTCGGATAACCTTATGACTATGCCTTGTGCGAGCGCAACTTAGGCTTGCACGGCATCACGCCCGGGGGACCACTATCGATTCTACGGAATCGGGACGTGACAGTTTTGATTCAATGCAACCTGAAATGTATTCCAGTTTGTCATTAACTAAATTCCTGTTTCCTAGCACTGTTCTCATGTGTGTCACTATATTTTCATTCTTAATGAACTGAAATTTAGTTATAGATTAATGTAACTGTCCTTTCCCGATTTTTTTCCTATTGACATATGTACACTGTTTCAAAGAGATTGATTCCCACTGTTTAAAACTTCACTGATTTTAGGGTATTACAGTTTTCCCGTTTACTGATTTTCCTTCCTGTCAACTGATATTGCCTACACACATGAGAATGATTCCTGTTTTTCCCACACACATGTAATCGCTGACTTTCTTTGACACTGTTTTTGTCTCACTAACACACACTCTTGTCTCTCACTCATACACACACACACAATTATCTATTCACATTGCACTTTCCTATCCCAATATATATGTGTGCATACATATATACATGTATATATATTTGTGAGATGTATATATATTTGTATCCTATATTTTACAATAATGTGTGTGTACTATTATATATATTAGATATATATGTATGTGTGGTACATATAGGTAACCTATATGCTATTGTGTATTTCTATATTAGATTATATCAATATATCAATATGTGTGTTATTTTGGATATATATATTGTTGTGTATATGTGTGTTATGGTTTGGTATATAGGCATGATATAGCCTATGGCCTATGGGTGTGTCTATTTGCCTAGTGAGTCTAGATTGGACTTGTATAGCCTTGTTAGACCTAGAATAGACTAGATAGACTAGTATAGACTTGTTTGACTTAGGTTGACCTAGTTGACCTAGTTTGACTTCTAGAGTTGACCAAGAGTTGACTTTGGTCTAGATTGACCTAGATTCATGTAGAATGCATTGACTTGCATCATATTATCATTTTAGACTCATAGTGACTTGTACTGTTCTATAGGAGACAGAAACCACTCCTCGGATAGTAGATATTCTTCAGATACTCAGGATACAGGCGAGTACATTCTCTGATCAATTCATATCTTGTTTAGGATTATATTTCCTGCTTTAGATTACTTTACATGATGCTGACACGTTAGTAACACGGATTAGTACTATATGGATCTTGTCGTGCGATGTTGTCCCCTTAGCGGATACATCGGGTATTCGTGTTCGTGTACTTTATCGTGAGCATCGCGTACTCCTTGTATTCGTGACATTCGTGTACGAAACGTATGAAATCGTGTATAATCATGTATTCACATGACCTTCGTGTACAATAATATAACTTGGCTAGATCCTTGTGTATTGATTGGGGCGGGGGAGTAGAAGTGGTTATGTAATCAATCTAGTAGATTACTCGTGTACAAACCTCTGTAGATTACTCGTATACAACATCGTGCCGTTTACATAACCATCTTGTTCTCTGAATCACTAGTCACTGTTAGTTCTCTATATACGGTAGCTATTTATTTACGGTCTTCCTTTTTCATCATATTATTTCTTCAGTTTCTTGTATCTTACTCTCTAGCATATTTATATTTCCTAACATGTTATGATTTGTTGAGATGTACTGTACTCGCTCCAGTCCTGACTGGACCTGTTGAAAATTTTACAGTGAATGATGAGGCTCTAGTGTCTATCCATTATGGTGCAGCTTTAGACATCACTTGTGACTTGGACCAACTTGCAGTAGAGGATCTACCACCAGTGGTTTAGATCACTAGCTTAGACTCTTACTTAGTCTTTCTCATTGATACATTATTGTATATATATACTGGGAGTTTGTTTTATCTGATGTTATGGAGATGTTATCTTAGACTTATCTGGATTGTATCTCTGTGGATTTCATTCTGTTCTTATCTATCTATCTATCTTTTATCATGCTCTACCTTAGATGTGATTGAGATTGTATTACTATGTCACCTCCATTCGGAGTGTATATACTGTACATGTACCTTTATAGTGTTAGATGTTGACCTAGGACAGCGTTCTACCACCGACACTGTGGCGTAGGCGGGACGTATCCACGTCTCGTGCCCTTACTCTAGGTTGCGGGTCGTGACACATTTTTAGTGGTGGCCCATGCAGGTCTAGGTTGGAAATGAAGCGGTATTCGAACTAGAATATCGCTATAGCCTGCAGTAGGATTAGGATATATTTTTGAAGGTACTCAATTACACTAGGAAAAACTCCTTATTAGATCTCTTTTATCTAAATTTGCTGCTTATTGTTTTCCCTTGAATATAAACTGTCCTCCTTTGATTTTTTACTTCATTCTCAGTAATTGCTTGTTGCTTTGATCTGTCTTCATGATGGTTATGGAGACATGATCTCATTGCTTCGGTTCGGGGGATACTATCGAGAGGCTGGCCATCTCTCGTCCTGTTCATCAGGGCCTCGAGATCGCAGCTCCTGTTGTGCCGACTCAGGTTGGCGTTTCTGCTACATTGGAGGTACACCTCCGTCTGTACAGAGTCCTTTTCCCGTCATTACTGATTCTCTCAGCAGCAGAGGTACATACAGCATCAGCAGTAGGCTAGGGGAAACCAGCAGGAGCAAGCTATCGTCAGGACAGTCGAAGATGCACAGACTATTGGAGATCTTGCTGCAAGTTACGTTCTTCTCGATTCTATTCCCGCAATTGTCTCTTATAACTATCTTGAAATCCGTTTTCATCGGTTCCTTGTTGATTGATTAATTTTGTCATGTTGCTCTTTTGTTGTTTGTTTCTCTTCTGAGAAAATCATATGGGCTAGGTCACCTGTAACGCTCCAGTCCCAAAATGGAAGGACTAGAACGTAATCATGCCAGCTATATACATACGAAGTATATGGACCCTCGTATATATACATAAGTGTAAAATACAATAACCAAGGTACTAAATCTCATCCACAAAGATAAATAATGATATAAAAGTAACTTGAATTTGTCATGTATACAATCGTTGGGCGGAGAAAAATTCACTACCAACAAGTAAGGAAAAAGTACATGGAAAATAAAATAAGTTTGGCGGGCTAAGACGATCAAAGTACAATCATCCTCGAAGAGATAGTGACGATCATGGCCACGGCTAGAACACCTGCGAAAGACCAGAACACACACACCTGGAGAGATAATCAGGTCCTCAGAGGGACGTAACAAGATACAATAAACGTGCCATATAAATACTGAATATAAAATATGCCACAATCAAAGAAAGTGACAAGACACAAATAAGGTAACTAACCGAACTAAAGTCAACATGCAGTTGAGAACAAACCTTTCGTCGCATGAGCCCTGGCTGTAAATGGGATCTGGTATAGTCCCCACTTGGGCACCAGTAACCTAAGAGCATGACGTTCAAAAACGACAATGGCCAACCTGAGAGGCTCATACCCATATCTCCCGCGGAGCTTCCGGGTTAAAAGGGAAGTACAATCGAAGCCCATACGACAAGGAAATATTCTCCCCATCCAATGTACCTGTCAAGTTGCATCCACGACCATGTACCTCTACTAACTGATAAGTCTTCTAACACGCCTCTATTAGCAGTTAGCCCTAACGCATGCACATGGGGGATCAGCCCACATGCAAGAACCTCTATATGCTACTCATCTCACACATCCTCATGGTACAACTGTGTTAAGGTATATGCAATAAACTACAACGGTAGTCCCTTAACTCTAGGTCCATATGCAATCAAAGGATAAATAACAAAGTACATCTAATATCACTGAGCAGGCAGTAAATCAAGAACTAGAAATAAATGAACAGTGATATGTAATAAAATGCAAACTAAAAATAAATAGTATAATGGCAAGGTATCTTGCCTGGTATATTGCCTGGTGTGGTGTGATGATCCTACAAGTTCCGATTTGTCCACTAGCCATGGTTGGTATGCGGGGTACAATTTTACGAGAGAAAAATAGAAAAGCATAATTAGTCATGATGAGCGACGATCTAACTATGTAGGAATTTGATTTGGAAGAATGAATTTCTTAATTAGAAAATATAAGTGATTAGAAAAGTATTTATAACTATTTAGCTTTATTTATAACCTTGAAAATAATATGAGAATCCAATTAAAATATTTATTTAGTACAAAACTATTTTAAGCTTAATAAGCCTAAACATACTTTTAAATATGTATGTATATATTTGAAAATAAGAGCCTGTTGTACTTATAGACCCAAAATAAATATCTATTTAACTAAATTCAAAAATATTTGTAAATAGTAAAAAAAATAGTTTTAGGTAAAAAAACTAATTACTTGTATTGGAAACATCACCACCCTACTTAAGCCAAAAATATAATATGCTTATATTTATTTATTTGGTATAAAGCTTAATATAAATTCTAATAATAATTATTTGGTATATAGCTTAATATACTATGAATTCTAAAAATATAATAATAATACTATGATAATACTAATAACAATAATAATAACATTAAATAATATAACATAAATAATCAATATAATAATAATAATAATAATAATAGATAATAATACTATTAATATTAAACCCTAAACAAATCTGTCAACTCCCATTCCCCAATTTCGACTGGGGAGAGTGAGAGAGAGAGCGGGGAGAACAGGGGACTCACCGTCGGCGGAGGGCGGATGGGCGCTGGAGGCGGCTGAGTCGGGTGGCCGGAGGCGCGAGAAAGATTCGACGGCGGCGGCGGAGTTCTGTACGGCGAGTTTGGGCGCGCGCCTGGCTGGAGTTCGAGTGGAGACGGAAAGCGCCGGCGGTGCTCGCGGTTGGGGCTGAGCTGCGCTCGCACGGACGGCGGCCAGGCACAGCGGCCAAGTGGAGGAGAGGG
Source organism: Iris pallida (assembly GCA_029216955.1). NCBI lineage: Eukaryota > Viridiplantae > Streptophyta > Magnoliopsida > Asparagales > Iridaceae > Iris > Iris pallida. The sequence goes on from JANAVB010025196.1 coordinate 64,219,296, forward strand.
TTACGACGAATGGCGGCTTCGAGCGACAACCGGGGCTGCGGCGGAAGTGCCGGATCTGCGATCGCCGGTGCGAAGGTAAGAGCGCAGCACCATTGATGGGGGTGGCGGCGGCTCTCTCGGGACGAGGCACGGAGGAGAAGAGATCGGCGGAGATGGGCGTCGACTTCGGTGGAGACGGCACGGGAGCTCGGAGTTCGGCGGGGATGATCCACGGCGGAGGGCCCTCGCAGCGGAGGCGCCGGGGTTCAGGCGGCACACTGGAGGCGGCGCGTCGGACTCGACGGACGCGGCATGCGCACGACGGCTGCGGGATTAGGTACGAGGCTTTCTTTTTCTTTTCATTCTTGCATGTTGGTGATGGTGGTAACGATGGTTGGCCTTGGCAGTAGTTGTGGAGGCCGGTACGGTGGTGGGAGAGGTTATGGTGATGATGAACGGAGGAGGGAATTTGGATGTTGAACTGATGGTGGTGATTTCAGAACTGTCGTGTCCTGCGAGACACAGACGGGGTGGGCGTCCGGAATTGTCGGACGCGGAGTAACGATGTATTTGTACAAATAGAATATAGTGGATGAGACACCGACACGACGAACGGTTTGGTTGTGGGTGGAAAATTGCTGGAGGAGTACCTCTCCTTTTATAGGAGGTGGGAATTCCCAGTTGGATAGGAATTGGAAGAATTTTAAATTCTCCCTAGATAATATCATATTATATTTAAATTCGTTTTTAAACTAATTCAATCCAAATCAAATCCAATATAAATAAATTTTGTACTTTATTTAAAATATTTTAAATAAAGTGAATAAAATCTTTTGTAATTTAAATTACCATATTTAATCAAATATTAGAATTAACAAAATCTTAAATATCATTTTCGAAATTAAATAAATATAGTAATAATTAATTTCAAAAATCCTGATAAATACTTAAATATTAATTACGAGCTAGCTTTTATAATAACAAAATATATTAATAAGCAATTTCATATTTCGCAAACATTTGGAAATATTTCATATAACCAAAATTTTCAAATTATTACTTGCCTTTAAACGACGAAAAAAAATACAAAATTAAAATATTTATCACCTTTATTTGAACATGTACTTTCCTATTAAAATAAATTTATAATAAAAATATTTTTCGAACATATGTACCTCGACACATATTCGCACTCGTCGAGTATTTACGAAACGCAAATCCCGTATGCTACACAAATACCACAATGAGAACTCGTATGCGACGTGCAGATACGGAATAAAAATATATACAAAATTATAAATAAAAAAATTGTAGTAGAAATTTAGGAGTTTTACATCCTACCCAACTTATAAGAATTTCGTCCTCGAAATTTAGGAATAGGTAGGGTTTTAGAGTTTCAACGATAAGAAAGTACGAACAATTTATTTGGTGAGGCAAGGAAACGGTGTTTAACATAAATGTGCTATTAGAAAGTCATGAATCCGTTAAATAGGAAAATAATTCACAAATATGGTAATAGACGAGGGTCGCTAGCTAAGACAATCATGATAACACAATTCGAGAAATAATGAGGCATTGGGTGGATCAAGGAGAATTACATAGGAACTTGGGAGATATGGTTCCTTGAGAAAATATGGTCTTGGGTTTAGGTTTGATTAAGGAAATGATTTGAATCATTCTTAAGTCTCAAGAATGATTAGAAAATTGTGATAATGAATCTAGTGTCACGAGGAGGAGGATTAATTCAAGATGGGGTTACAGTCAAATCGGTTGGTAACTGGCTAACTATCTTAGCAATAGACAGTGGACAACTAAAAGAATATCAAGTACGGGTGTTTGTCTTTCTAAAACAGGCGAAAGGCAAACATAAAGAGTTCAAAGAGGGCATTATCGAATTTAAATGAGTGGTTCAAAGACGACTGAATAAGTTCCAAAAGAATTGCCAAGGCAGTCGCGGATGAGACTCTAAGACCAAGTTTAACTATGTCTCTATCCACGTTGAACAATATACAAAAGTGAACCAAGTGCACTATGGTTGATCAGACCATAATACGTCGGTTCTGATTAGACAATGTATTAGTGGGCGCCCACATTAAACATATGTCATGATCAAGCTTGATAAAGAATACGCTTGCAAAACTAAGCTATTTTAGCATCATAGGTAGATAAAATAATGAGTAAAGGAAAATGATGAGAGAAATCAATTAGTCCAAGATCTTATAAAATCTAAGTTCCGCCCGAAATTTGGGCCTATGAAGTCGGCTTGGTTGGTTAGATAAGTTAGGGTCTACTGAATTCCATGGTCCAAGTGAACCTATCAATGTGGTCCACAAATATTGGTTAGGTCGTGAGGTATTCTACCCAACTTACAAGAGTTAAACTAGTAGTGTGATGGGATAATGAGTTAAATAATCAAGGTAAGGCACAAAATTAAGTATTAAATGAATTCAAGTAGAGCATCATCACATATCGTTTTGAAAGAATTTGGTCGGGATTTAGTCCCTATCTGTGGTCAGAAAAAAAAAAGTATATTGGTATCATAGTAGGGTTATGATTTAGTCTTTATGACCTGAAAGTCGCATCATAAAAATAGAGTACAAGGGGACGTGTTTTAGTGACACGTGATATACCTACATGAAGGTGGGCTCGTCTATGTTTTGTATATAAAATTTGTTGGAAAGAAAAGTCTAGTGTTGTGCTCCAAATATCCAAGACATGGTAAATGGCATAAAAGGATTTAAAATAGAAAGTGGGAGTTCATGATATAATGACCAAGTTAATGTACGAAATAAGATAAATTCATATTCGAGTAAATCAAGGTAAAATAAGTTAGAATTACAGTTTCTAAAGATATGATAGCCACTTAGATGGAGTATGAGAAGTCACGATAAAATCTAGGTTTAAGGGAATGTCGAGGGAGTCAAGGTTGAAATATAACCACATGATCTTGGAGATGACTAACAACACTTGTGTGTACACTACTATCTTGGTCATGAGTGACATGGCATTTAGTATGGAATACTCCTAACTCTTTAGGGAAATCTTGGTGGCCTAATATTAAAATTGAAAACTCAAGTACCCTCTAAAAAATTTCAAAGTTAAACTTTTTAAAAATATACCACCAAAATTTGTATTCACTCCAAGTCGTTCAAATGACAAAATTTAAATCACTTTCATAAATCTCAAAGCAAACTTTATCACGTTACTACTAACCCTTTCCAAAATTTATGTTTAAATTCAACTATTTAACTCAAGCGTTCATAATTTACGAAAATAATTTCACAATCAATCAAAAATTTAACACTAAAATTTTCAAATAACTCATAATAAAACTCTTAGCATATTAAAAGCAATCTCAAAAATTAAGCTCAATGCTCTCATCAATTTTAACTTCTATTCATGCTAAGTTATTCCAACAAAATCACAACTTTTAAGTGGTAACTTCCTTTAATCAATCAAAATAACTTTCCATCACATCCTTCGAAATTCTCAAAAAAAATTAATATTAGCAATCCCACATTAAACTAAATTTTTAAATAATCTTATCAGTCAAATTCTTTTTTTTTTTTTACCAAAAATCTAAATAGATTTTTAAACCCTCAATCATAGGTCACAATTTAAAATAAAGAAAAATTCACAAAATCGTTTTCAATTATTGTAAACAAAAATTTACCATCATTACTTCCACTTAAAATTTACTAAACACGAAAATCGCAAGTTGTACAACTCAATTTAGATAATTCCTACGGCCATTTTTTTTTAAAAAGCTAAGATCATTTTCAACCCAAATTTATAATCGTGCAAAGGTGTATAACCATAATCCAATAAATCATAAATATCAAAACTCGAAAATCAATAAATTTTATATTTGTTCAAAGATGTACATCTATCACCCAAAAATTATAAATATCACAACTCAAAAAGCAAATCAATTTTATACTTGTGCAAGGATGTATAACTATAATCCAATAAATTATAAATATCAAATCTTTGAAAATCAATCAATTTCTTAAACCAAGTATGAAATCCTATAAATCCTCTGGTGTTTACTATTTAGAAATCTCAAGGTTAAAACTTTTCATGAATATCCTACTTTACAAATTAATAAACATTAAATCACACTCTTAAAAAAAACTTTTAACACAATTAGTTTTAAATGTATTCCAATTGTCAATATAACCATTCTAGCCATGTGTTTGACCTACGAGCTTATACTAGTGTAGTCATCTTCCTAGCACGAAAATAAGAATCGACGGTAGAAAGGAATCAAGCAAGATACAGTTCAAGGAGGTCGAACGAGAGTTCGAAATTTGAAGCCAAGGGAAGAGGTCAAGCTGTATGGATGAGATTCCTAGATTCTAATCCTATGGTGCAGGTTCACATCGGTACTATTACATAACCGAAGCGACAAACTGGACCTGCATGGGCTACCACAAAAACATGTAACGCCCCAGTCCTAAAATAGAAGGACTAGAACGTAATCATGTCAGCTGTATACATACGAAGTATATGGACCCTCGTATATATACATAAGCTGTAAAATACAGTAACCAAGGTACTAAATCTCATCCATAAAGATAAATAATGATATAAAAGCAACTTGAATTTGTCATGTATACAATCGTTGGGCGGAGATAAACCCACTACCAACAAGTAAGGAAAAAGTACATGAAAAATAAAATGAGTTTGGCGGGCGAAGACGATCAAAGTGCAATCATCCTCGAAGAGATAGTGACGATCATGTCCACGGCTAGAACACCTGCGAAAGACCAGAACACACACACCTGGAGAGATAACCAGGTCCTCAGAGGGACGTAACAAGATAAAATAAACATGCCATATAAATACTGAATATAAAATATACCACAATCAAAGAAAGTGACAAGACATAAATAAGGTAACTAACCGAACTAAAGTGAACATGCTGTTGAGAACAAAACTTTCATCGCATGAGCCCTGGCTGTAAATGGGATCTGGTATAGTCCCCACTTGGACACCAGTGACCTAAGAGCATGATGTTCAAAAACGATAGTGGCCAACCTGAGAGGCTCATACCCGTATCTCCAGCAGAGCTTCCGGGTTAAAAGGGAAGTACAATCGAAGCCCATACGACAAGGAAATGTTCTCCCCATCCAATGTACCTGTCAAGTCGCATCCACGACCATGTACCTCTACTAACTGCTAAGTCTCATAACACGCCTCTATTAGCAGTTAGCCCTAACGCATGCACATGGGGGATCAGCCCACATGCAAGAACCTCTATATGCTACTCATCTCATACATCCTCGTGGTACAACTGTGTCAAGGTATATGCAATACACTACAACGGTAGTCCCTTAACTCTAGGTCCATATGCAATCAAAGGATAAATAACAAAGTACATCTAATATCACTGAGCAGACAGTAAATCAAGAACTAGAAATAAATAAACAGTGATATGTAACAAAATACAAACTAAAAATAATGGCAAGGTATCTTGTCTGGTGTGGTACGATGATCTTACAAGTTTCGATGTGTCCACTAGCCATGGTTGGTATACGGGGTACAATTTTGCAAGAGAAAAATAAAAAAGCATAATTAGTCATGATGAGCGACGATCTAACTATGCAGGAATTTGATTTGGAAGAATGAATTTCTTAATTAGAAAATATAAGTGATTAGAAAAGTATTTATAACTATTTAGCTTTATTTATAACCTTGAAAATAATATGAGAATCCAATTAAAATATTTATTTAGTATAAAACTATTTTAAGCTTAATAGGCCTAAACATACTTTTTAAATATGTATGTATATATTTGAAAATAAGAGCCTGTTGTATTTATAGACCCAAAATAAATATCTATTTAACTAAATTCTAAAATATTTGTAAATAGTAAAAAAATAGTTTTAGGTAAAAAAACTAATTACTTGTATTGGAAACATCACCACCCTACTTAAGCCAAAAATATAATATGCTTATATTTATTTATTTGGTATAAAGCTTAATATAAATTCTAATAATAATTATTTGGTATAAAGCTTAATATACTATGAATTCTAAAAATATAATAATAATACTATGATAATACTAATAACAATAATAATAAAATTAAATAATATAACATAAATAATCAATATAATAATAATAATAATAGATAATAATACTATTAATATTAAACCCTAAACAAATCCGTCAACTCCCATTCCCCAATTTCGACTGGGGAGAGTGAGAGAGAGAGAGAGAGCGGGGAGAATAGGGGATTCACCGTCAGCGGAGGGCGGATGGGCGCTGGAGGCGGCTGAGTCGGGTGGCCGGAGGCGCGGGAAAGATTCGACGGCGGCGGCGGAGTTCTGTACGGCGGGTTTGGGCGCGCGCCTGGCCGGAGTTCGAGTGGAGACGGAGAGCGCCGACGGTGCTCGCGGTTGGGGCAGAGCTGCGCTCACGCGGACGGCGGCCAGGCACAGCAGCCAAGTGGAGGAGAGGGTTACAGCGGATGGCGACTTCGAGCGACAACCGGGGCTTCGACGAAAGTGCCGGATCTGCGATCGTCGGTGCGAAGGGAAGAGCGCAGCACCATCGAGCGGGTGGCGGTGGCTCTCTCGGGACGAGGCACGGAGGAGAATAGATCGGCGGAGATGGGCATCGACTTCGGTGGAGACGGCACGGGAGCTCGGAGTTCGGCGGGGCTGATCCACGGCAGAGGGCCCTCGCAGCGGAGGCGTCGGGGTTCAGGCGGCACACTGGATGCGGCGCGTCGGACTCGGCGGACGCGGCATGCACACGGCGGCTGCGGGATTAGGTACGAGGCTTTCCTTCTCTTTTCATTCTTGCGTGTTAGTGATGGTGGTAACAGTGGTTGGCCTTGGCAGTAGTTGTGGAGGCCGATATGGTGGTGGGAGAGGTTATGGTGATGATGAACGGAGGAGGGAATTTGGGTGTTGAACTGATGGTGTTAATTGCAGAACTGTCGTGTCCTGCGAGACACGGACGGGGTGGGCGTCCGAAATTGTCGGACGTGGGGTAATGTTGTATTTGTACAAATAGAATATAGTGGATGTGACACCGACACGACGTACGGTTTGGTTGTGGGTGGAAAATTGCTGGAGGAGTACCTCTCCTTTTATAGGAGGTAAGAATTCCCAGTTGGATAGGGATTGGAAGAATTTTAAATTCTCCCTAGATAATATCATATTATATTTCAATTCGTTTTTAAACTAATTCAATCCAAATCAAATCCAATATAAATAAATTCTATACTTTATTTAAAATATTTTAAATAAAGTGAATAACATCTTTTGTAATTTAAATTACCATATTTAATCAAATATTAGAATTAACAAAATCTCAAATATTATTTTCGAAATTAAATAAGTATAGTAATAATTAATTTCGAAAATCATGATAAATACTTAAATATTAATTACGAGCTAGCTTTTATAATAACAAAATATATTAATAAGCAATTTCATATTTCGCAAACATTTGAAAATATTTCATATAACCAAAATTTTCAAATTACTACTTGTCTTTAAACGACGAATAAAAATACAAAATAAAAATATTTATCACCTTTATTTGAACATGTACTTTCCTATTAAAATAAATTTATAATAAAAATATTTTTCGAACATATGTACCTCGACACATATTCGCACTCGTCGAGTATTTACGAAACGCAAATCCCGTATGCTACGCAAATACCACAATGAGAACTCGTATGCGACGTGCAGATAAGGAATAAAAATAAATACAAAATTATAAATAAAAAAATCGTAGTAGAAATTTAGGGGTTTTACATCACGTCAGTTATAGGATCTAGAATCTTCGATAGTCGTGTTAGTTGGCATAGTGAGGACATATAGTCAGATTTTGGACGTATTTCTCTGGTATAGGAATTTAAGGTTTTCGCTGTCGCATGCAGCAATACAAAAATTTTAAATACCATGATTCTTGAGGTATGTACCTTAGTCAAGGACTCTGTGATTATCGTAGTTTGCCCACTAGCATGACGAAGACTCTGAGTAACATGATTTTGGACAGACGCATATGATTATCACACCTTTCTGTTGTTATAAAAATTGTATTCTATCATCAAATAACTTAGGGGTAGGGAAATTTAGTTTTATGGAGCTTATTCATATGTAGTTCTTTCATAGTGTAATAATATGATGACTTGTAGAGTGTCTGTACCCTAGAGATGATAGTTAGCATTGGTATTAGAATAGTAACCCATTGTAGATGATTTTCTTGTTATTATAATACCAACCAATTTACATATAGGATGTTAGTATGCCTTACAGCCTTGATGATTGTTATTATCTTTTCCTTAACTTTTTCCAGTGAGGCACCCATGACCAGAGCCTGTCCTTGAGTATAGTTATAGTTTTACCTAAGACTGAGATATCTATATATATAGATAGGTTACAGATGATATTGGCACATGGGATATGGGTTGGTTGGTACCTATAGATCATTGTTGTATAGGATTATTGACATGTTGTTAGCCTTTTGGTCCACTTCCTATTTTAGTAAGTTCTCTTTGTGTTGAGTTCAGTCATGTTGATCAACCTTTATAGGCAGTGTGTAGACCCTTCATTAGAGACCCTTTTCTCTTGGTTTATACTATTTCAGGTTGTTCACTGCACTCAACTTTCATTACCTGCCATATTGCATCATAGGTTTCACTGGACCATTGTTCACACCCTAGTTATTGACTCACCAATATAACCATCAACCCCTTACCATATTCTGCATATCTGGAGAGTTAGTATCGTGCATACTAGAGGTCGGCACTCATCCTTACTCCTGTACATGGTGACTTACTGCATCTCTTAGCATTTACCTTACTTGATAGCCTTACAATACCCTTCATTATAACCTGTAGTACCTGTCCTACAGTGGAGTTAAACTCTTTTTTGGGCATGGTTGTTCAGTCCATTTAGGACAGTTGTATTCATTGGAGATATAATGTGGGTTGTTGATAAGAGTTCTCCCTTGACCACTGTTCTGTCCCAAACACACCCTACAATATCTGACCTTTTCTTAGAAGTGATAGGCATGTGGTAGTGAGTTGGTGTTATTAGACTTGAGTAGAGTTGTGGTGATGAGGGTAAAGCATATATATATAGCTTGTATATATGTAATGTATTTTGATTGGTTGTAGCCTGCACCCATTTAAAGTATACCGCCTATTGCATTCCCTATACACCAGTTTGGTTCACTTCTTTCAGACCACTGTCTTGCATATAGTTAGTTCAGCCAGATAGAGAGGAGAGCCCAGGTTGATCTAGAGGCATGTTTCAGTCACCATTTAGATTTTCTTTCACATTAACTATACAAGTGGACCTAAATATCTTGTCCTTTAGCTTATAAATTCATTCTCCTTAGCATCATTCCCTTTGCCTACACTGATGATTCAGACCATTCATCCTTAGCCTAAGTTCTAAGCATTTGTTTCAGTCCCTTATAAGTTTAGTCTACTTTAACCCTTGGTTGATCAGTCATGTATATATACAGATGATATACTTAGGATATATGTGATGGGTGTTGTTCTTGAGCATATCTATATGTGGTATTTGGGATTGGTGTGCTTAGCTTGTAGGTATTTAGTTATGGGTGACTTGATAGGATTTGGAAGTTAAGAGCTCAACATGAGGCAGCACAGATGGCTACAGTTGATGAAGGACTTTGACATCCTACTTCAGTATCACCCGGGAAAGGCCAACGTAGTTGTCGATGCCTTGAGTAGGTATCCGACAGCCATGTGTTTGACTATGGATCGGTACTTGCTTGCAGACTTGGAGAGCCTTAGGATTGAGGTGATTGTACCCGGAGTGCAAATGCAGTTATGGGGCCTTCAGATACAGTCGGACTTGATGGAGAGGATCAAGGTGACGCAGTTTGAGGATATGGCTCTGCGGTGTATCCGAGAGCAGGTTCGTGCAGCGTTGGTGGATGGCGAGTTTTTACTTACAGAGGATGGTGCCCTGAGGCACGGTTCCATGTTATGTGTGCCTAGCGGGAAGCTCAGGGAGAAGATCATGCAGGAGGCTCACAGATCGCAGTACACTATACATCCTGGTGCCAACAAGATGTACAGGGATCTGCAAGAGCACGTCTGGTGGTACGGGATTAAGCGGAAGGTAGCTCGCTTCATAGCTAGATGCTTGGTCTGTCAGCAGGTCAAAGCAGAGAGGCAGAGGCCCGGAAGATTATTGTAGCCGTTGTCCATTCCAGAGTGGAAGTGGGAACATATCACCATGGATTTCGTATCTGGGTTGCCGCGTACACCAGGAGGGAAAGACTCGATTTGGGTCATCGTTGACAGGTTGACCAAATCGGCCCACTTCTTGCCATTCAAGGTGGGTACATCTACAGAGAGGCTTGCGGAGTTGTACATACGGTAGATAGTCAGGATTCACGGAGTTCCCGTCAGCATTATCTCAGATCGGGATAGTCATTTTACTTTCCATTTCTGGAGGAGTCTGCAGACTAGTTTGGACACTCAGCTCAAGTTTAGTACTGCATACCACCCCCAGACAGACGGATAGTCAGAGATGACTATTTAGACGCTTGAGGATATGCTGCGGACGTGCGTCCTGGATTTTAAAGGTTCCTGGAAGGATCATCTACATTTGGTGGAGTTTGCTTACAACAACAGTTGTCAGACCGGCATAGAGATGTCACCTTTTGAGGCTCTGTACGGGCGTAGGTATCGTACACCCTTATCTTGGGATGATGTTGGAGAGCGAGCTTTGCTGGGACCAGAGATGGTTGTTGATGTAGCCGAGAAGGTGAAGCTTATCAGGGACAGACTTCGCGTGGTGCAGGACAGACATCGGCACTGGGCCGATAGCCACCGGAGGCCGTTGGAGTTCGAGGTATAGATTTAGAGATAGGATTAGAAGTAGGTTGTATTTTTTTTATTGATTGATCATGTTTGATTTTTAGTAACTTGAGACCTTGCTTGTGATTAGGTTGGAGACATAGTTTTTCTGCGGATATCTCCGACTCGTGGTACGATACATTTTGGTAGAGGTGGGAAGCTTAGCCCGCGCTTCATCGGCCCTTTCGTTATCAGCGGGAGAGTCGGTGACGTGGCTTATAGGCTAGACTTGCCACCTTTAATAGTGGGAGTTCATAACATATTTCACGTATCACTGTTGAGACGGTACGTGGTGGACCCTAGCCATGTGCTCGATCATTCAAAGATTGAGGTTGGACCTACTCTCAGTTATCCAGAGCAGCCTATGGAGATTCTGGATCGCCGAGAGAAGGTTCTGAGAAACCAGGTGATACCCTTGGTACGCGTCGCATGGAGGCATCATTCTCCATGAGAGTCAACCTGGGAGCGGGAGGATGAGATGCGCGAGCGATACCCATATTTGTTTGCACCTTGAGGTATACTTTTCTATCCTTCTCAGCAGTTAGTTTCGCCTTTAATTTCGAGGGCAAAATTATTTTAAAGGGGGTAGATTTGTCACTACCACTTTTCTAGCTTGAGGGAATTTTGGTCATTTTAAAAATTTTGGAATTATTTTGGAATTATTAGTATTAATTATAATTATTAGAATTTTCAATAATTTTTAGTATTATTGATTTGGTGCTATTATTGACTTTGACTAGTGTTGACTTAGGAGACTGTCCTAGAAGCTAACCTAGGTCATGACTACTTGGATAGAGTGTGTAACCCTAGCTTGACCTAAGTTAGAGATATCCTAGTCATAAGATTTAATTTGGGGAAAATAGGAATTAATTTGAATAGAGAATGGCTTGTGGTTTCACAAGTCATAATTTATGACTTAAGCCAATAGAGGCCCAACCCAACACCATGCAACCCTAACCTTAGCCCAACACACAGCCCATGGCCGGCCACTTAGGGATTCCCCCACCTATTTATTGCTCCTCAAAGTTAGGGCTAGCCTCCTTTAGAAAGTTCTCAAGTTTAAGGAAGAGGTATGCTCCATCTTCAATAATTCCTAGAAAATCCATTTCAATTCCTTTTTCTCCCAAATCAATTGCATTAGGCTCTAAATTTAGTCTACTTGCTGTTGGTATTGAGAAATTTCATGGAAGAAACAATTTGGGAGAGTTTTGGAAGCTTGAGGATCCACTCATATTGGAGCTTTTTGAGCTTTTGCAAACCCATAGGTAAATTCAAATCCACACCATAAAATACTATTTTTATTGCATATTCAGGAAGCCCTAGGCCTACCCTAACTGTAGGTATAGCTAACACTAGATTTTGTGTCCAATACGTGTCCGTATCGGATACGAATCAGTGGATACGTGAATGTGTTTGATGAAATGCCCCAAAGGACATTTTGATTTGATTTCAGGAATGTATTTGAATAAGAAATTAGATTTTAACCTTGTTAGGGGATCCCAGTGTCCTGAGTCTATTCCTGTGTTGTGTCGGGTCGGTTTGGACACACGAACACGCGGGTGCACCACGCGCGTGCGAGCACTGTTGCTCCCCTGCTGCTCGGGGTCGTTTGCGCCATGGACACGCCACTTTGACACGTGATTTTGGACACACGAGTAGGGGCACTGACTGACACCACGTGTGTCAAGTTACACGACCTCTCGTGTCGTGTCGTGTCGGATACAAAATTGTACGTGCATGGGGAATGCACTGTGCATGCACAGTTGTGTCTTTGTTTCACTGTTAAATTCAGTTGATTAATGTTTTAATTCATGTTTAATTTGCTAATTTAGATCCTGTATATGTTGGCTAACCTCTGATAGATTGAGTTTACATATTAGAATAGGTTTTGATGTGTTATTTAAATTTGATTGGGTAATTTCATTCGACTGTACACCATTACTAATACACAGGGACTGATACATGGGTTATTTCAATTCCTAAACAATTAAATCTCTTCAATTGATGTTGTTTTCACTGATTACATGATCCCCACATATTTTTGTTTATGTTTACTTCCTGATTACTATTTTCAATTAGATTTTATGGTGTGTGAATGGAATATTACTTGGGTTGGTTTTCGAATGTAGATAGTTGATGCATTGACTGATTTAAGTTCATGTAAACTGTAAATCTGATATTAAAACCATTCCTAGTGAACTATAACCTGGAATGATTGCCTATAACCTGGGATTGGTTTCCTTCCTACTGATTCCTACTGTAAACTGAGAATTTATTCTCTTAAGTATCCTGAACTGTTTTCCTTCCCTTTTCGAAACTGTAATTGAACTGATTCCTTTAACCTGAGTTTTCATTCACTCCTTAATGAACTGTGATAGCATGATATTCATTGATGTTTAACTGTCATAGGGTTGGGTAATTAGCCACTGTTTTGATTCAATGCAACCTGAAATGTATTCCAGTTTGTCATTAACTAAATTCATGTTTTCTAGCACTGTCCTCATGTGTATCACTGTATTTTCATTCTTAATGAACTGAAATTTAGTTATAGATTAATGTAACTGTCCTTTTCCTGTTTTTTTTCTATTGACATATGTACACTGTCTTCAAAGAGATTGATTCCCACTGTTTAAAACTTCACTGATTTCAGGGTATTACAGTTTTTCTGTTTACTGATTTTCCTTCCTGTCAACTGATATTGCCTACACACATGAGAATGATTCCTGTTTTTCCCACACACATGTATTCCCTGACTTTCTTTGACACTGTTTTTGTCTCACTAACACACACTCTTGTCTCTCACTCACACACACACACAAGTATCTATTCACATTGCACTTTTCTATCCCAATATATATGTGTGCATACATATATACATGTATATATATTTGTGAGATGTATATATATATAGGTATCCTATATTTTACAATAATGTGTGTGTACTATTATATATAATAGATATATATGTATGTGTGGTACATATAGGTAACCTATATGCTATTGTGTATTTCTATATTAGATTATATCAATATATCAATATGTGTGTTATTTTGGATATATATAATGTTGTGTATATGTGTGTTATGGTTTGGTTTATAGGCATGATATATCCTATGGCCTATGGGTGTGTCTATTTGCCTAGTGAGTCTAAATTGGACTTGTATAGCCTTGTTAGACCTAGAATAGACTAGATAGACTAGTATAGACTTGTTTGACTTAGGTTGACCTAGTTGACCTAGTTTGACTTCTAGAGTTGACCAAGAGTTGATTTGGTCTAGATTGACCTAGATTCATGTAGAATGCATTGACTTGCATCATATTATCATTTTAGACTCATAGTGACTTAAACTGTTCTATAGGAGACAGACACCACTCCTCGGACAGTAGATATTCTTCAGATACTCAGCATACAGGCGAGTACATTCTCTGATCATTTCATATCTTATTTATGATTATATTTCCTGCTTTAGATTACTTTACATGATGCTGACACGTTGGTAACACGGATTAGTACTATATGGATCTTGTCGTGCGATGTTATCCCCTTAGCGGATACATCGGGTATTCGTGTTCATGTACTTTATCGTGGGCATCGTGTACTCCTTGTATTCGTGACATTCGTGTACGAAACGTGTGAAATCATGTATAATCATGTATTGATCACATGACCTTCGTGTACAATAACATAACTTGGCTAGATCCTTGTGTATTGATTGGGGCGGGGGAGTAGAAGTGGTTATGTAATCAATCCAGTAGATTACTCGTGTACAAACCTCTGTAGATTACTCGTGTACAACATCGTGCCGTTTACATAACCATCTTGTGCTCTGAATTACTAGTCACTGTTAGTTCTCTATATACGGTAGCTATTTATTTACAGTCTTCCTTTTTTATCATGTTATTTCTTCAGTTTCTTGTATCTTACTCTCTAGCATATTTATATTTCCTAACCTGTTATGATTTGTTGAGATGTACTGTACTCGCTCCAGTCCTGACTGGACCTATTGAAAATTTTACAGTGAATGATGAGGCTCTGGTGTCTACCCATTATGGTGCAGCTTTAGACATCACTTGTGACTTGGACCCACTTGCAGTAGAGGATCTACCACCAGTGGTTTAGATCGCTAGCTTAGACTCTTACTTAGTCTTTCTCATTGATACATTATTGTATATATATATATACTGGCAGTTTGGTTTATCTGATGTTATGGAGATGTTATCTTAGACTTATCTGGATTGTATCTCTGTGGATTTCATTCTGTTCTTATCTATCTATCTATCTTTTATCATGCTCTACCTTAGATGTGATTGAGACTGTATTGCTATGTCACCTCCATTCGGAGTGTATATACTGTACATGTACCTTTATAGTGTTAGATGTTGACCTAGGACAGCGTTCTACCGCCGACACTACGGCGTAGGCTGGGCGTTCCCACGTCTCGTGCCCTTACTCTAGGGTGCGGGTCGTTATAGGACTTCATTGATCTTAGAAGAGCTTTATTTTGCATATCTCACTGAAAAGAGTAATGTCATCCATCCCTACAGGTAAGACTACTCCCCCCTCTAGCTGCTACTTTACCCTCACATCTACCCTCTATCTATTTATCTATCTATCTATAGAGTGCACACATATATATAGATACACACACTCACTATCACGTCTATGTATCTATAGGTACTCACACACACATACAAGACACGTGTATTCACATATACACACCTAACTCACTACATGCATACACACAAGCCTACTACCTATATAGCTACACGTGTAATTATGTCCATATATGTGATACACACCACAACTAGATACATACCCACACATTGATACACATGATACTCATAGAATGTACCAAACCAAATACTTGGTGTGCATCACCCTAGTATCGGACCGAATCTACGATACTCTTGTGGTACGTCTAAGATTCCTATACTCATCTCAGCAGCTTCCCGTCTTTGCTCAGCTGCTTCTTGCCTCTGCTCTGCTGCTTGCTGTCTCTGTTCTTGCATCATCATGTACATGAACTGAAACATCTGTGCCTGACTGTCTTGAGGCACAGCCGAGGGCACTCCATATGTTGTCTGAGGGTACTGCGGGGGAGGAGGTGGTACCCCAGTCGGTTGTGCACCAACTGGCTGAGACGTCTGCCCTGGAAGCAAAGGGTGGGTTGGGACTACCCTCGCGGACTGATCATCCGTACCAGATGACTGGTTGTCTCTACCGGCAGCGGTACGTCCACTCCTCAAATTCATGATTCTGCAGAGATAAGATTGAAGGAATTGAGAATAGGACGGAAACAAACGAGATGCAAAAGAATTTGTTCAAGAATAATCAAGAATGATATAGTCAAGTATGGATGAGACCCTATATTCTAAACCTAATTTGCAGGCTTGTTTGGTACAGTAATGTAACCAAACAAATTTCATGACCTGCAGGGGCCGCCACTAAAAACATGTCACGCCCCAGTTCCACATAATCGGATCGGGAACACGTGGCATGCCAGCTGTACAATCTAGCATAGCTAAACCCAATTTAATGGACTATGATTCGATTGTAGTACGCTGAAGTATAACTAATAAGTAACATCACAGGCAGGTAAACTAGTCTCATCCATGAAATAATATAATAGATAACTGAATGGAAAAATCATCAGTGCCACAGAATCCAAATGTCAACTATGGCTAGAGGAGAACAATCCACTAAAAGTAAATGAGTACATCTGGAATGAAATGAAGTAGCAAGAAGAAATAAACAGAATACTGGAAATGGAACCCACGTCTGAAAATGTAGCTAGCCTCCAGAGGATCAAGGCTGCGGCTCCACCTCAAAGTCGTCGTCAACAAGTCCCTCTACTCCGTAATCAGCCGGGAATAAGTGCTCGTCAAGCTCTGGAAAAGATACCAGGTCCTCAGAGGGACATAACAAATACACAGAAAAATGACATGCAAGAATATACTGAGCAGTAATGTAAAAGTAACTAATAAGAATGCCACCCAGTATTTCCCTAACCAAACAAGGACAGAAAATACAAGGAAGCAATAAGGTGTTCTAACCATCTATGTGTAAATGCACTCGAGACATCTCTAGTGGCACATGAGAGGGGGAGAAGAAGAAGAAACTGCCACCAAGCGTTCTACGGTTTGAGAAACGAGGGGCTACGAGCATCCAGCGTACATTGGAAACAGAATTCTCATACACCACTAGTAGACTCTTCCCACCCAATGTACTCATATCGTATACGCGGTACAAACAATATGCAAGACGTCATATTAAATATAGTATAACTAAACCAAACTGCTACAGACTCAAGATCATATGTTAATGGCCAGTCAACACAGAACCTCTGCACTCAACTCACTCATATGTGATACGTGTCTGAGACAGTGTCAAGTTTATACTAACTCTATACAAGGTAGTCATCAATGGAGACGAGTGCACACGATAGTAATAACTGGCAAATGTAAATACTGCATAGTAAATGTCAAGCAAGGTGTACTTGCCTGTGTCCAGCAACTAAGTATCCGGGTCCAAAGTAGAGTCCGAGTCCCGAGAAGCAAATAATCCTAAACAAAATTTATCTCTAATTAATTACTAATTAAACAAATTAAACAATTCATTAAATTGCTAAGTACTCTATAATTTAAATTAATCTATTACTACTAGCTAGCTAGTATCAAAATATTACGAATAATAATCATACATTAATAAGTATGTAAACTATACTTATTATCATACCAATTATATTCTGAAATTTATATACAACCAAATATTTAATAATTAATTAATTAATTAATTAATGATAATCAATTAACCAACCATTTTAATACACACATGAATACACAATTCCTAATAAAACTAACTTAAATAGTAAAAATCCTTAAAATCATTTTTAGTCTATTTTATTAATAAACTAAATAATATCAGAATAATAAATATATATTATATATATATTTTACAGAAAATGGATTATTACCATTAAACTACTTATTAAATAACTAGTTAAATAATAACAATGAGTACTTAATAATTCTAAATAAATCCAAATAAATCACCACAACCTTAAATTTAATCATTAAAACTAAATTCACAGTAGTAACACAAAATTAATAATTATTTAAATCAATAAATAATTATTACACAATTTTTTTTACATAAACCTAAACATGATTTTTCAAATTACTTTTAAGTCTTAAAAATTCGTAAATATATTTAAAATACATAAAATAAATTCCTAAATACCCTATTTACACGTTTCTAACAGAATCTTATCACTTCACAAAATTACAACATTTATATAATTAATAACAATTAATTATATAATATATTCAACATATGTAATAAATCTAGAAATTACCCAACTAAATCTAAATAATTATAAATAATAATAAATAAATATTGGAATTATTTTTCTACAGAATAATATACTATTACAAACATTTTCTATTCAAACAATATTATTTAATTACTAACCAATTAAATAATATAAATTGAAAACGGTATTTAATAATTAGTTTGATTAATACAAAACTTCCAAGAAAAGTCTAAATAAAATATTTTGAAAACCAATAAAATACTGGAAAATTTCCATAATTTACTTTGTAATTAAATTTATATTTTCCATATAAATTATATTATTTATTTATTTACCAATTAAATAATATGCATCAAACTGAATTAATTAAACAGTTTTAATTCACTGTTTTTCACATAAAATAATTTTAATTTTAATTCTAAAAATTCTGGAAAAATTATTTTAAAATACTATATTAATTATACAAACTTTTTCATGTACAAAGTTTTATCTAATTCGTGATCAAAATATTACATAAAAATTAAAACAGTAAACACATTTAATTAATTACTAGCATTGAAACTTCATAATTAAATATAAACAAATACTAATAGTTAATATTAATTCATACAAAAATTAGGGTAGAACCCCTACATAATTACCAATGATTTCCTACATTTAGATCTAATTATTCATCCATTTATTCATCATAACAATCAATACAAAACTTGAATAATCAGAATTTAAATACTAAAACGTGGTTTAAAGCATGCTAAGAGGATTTAATCCACGTGACAGCGCCACGGGGGGTCGGGGTTACCTCGCCACGCTGCAGGGGGTGGAACGCCGCGAGGGGGCCGTCGGATCGGGGCCGGCCGGGCTGCAGTGCGCGCGGGTTGGCGCCGGCTGCTACACGCGGGCGCGGGAAGCGCCGCGTCTCGTCGTCGACGGCGGGGCTCCGGGTGAGGGGGAAGGAGATAGGCGCGGAAGAGGGGGAGGGGCTGCTGGTTTGATGGGAAGAGGTGGAGTTTGTGTGGAGGCAAGTTTAGGGTTAGGGTTGAGAGTGATTAGGTTCTCCTATAAGAATATATATATGGGAATGAGATCCAAATGAATAGGTCCCTAATGGTATTTAGGGAAACTAGTCTCATCCATGAAATAATATAATAGATAACTAGTCTCATCCATGAAATAATATAATAGATAACTGAATGGAAAAATCATCAGTGCCACAGAATCCAAATGTCAACTATGGCTAGAGGAGAACAATCCACTAAAAGTAAATGAGTACATCTGGAATGAAATGAAGTAGCAAGAAGAAATAAACAGAATACTGGAAATGGAACCCACGTCTGAAAATGTAGCTAGCCTCCAGAGGATCAAGGCTGCGGCTCCACCTCAAAGTCGTCGTCAACAAGTCCCTCTACTCCGTAATCAGCCGGGAATAAGTGCTCGTCAAGCTCTGGAAAAGATACCAGGTCCTCAGAGGGACATAACAAATACACAGAAAAATGACATGCAAGAATATACTGAGCAGTAATGTAAAAGTAACTAATAAGAATGCCACCCAGTATTTCCCTAACCAAACAAGGACAGAAAATACAAGGAAGCAATAAGGTGTTCTAACCATCTATGTGTAAATGCACTCGAGACATCTCTAGTGGCACATGAGAGGGGGAG
Organism: Iris pallida; assembly: GCA_029216955.1. NCBI lineage: Eukaryota > Viridiplantae > Streptophyta > Magnoliopsida > Asparagales > Iridaceae > Iris > Iris pallida. Next base: position 64,239,114 of record JANAVB010025196.1, read on the forward strand.
AAGAAGAAGAAACTGCCACCAAGCGTTCTACGGTTTGAGAAACGAGGGGCTACGAGCATCCAGCGTACATTGAAAACAGAATTCTCATACACCACTAGTAGACTCTCCCCACCCAATGTACTTATATCGTATACGCGGTACAAACAATATGCAAGACGTCATATTAAATATAGTATAACTAAACCAAACTGCTACAGACTCAAGATCATATGTTAATGGCCAGTCAACACAGAACCTCTGCACTCAACTCACTCATATGTGATACGTGTCTGAGACAGTGTCAAGTTTATACTAACTCTATACAAGGTAGTCATCAATGGAGACGAGTGCACACGATAGTAATAACTGGCAAATGTAAATACTGCATAGTAAATGTCAAGCAAGGTGTACTTGCCTGTGTCCAGCAACTGAGTATCCGGGTCCAAAGTAGAGTCCGAGTCCCGAGAAGCAAATAATCCTAAACAAAATTTATCTCTAATTAATTACTAATTAAACAAATTAAACAATTCATTAAATTGCTAAGTACTCTATAATTTAAATTAATCTATTACTACTAGCTAGCTAGTATCAAAATATTACGAATAATAATCATACATTAATAAGTATGTAAACTATACTTATTATCATACCAATTATATTCTGAAATTTATATACAACCAAATATTTAATAATTAATTAATTAATTAATTAATGATAATCAATTAACCAACCATTTTAATACACACATGAATACACAATTCCTAATAATACTAACTTAAATAGTAAAAATCCTTAAAATCATTTTTAGTCTATTTTATTAATAAACTAAATAATATCAGAATAATAAATATATATTATATATATATTTTACAGAAAATGGATTATTACCATTAAACTACTTATTAAATAACTAGTTAAATAATAACAATGAGTACTTAATAATTCTAAATAAATCCAAATAAATCACCACAACCTTAAATTTAATCATTAAAACTAAATTCACAGTAGTAACACAAAATTAATAATTATTTAAATCAATAAATAATTATTACACAATTTTTTTTACATAAACCTAAACATGATTTTCCAAATTACTTTTAAGTCTTAAAAATTCGTAAATATATTTAAAATACATAAAATAAATTCCTAAATACCCTATTTACACGTTTCTAACAGAATCTTATCACTTCACAAAATTACAACATTTATATAATTAATAACAATTAATTATATAATATATTCAACTTATGTAATAAATCTAGAAATTAACCAACTAAATCTAAATAATTATAAATAATAATAAATAAATATTGGAATTATTTTTATACAGAATAATATACTATTACAAACATTTTCTATTCAAACAATATTATTTAATTACTAACCAATTAAATAATATAAATTGAAAACGGTATTTAATAATTAGTTTGATTAATACAAAACTTCCAAGAAAAGTCTAAATAAAATATTTTGAAAACCAATAAAATACTGGAAAAATTTCCATAATTTACTTTATAATTAAATTTATATTTTCCATATAAATTATATTATTTATTTATTTACCAATTAAATAATATGCATCAAACTGAATTAATTAAACAGTTTTAATTCACTATTTTTCACATAAAATAATTTTAATTTTAATTCTAAAAATTCTGGAAAAATTATTTTAAAATACTATATTAATTATACAAACTTTTTCATGTACAAAGTTTTATCTAATTCGTGATCAAGATATTACATAAAAATTAAAACAGTAAACACATTTAATTAATTACTAGCATTGAAACTTCATAATTAAATATAAACAAATACTAATAATTAATATTAATTCATACAAAAATTAGGGTAGAACCCCTACATAATTACCAATGATTTCCTACATTTAGATCTAATTATTCATCCATTTATTCATCATAACAATCAATACAAAACTTGAATAATCAGAATTTAAATACTAAAACGTGGTTTAAAGCATGCTAAGAGGATTTAATCCACGTGACAGCGCCACGGGGGGTCGGGGTTACCTCGCCACGCTGCAGGGGGGTGGAACGCCGCGAGGGGGCCGTCGGATCGGGGCCGGCCGGGCTGCAGTGCGCGCGGGTTGGCGCCGGCTGCTACACGCGGGCGCGGGAAGCGCCGCGTCTCGTCGTCGACGGCGGGGCTCCGGGTGAGGGGGAAGGAGATAGGCGCGGAAGAGGGGGAGGGGCTGCTGGTTTGATGGGAAGAGGTGGAGTTTGTGTGGAGGCAAGTTTAGGGTTAGGGTTGAGAGTGATTAGGTTCTCCTATAAGAATATATATATATGGGAATGAGATCCAAATGAATAGGTCCCTAATGGTATTTAGGGAAACTAGTCTCATCCATGAAATAATATAATAGATAACTAGTCTCATCCATGAAATAATATAATAGATAACTGAATGGAAAAATCATCAGTGCCACAGAATCCAAATGTCAACTATGGCTAGAGAGAACAATCCACTAAAAGTAAATGAGTACATCTGGAATGAAATGAAGTAGCAAGAAGAAATAAACAGAATACTGGAAATGGAACCCACGTCTGAAAATGTAGCTAGCCTCCAGAGGATCAAGGCTGCGGCTCCACCTCAAAGTCGTCGTCAACAAGTCCCTCTACTCCGTAATCAGCCGGGAATAAGTGCTCGTCAAGCTCTGGAAAAGATACCAGGTCCTCAGAGGGACATAACAAATACACAGAAAAATGACATGCAAGAATATACTGAGCAGTAATGTAAAAGTAACTAATAAGAATGCCATCCAATATTTCCCTAACCAAACAAGGACAGAAAATACAAGGAAGCAATAAGGTGTTCTAACCATCTATGTGTAAATGCACTCGAGACATCTCTAGTGGCACATGAGAGGGGGAGAAGAAGAAGAAACTGCCACCAAGCGTTCTACGGTTTGAGAAACGAGGGGCTACGAGCATCCAGCGTACATTGGAAACAGAATTCTCATACACCACTAGTAGACTCTCCCCACCCAATGTACTCATATCGTATACGCGGTACAAATAATATGCAAGACGTCATATTAAATATAGTATAACTAAACCAAACTGCTATAGACTCAAGATCATATGTTAATGGCCAGTTAACACAGAACCTCTGCACTCAACTCACTCATATGTGATACGTGTCTGAGACAGTGTCAAGTTTATACTAACTCTATACAAGGTAGTCATCAATGGAGACGAGTGCACACGATAGTAATAACTGGTAAATGTAAATACTGCATAGTAAATGTCAAGCAAGGTGTACTTGCCTGTGTCCAGCAACTGAGTATCCGGGTCCAAAGTAGAGTCCGAGTCCCGAGAAGCAAATAATCCTAAACAAAATTTATCTCTAATTAATTACTAATTAAACAAATTAAACAATTCATTAAATTGCTACGTACTCTATAATTTAAATTAATCTATTACTACTAGCTAGCTAGTATCAAAATATTACGAATAATAATCATACATTAATAAGTATGTAAACTATACTTATTATCATACCAATTATATTCTGAAATTTATATACAACCAAATATTTAATAATTAATTAATTAATTAATTAATGATAATCAATTAACTAACCATTTTAATACACACATGAATACACAATTCCTAATAATACTAACTTAAATAGTAAAAATCCTTAAAATCATTTTTAGACTATTTTATTAATAAACTAAATAATATCAGAATAATAAATATATATTATATATATATTTTACAGAAAATGGATTATTACCATTAAACTACTTATTAAATAACTAGTTAAATAATAACAATGAGTACTTAATAATTCTAAATAAATCCAAATAAATCACCACAACCTTAAATTTAATCATTAAAACTAAATTCACAGTAGTAACACAAAATTAATAATTATTTAAATCAATAAATAATTATTACACAATTTTTTTTACATAAACCTAAACATGATTTTCCAAATTACTTTTAAGTCTTAAAAATTCGTAAATATATTTAAAATACATAAAATAAATTCCTAAATATCCTATTTACACGTTTCTAACAGAATCTTATCACTTCACAAAATTACAACATTTATATAATTAATAACAATTAATTATATAATATATTCAACTTATGTAATAAATCTAGAAATTACCCAACTAAATCTAAATAATTATAAATTATAATAAATAAATATTGGAATTATTTTTCTACAGAATAATATACTATTACAAACATTTTCTATTCAAACAATATTATTTAATTACTAACCAATTAAATAATATAAATTGAAAACGGTATTTAATAATTAGTTTGATTAATACAAAACTTCCAAGAAAAGTCTAAATAAAATATTTTGAAAACCAATAAAATACTGGAAAAATTTCCATAATTTACTTTATAATTAAATTTATATTTTCCATATAAATTATATTATTTATTTATTTACCAATTAAATAATATGCATCAAACTGAATTAATTAAACAGTTTTAATTCACTGTTTTTCACATAAAATAATTTTAATTTTAATTCTAAAAATTCTGGAAAAATTATTTTAAAATACTATATTAATTATACAAACTTTTTTATGTACAAAGTTTTATCTAATTCGTGATCAAAATATTACATAAAAATTAAAACAGTAAACACATTTAATTAATTACTAGCATTGAAACTTCATAATTAAATATAAACAAATACTAATAATTAATATTAATTCATACAAAAATTAGGGTAGAACCCCTACATAATTACCAATGATTTCCTACATTTAGATCTAATTATTCATCCATTTATTCATCATAACAATCAATACAAAACTTGAATAATCAGAATTTAAATACTAAAACGTGGTTTAAAGCATGCTAAGAGGATTTAATCCACGTGACAGCGCCACGGGGGGTCGGGGTTACCTCGCCACGCTGCAGGGGGGTGGAACGCCGCGAGGGGGCCGTCGGATCGGGGCCGGCCGGGCTGCAGTGCGCGCGGGTTGGCGCCGGCTGCTACACGCGGGCGCGGGAAGCGCCGCGTCTCGTCGTCGACGGCGGGGCTCCGGGTGAGGGGGAAGGAGATAGGCGCGGAAGAGGGGGAGGGGCTGCTAGTTTGATGGGAAGAGGTGGAGTTTGTGTGGAGGCAAGTTTAAGGTTAGGGTTGAGAGTGATTAGGTTCTCCTATAAGAATATATATATGGGAATGAGATCCAAATGAATAGGTCCCTAATGGGTTGGGCCTAGGTTAAGGTTAAATTAAGGATTGGGTTAGTTGCTAAGAATTTTAACACCAAAACTATACAAGCTTATATATATAATCTAATAGTAAACCAATAAATAGTAACACTATATATATATATATATATATATATATATATATATATATATACTTCTAAACTTTATCAATAATTTAATAATTAGTGTAAAAGCATTTATTTAACAATTAACATTATTTATTAACAATAAATATTAATAAAAATCAAAAAATATTTTGAGGGGTTTTACACCACTTATGAACTAAACACAGTATGTAATGAACAGAAGAAGTGATACAAGCAACATAACAATAATAATGTAAAAGACAAGAGTTAAAAATGAACATACTTACTTGCATCGGGAAAAATAAGAGGTGGAATATAATTTCTATGTTAATCATGAAAAAATCGTTCAGGCACGGCCAATCAAGTCCTACGTCTTGCTACATTAGCTAACTAGGTTATCACAGGCCTAGTTAATAGCAAGATGCAGTTGAGATATTCTTGCAGTCACAAGCCCTGCAGACTATCCAAACGAAAGTTACAAGAGTTATCAAAAATTTTGGTGTATTTGAGTACTTAGGATACAAGAAGTTTAACACATGACAGTGTGTTGGAAATGTGTCCTACTCGACGGCAAGCTACAAGTCCACAGGTGTGGCTGGGATACCGGGATCCTTTGTAACTGGAAAATCTCTCTATATGAGCTACTTGATCAATCTAGTCGTTTAACCCAGTCAGATTCATTATGAATCCCTGACCGTGGTAACCAGGAATCTATGTGCTACATATGATATAAGACAAGATAGGTAGCTTGTACAATCACAATCAGAAAAAAATCAACCATAGAGTCACGACAAGAGTTCACTAGTAAAACAGGAAATAGTTGTCGCAACAGCATTCAGGTTATACATGTCATGTCAGGTTGACTTGTCATACCAAGAATGCTTGTCAAGAGTGCGCCTCGATGGGCCATTAGCAAGATTATAAGACGGGATCATATTATCATGTTCAAGCTTATCAAGTCGGGTCATCACAATTTAGGCCAAGTATTGAAAACATGCAAGAAAGATCAAGAATATCCATGGGTGATTGAAATATTCTCGAAGCTAAGATGAAGATCTACAACTTTTATGTTTTGAGTTTTTCAAGATTCTAGCTATAAAACAGCTTAAACAGGCAAAACAGTAAAAACCACGCATGGGCAATTCTGGACAAATTCGACGCATGGACAATTCTGTGCAAATTCGACGCATGGACAATTCTGGGCAATCCGATGCATGGACAATTATGTGCAAATCCGACGTATGGACAATTCTGGGCAAATTCGGCACATGGACAATTCTGGGCAAATCCGGCACATGGACAATTCTGGGCAAATCTGTACATGGGAATTTCCTGCACAAAACCGCGCATGGGAAATTCTTGCACAAATCCATTCATGGAAATTTCCTGCACAAACCCACGCATGGAAAATTCTTGCACAAATCCGTGCATGGGAAAAACTCACGTTGCGTCTTCAGTACATGTGCATAGGGAACCTACGCGCAGGACACGCTCGGAATCAAAGGATGCGTTGCCAGGAGTTCACGGCGCATGGCCTCTCGGCTCGTGGCCTCCCAGGCGCATGGGGGTCGTCGTCCCCAAATAGCAAGTTCAGCCATGGAAGTTCTAGAAACCTGCCATGTCCATAACTTTCTCATCTGAACTCAAAATCAAGCAAAATAAAAGCCAAAACTGCATGAAATCAAATTCTCTACAACATAGAACCATTAGTTTTTGGAAATTCCAAGTTTTTAGAGATCAAAACCAAGGAAAATAAGAAAAGCTTAAAACTTAGATCTACAAAAATATAATCAAAACCAAAAGTTCAAGCTCTAAAGAAACTTAGAATCATATAAGGAAGAGAATAGAACAATCAAAAATAGAGAACCATCATGTTCTCTATGGAGCAAGTTATACTTGCCTTGGGTTGGTTGGTGGGAGGAGTAATGGAGAAGGAGAGGGGAGGAGTTAATGAAATTAATGAGAGTAGAAAGAGAAGTTAGCATATATACCAGGCCAAACATATTAAACCAATCCAAACCAAACCAAGCCTAGCCAACATGTTATGTAGAACCATGGTGAACCAAACTAAGACTATCCAAGAACAAACCAAAACTAAACCAAGCCAAGACTAAGCAAGACAAGTCTAACTACGGGTCACCTGACAAATGTAAAAAATCCTTACACATTAACTAAAAATACGTATAACAAAAAACGGGAGTGACAACTCAACCTACCTTAAAAGAATTCTGTCCTCGAAATTTAATCAAGAGTTTAGAGGTGTCAGGGCAAGTTATACTAACTACAGGCAATCTAATGACTAGCAGTCAATCAAACAATCATTCATGAAAGTAAGGAATTCAGGGCATAAAGCATAAGAAATATATTATATCTTACGAGCCAAACAGGTGTGGATAACGTGACCGGATATCATCCTCACGTTCCTAAGTTGACTCATCCAAAGAGTGATGACCCCAAGCAACACAGACTAAACTAATAGTCTTGTTCTTGAGTACCTTCTTTCTTTGGTCCAATATGGATACGGGCCTTTCCTTATACGAAAGGTTGGCACCAACCACCAAGTCTGAATGATCAAGGATATGGCTCGAATTCGGGATATACCGTCGTAATTGGGATACATGGAACACGTTATGTACCTTATATAACGACGACGGAAGAGCGCTGCGATAGGACATATCTGCTACTCTCTTAAGAATATCAAACGGCCTAATATACCTGGGACTAAGTTTTTCCCGTACGCCGAATCGAATGATGCCACGGGTAGGCGAGATCCTAATGAATACGTGATCGTCGATAGAAAATATCACACCCCAATCCCGTAGGACTGATCGTTCTCGCTAAGGCATGATGCCGCGTGAGCCAAGATTGCGCTCACGCAAGACGGGTTCCATTACGACTGATTACAGGCTAAGCGACGGGGTCATCCCACAGAAGTCCCGAAGCAGAAATATTGAATAAGCCAGCAGAAAGGTTAAAACCAAACACAAGTCATATAAAAGGTACTCATTATTGATATTGAACAAGGATTACAAATGTGGCACGAGGCCATGATTATAATCACTCAGTCTCACTCTTCTCTCAAGTTACAAGTCACTCTCTCTCTCCCTTATTTTTTAATACAAAGCTTGATGAGCCAGCAGAAGCTTCAGATAGGCGATGTCCATATATTATGTCCCGTATAAGTCTAGACTCCATACGACCGTACATCTAGAAATGCCAAGGGACTCCATGCCTTGACGCATCCAGGCGAGCTCTACGCCGACGAGCTTCTACTTGTGCTTGTGTATGGAAACTGTGTGGGTGTCAGTACTCAACTATACTGGTGGAGTGAGCTCCTCGCCCACCCATACAAAACCAACACGTTCACTTACTTTGTGCAACATAAACCCTTTATGATTGTCTTTCTATTCTTGCCTTAGAATAAATTTTAGGATATAGACGTCTCGCCTACTTGTGTCTCAAGACCAACACCGTGTCATAGTACCGATAACTTACTTATACTTTCCTATAGACCCTTTTCGTGCCAACAACATCAACTTATCGACTCGTGCTTGCCTTTCGGCCTGGACTTTATAGACTCAATTACTTAGCCATGCCATAAAGTCCGTTTGTGTATCCACATTGAGGCCGTGCCTCGCAACTCAGTACCACTTGACCAACTTTGCCTTACGGCCCTTCCTGACTTAAACTCGAAATGACCTAATCTAACTTACTTATACTTTTTGTGTCAACGACTCACCAACCGATGCCACACTTCGTGTCATAGTAAGGTATCTTCGTTGCAGCCAAATCTTAGGCCCAAATATTGTGTTATGATTCGTACACACATTCGAACTTAACTCATTGGTACCTTGCACATAATACTCGACTCAATCCAAAGGCATGCATGCGGATTGCCGCTAATATGCTGACTCATCTATATGAAATTGTCACTAGCACCATAAGCTATACTTGGACTTATAGCTTTGTTATTCGGCGATCTTTTCAGCGCAAGTAGCAAGCTCCGTTGTAAGTTCCCGAATAACCTGAGCAAAACTTCCAGTTCGGCTGTACCGTGTTTTCCTCTAGGCCGGAACGGTCCTGTGGCCGCAGGTTTGTCGTCCTAAGGAAACTTTCCCTTGTCGATAAGTTGTCCAATGACCATGCAAGACTCGACTTAAACTATCATCTCATACAGTCATTCTTCTAGTATTACCATCTTTGCAGGACCATGTTAAAGACTTTTAGTATTTGAGACCACCTTGATGACCCATGGTCGCAAGTATTCTTCTATATTGCCCTATCATTTAACTCAACTCAGGAACGACTATTTGATAGCCCTTTTTTCAAACTCAATTTGAATCAACTATGGCTCGTACCTTAAAACACTAAGCCCGTGACATCGTGCCTTTAGCTAACTTATGTTCTATGCAACACTACCACCCAAGTCATGCTTTATATGATGAGCCTTGAGATCGTGGGACTAAGTGACTTTGATAACCGTCGAAAACATGGGATAGTGCTTGCTATGACTTCGATAGCCCAGCAAAACTCTTGTCTAACTCAATCGTGCAACAACTTAACTCGTGGGACGAGCAAAGGCTATGCCAAGCCTTGTATCGTAGAAACGTGTGCTAAGACTGGAGGGACACTTTGGCTATGCCAAGTATCGGACGATGGGACCGTACATGCTTTATCAAACATTTATACATGTGACACCTATGTCTTAGGCTAAGTTCATAGCTTCATGGCAACAAAGACAAACTTTTCTTATTCCAAGCCACGGGACGAAGGACCGATTATCATTTTGAAAGCACATCGTGCAACATTTCTAAGTCGACTGTGGGACCTTTCCATATTCTAACTCAATCTGACCCAACTTGGGATTATTTTCTTAGCTATGTGGATTCGTCTCTTTTATTATGAAGCCTACTTGTGTAATTAAAAACTTTTGTTTTATTAGTGTGAAGGCCAAGGTGAGGCAAGTTCACCGAAGTCACCCACCTGGGTGAGGAGTCGCCTCGACCGAGCAGGACTTCGAGCAGGCCGTTACATGGTAAGTCCAACGTCGTTGGCATTTTGATTCCTTCGATTGAACTGAGCGGGATGGGGCACTACATTATACACCACTCAGAAAAAGTTTCATCCTCAAAACTTATTGGGTACACACTCTTCGACTTATCACTTGATTCAATATTCAATTACTCACGCAGACATTCCACCTATGCATTTCTTCAATCCGAAACACGCTCATGCTTTTGGTTACCTTTCACATCGAACAACTATATCTCAACTTGGGTAACTTATACTCATCGCGCACACAAATAACTCAGTTCTAGGCAAACCACCCGATCAACCAACATTCAATTTTATCTCAAATCCAATAATCGTACTACCATCAATGTTTTTCTTCGCAACACATAGATTTCAAAATCCTAGATAACTTCTCGTTCCTTTATTCTCATTTTAATTCAACGTATCACTTAGTTGGATCGTGCACATATTTAAGACGTCCCTGAAATATATGCATTTTAGCCAAGCCTTGTGATAGTGAATCTAATCCCACCAACTCGATTCATCCTATTAATCCTGAAAATCAATCGTACCGATACTATCTCTCAAAATAGGGACGTTTCGCCTAATCGCTGGGCCATCTCTCCAGCAAAAGTAAATGTCAGTATTAGGATCATATTTCCCAAACAATAATATCAGCACTGACCCCAATCCTAAGGTCAAACTAAAGTTGATAGTACGGAGTTTTCTACCCAAGCTTGTATCACTCTGATTTCTAAACTTCGAGCATAGTTTTTTTTATTCGCTTTCTCAGCGTTCGGCCGACGGGTCCAAGTCATTCAGCAAAGCCATCATATTATATGTCCTGCATCAACTAAATTCCTCTGCATATCACTATCGCACGTCCAAACTAGCAATTCGCATAGTCTATTTCTTTTAACATATTTGGTATAATCTACCTATCCATCTTATCCAAGTCAAGTATGTAGAAGCATGGAAAACAGACGCATCTATAGGCCAGAATCCTATGCGCTCAACCCAACCATGTGACCAACTCCAATGCGCCAGGAAAAGCTCAGACAGATACTTGGCACAGTAAAGTACAAATTTAAAGGCATTCAAAAAAAGACTTTTATTTCATATGAAATTTTATTACATGAAAGGCTTTACAAAGGAGAACTTCTACAAAGAAGGAAGATTCTAAAGCTACAGCCATGCACCATCTGCCAGGCGCATCATCTACCGGGCACATCATCTGTCAGGCGCATCATTCTGATATCTCGTCCAGGCACATCATTCCAGCATCTCAACGTATATGCATATCCGTGCATAGTCAGAGCAAATTACTCTCTCTCATCAGCACTAATCAGCCCTTGTGTAGGAGGAGGAGGAGCCCTCCTAGCTCGACAAGGATCGCGGCACGATGTCCCGATCTTCGAAAGCAACAGGCACACTCTTGAAACCTGTGGCTCTGTCAGCATAACGAAAGACGGAGCACGGCTGCCCCGATCTTTGGATGCAACAGGTACCGTCGGCCTGTGTCTGGAATCAACGATCCCGATATTTCGATGCAACAGACACTATCACAGAAGCCTAGAGCGACGAGAAGCGCATCTTCACCTTCGGGAAGAGCTCAAGTTCGAAAGTTTGCCAAAGCAGAACTCCGACCAAGTTCATCTTTTGAAGAATGAAAGCAAAGCTTTCCTTCATGCGGCTATTTATAAGCACGGACAGCCTACACCCGAGTGCTAAATGGCCAACGCTCCAAATTCCACGCAATGAATCTACATTGATGGCAAATACATCTGTCGCCTCGTATTCGGCTAAGTCAAGGCAACCATTAACGCCTCGAAGAAACCAACAAACGGGCCAAAGAGGATGCGACACATTGGCAGATGCGTCGTCAAGTCATGCGTTCGCCATGGATGCGCCCAGCGGGCCATAGCCATACGCCCAGATTGGCATTAACCAATACAACCCTCTCCATCAAACATTTAATACTGATTGACAAAGGGCGGCTACACGTCTCCCGAAGACGATCAATCAGCAACCCTTACAGAAAATAAAGCTTCGTTGATATCAGTACCATTATTACATCTAGGGTCAGCAATATGACAGACCGATCATTTGTATGCGCCATGTGGCCATACGCCCAAAAGACTGCATGTGCCCCAGTGGTCATGCACCCCCCGGCTTACTTCTGATTCTAAGCAACAGAAGACAAAGCTCTGCATGTGCCTCAAAAGACATGAGCCTGGACTTGCTCATGACTCCTAAAAGTTGTGAGACCAAGTCGCCTCCCCTGTGCCTGATTCTAGGCACACCCTAATACGAAGCTCTGCATGCGCCTTAAAAGCCATGCACCCAGACTCGTTTATGATGCCTAAAACTCATAGACTAAGTTGCCTCCATGCACCTGATCCTAGGCGCACTTCGACAGATCACTCTCCTCCAAAATTGAGATCTTTTGAGCCACAGGCATACGCCACGCGTCCCTTGACTCAGTTCTGTTCAAAGAATGGGTGCTAACCACCAAAGATCTCAGCAACAACCAAATCTCCGTGACTGCCATGTACTAGCTCCATCGCAGCCCAGTACAGCAGTCCAGCAGATTCAACTTCAATCCTGGGCGTATCAACCATGCGCCCCCGCCAGCATCAGCCACGTGGTGTTCCCATATCCAGGCGCATCCGACATATGCGCGCATGAGCAGTCAGCTTGCTATCTATAAATAGAAAGATCATTCCTTCACCATACACACACACAAACAAGGACAAACATATATACACAGAGAGAAGTACATCCTCCGAGGCCAGAAAAGACACTTAGCATCTACTTCTCCTTACAATGCTCTGGCATCCCGAGCAACCCAGACCTTTAGAGCATTTAAGATCATCGTCAGATCGTCAACGAAGTCAACGCATTACCACTCGCTCCACCGACACAGTTCCCAGATAAAAACAAAAGCGTACTCCTAGGACTACATCTAAGTCCTATATTGTATACTGTTCTGTTTGTAATTGAAATACCAAAGTTTTATTCAACAAAACCTTGTCGAATTTTTGATAGAAAACAAGCTGGCGACTCGGCTGGGGACTTCTTTCTCCTCCAACGAGAAAGTTGTGTCCCAATCTGACGACATCAAACTTGGCTCTCCCACAAAACACTTGTGGTGCGCCTCAATCAACAGGTGTATGAGGAGTTCGTCTCTGAAGGCAGCACAAGTCCTTCGAAGCGGCTGCGAAAGCCAAAGAAGACTCGCCAAGTCTGGGTGCACAAGGCCGATGCGCCTGGCACTATCAATGAAGGGGATACGCCACCACAGATGGCACTTCCTGTTGACGCTCTCAGCAACAAGGATACGCCCACTGGTGTCGTGCATCTGTTTGAGAGGTGCAGTATCGACTGCATTCCCCAACCGTCTTCTTCTTAGCCGAAGAAGATGCGCCAACGGAGCTAAAGTACAACCACTCTCCAGCGCATGAGCTCTGGTGCTCAGGAGAGAACGTCTGTCTTCAACAGACTCACTCGCTGTCATAGCGAAACACCGTTGGATTCTTAGTACTATACGCCTTTGCGGGCTAGTACAAAAAAATCCAAGGTAGTATGGGCCATACGCCACAAACGTGCTACGCCAACAGCAGACCAGAAGCATGCGCTCAAATCATGCGCGCTGCTAATGGTAAGCTTTACAGAGTCGACTCGGGCGTATCTATGACAAAAATGGGTTCTCTCAAAGTCTATGTCCCGCTTGGGCGCATCTACTGCGTTTGGAACCAAGTCTAGCTGGGCAACTACGATGTTGAGTCCATGTGCCCACCTGGGTGACGCGTATGAAGTAGACTCAAGTTGCCATAAATGTTGTTCCTCTATCATTATTCTGGGCGTATCTCTTGCACGTGAACCAGGTCAGCGGGTACAATATTCACATGACCACCCTGGTGCTTAGCCTTGCCATGCACCTGATGGGGGTGTTAAAGTGAAACTCTTCCAACATGATTTATGTAATGTGATCAGTCACAAACGCAGATCATGAGAGACGACCAATAAGCACGATGTGTCCCTCGTAGGGCACACCTGTGCCATGGTCACCATCAATTGCTGTTGTTTCAAAATAGCGGCTCCGCCACAAAGGCAGTCCGTGTTTTAGCGACTACAAACTACGGCACCTATCCGACGTCGCCTCGAAAAGAAAGTGCCATTTGAAGACGATGCGGACCCCAAGATCACTTTCTGTCATGTTGTCTCCTCATCCTGAGAAAAAAAACTACCAACTCCTCAGCTTATGCATCCAAGACTCAGCTGAGGAAGAGTAAAACCGTGGTCCCATCCCCAGGGGTGTACGAACGTACACGAGCGAGAAGCAAGGCCCTGGCGGAAGCAACAGCCAGGGGTAGTCAAGCTTCTGACAACCCTTCCCTCGAAGATGAGGAAGCGCTCCCACAAACCGACCGGGACGTAGCTGGAGGTAGCCAACACGAGGCCTCAGAAGAAGAAGCCCCTCTACAGAAAAGTGAGGTCGAGAGTGAAGCCTCGACCGATCCATCCACTTCCACCCATGTCATGACAGCCTACATGGCAGGGGGTAGTGATGAAGAAGAATCAGACGCTCCAGCGTTGGACATCATGCAGCGCATAGACACCCTTAAAGGGAGTCTCAAGACTCTCTCTGCCTCTATGCAGATCCTGACCCAGGCAGTGTTCGACATTCGAACCACTCTGGCAAGGGCACCTGTCTCCACTAACCTCGATCCAGAGGCCAACAGAGATTCAACTATACCCCGTCAATGGGTATCTTCAGGGGCGGAGCACCACACTGCACCGCGAGCATCATCTCCTTCCAATATCCAACTTCAGGCCGTACCGCCTTCACCAGCTTCCAGCTCGACAGAAGACTTAGCCGAGATGATTAAGGACCTACGTGAACACTTCGAAGCCCAAAACAGGTAGGAAGAACGTCAGAAGTTGGGGCTTCCTCAACCATACCCTCTTGAGTGGAACAAGGTGGTTTATCCTCCTAAGTATAAACCACATACACTGACGCCATACGACGGGAAGGACTCTCCTCGTCGGTACTTGACCTACTTCCAGTCTCAGACAGGGTATCTCCCAAAAGAAGATGCCTTGCTCACGAGCCTGTTTGTCGGGACTCTGAAGGGAGTTGCCTACGACTGGTACTGCAGTCTCCCTGACAACTCCATATCATCCTTCGACGACTTGACATGCCTCTTCCTCGATCGGTTCTACGACGGAGGGAGAGACATGACTATGTCATCTCTAATAGAAGTGCGGCAGACTGAGAAGGAGACTGTTCGAGAATTCATCAAGCGTTTCCGACAAGCATGCCTAAGGCTACCTCCAGACATGTCGGAACATGCACTCATCGACTCCTGCAGCATGAACATGATCCCCGAGATCAAGCTCTGGCTCAACTCCACTCCTCCGCCCGATTGGAGTTCGCTGATCATTGAAGCCAAAGCTGCTGAGAAGAAGGCACGTAATGCTCGCCTTCTAGGGGTTAACTTCCCCACTTTTGACGACAAAAGGAAACGGCCTGCGACCAGCAGTAGCAGCCGTGAAGCGAAAGGGAAGCAGGCATTGACTGTCAATACGTCTAACATAATGCAAGGTCCTGCTCAGAGGCCTCCTCCTGTACCCAGGTCAAAGATGGTCTACTCCTTCAACGATGAAGATACCTTACAACTCTTTGAGATGTTGAAGCAGGGCGAAAAAATCAAGTTGCATGATCCCAAGCGTCCTGACGAAGTAGGCAGAGTCGGTGACCCGATGTATTGTCACTACCATTGGTTCATCGAATATCCAACTAAAGACTGCTACATCCTCAAAAACTACATACAGCGCATGATCAATACGAACGTCATTTCAGTCGATTACGAGGAGAAGACAGTCTCGACCAACATGGTGTTACACCAGTTCGGCACCTTACTGCCTACCACAGCTCAAGATGGCATTGTCCCCACCCCAAAGGCGACAATGGAAGTAGTCAACCTTCCACCAACTCGTGACAATGTGGGTGGGCTCACACCACTCACAACATCCAAGGGGGAGATCATGTGGGTTCACCCGGATCTCGTTCTGGAGCTAACTCAACCGGGGATACCCTCTACCTCCAAAAGCAAAGGCAAGAAGACCAAGTCTTGCCGAATGGTGACTTCCTCCCTTGAGGAAGCACTGCCCGTACAAAACGTGTTCACAGCAGAACGCCCAGCCAGAGGAGGCTTCGGCCGAAGAGACGCCTCCCATCTTCACCACAACTGTCCAAGGAGAAGGTTCATCCCAACCTCCTACAGCTAACAAACAAAAGCAGAAGGAGGCCCGCTTCGACAGGCCTCTTCAAAAAAGACAACACTCTGGGGTCAACCAAGCCCCATAACTTTGACATACCGGCACAACTGGCCAATACTCCAGCACGGCTTTCCCTATTCGAGCTCCTCCAACTATCCAAAGATACTCGAGAGGCTCTCTGCGAAGCCCTGAAGGACACCGAGTCTTTCATCAGTCAGGTCAAGCAGCCTGACGACGATCCTACAGCATGTCCGTACTGTCATAATGTGGGAGAGATCATCCCCAACATCACATTCACTCAATAGGACATGCTGCTCAAGAACAACATGCACAACAGACCCATGTATTACACAGGTTATGTTGGTGCCATCAAGGTGGATCGAATACAGATCGACCCTGGGTCCTCTCTCAATATTATCCCCCGAACTCTACTTCAGATGCTAGGGATCTCGATGCTTCGCCTGACAGCGTCTTACACTACCATAAGTGGCTTCAATGCCAGTAAGAGCGAGCTACTAGGAAAGATCCACTTGAAGTGTCACATCGGTAATCTCCAGACCAAAGTGACTTGCTATGTTGTGGATGCAGATGTCAACTACAACATCCTGTTGGTACGGTCGTGGATACATAAATACATGGTGGTGCCATCCACCCTCCACCAATGTATGAAATACGTATCCACCAGCTGCATCATCCGAACAAAATTTGTGGATGTCGATCCCTTCAGAGGGATTGAAGCCTTTTTCACCGACGCTGATCTGTACAAATCAATTCATCTCGAAGATGAAGCCAATGACGCTGATGACGAGGCAGAAGATGAGGTGGAAGCTGACTCAGAGACGGACATGATAATCAATGCTCCCTTAAAAGTGCGACTCAAAGGGAGGCCGTCTCAAACACCGGCCCCTATGGTAGTCAAACTTCGCGGGAAAGAGCCAGCTTCTCCAAACACTACACCCAATGAAGCTCCATTGAAGATACGCCTCAAAGGCAAGCCTCCTCAAGTAGCGGCTCCCCTCGTAGCCAAGCTTTGAGGAAAGGCTCCAGCTTCCGGCACACCAACCGAGGCTCCCCTCAAGGTACGGCTCAAAGGCAAGCCTCCTCAGTTGTCAGCGCCCGTCAGTCTACAAGGGAAGACCTCGGCGTCCTTCTCAGCACAGTCCTAGGAGCCAGCACGGGCCAAGCTCCCAAAAAACTCTCCTGAACCTCCCAAGGCTGCTCCAGTTCTCACTGATAAAGAACTTGAAGAGTACTTATCGGCTAATGTTGATACCCCATCCCTCGATGATGTAATCCTGCAGGACAAGATCCTATATTTTATAAATAATAGAGTGTCTTTTAATTATTCTAGTCTTCCATATTGGAATACCATGTACACTCTAGATAATGCTCTACAGTCATTGCAAACACAAATAACGACTGTGAGTCAAATAAATCGAGTCGTCCTGTACCAAGGAGTCTGTTACATAGTCCCACCTCGGAACAAGGACGAGAAGCCCATTATCTTTGGCAAAGTCGAGAGTCACCGAGACCTTCCACCGACATTGCCAAAACCTGACACCGATAGAATGCAAATCTACTGGTACAACGATCCAGCCAAGTATCTCATCCAAAAGATGGGTTACAATTTGAAGAGCGGCCAAGGTTGGAACTACAGCAAAGGTCGACGCCTTCCCCTACGACTTCCAGTACCAAAAGGGAAGCCGCAAGACTACTATTACCGTACCCGATGGAGGGTAGGCTATATCACGCCTCCAACAACTCCAGAAGAATCAGAAGTAGAGGATATCATATATTCTCACTCATCTGAAACTTCAACTCGGGACTCCGACACCAGTATCAGCTCAGCCTTCAGGAAGGTGCTGTCAGTCAACATGACATACGTACATCCTTCAGAAGATATAGACGACGATCAAATAGAAGAGTTCTTCGAAGAAGAACCCTGGGCTCAACGCCTAGGCGCGCAATGGGAGTCTCGCTTTGAGTTATGAGAACCCCGTACCGAAGACGAAGTCGAGCAGATCGACCTTGGGAATGGATCTTCATCTAAACCCTTCTTCATCAGCAAGAGCTTGGTGGGGGATGATCAAGAATCCTTGATCCACCTGGTCAAGAAATATATCGACATCTTCACCTGGAGCTACAAAGACATATCGGGACTCGACCTACAAGTCGTAATGCACAAGCATAACATCTTGTCTGACGCTAAGCCCGTTAAGCAGCAACAACGACGCTTCCGTCCTAATATCATAGACGCTATTGACAAAGAGATCGACAAGCTCTTGGACAGCGGGTTCATTCGTGAAGAAAAACACCCCGACTGGGTAGCCAACATCGTCCCCATCACCAAGAAGAACAGAAAGATTCGAGTCTGCATCGATTTTCAGAATCTCAACTCTGCATGCCCAAAGGATGAGTTTCCACTTTCGATCACTGACATAATGATCGACAACACATGTGGCTTCGAGCGTATGTCCTTTATGGATGGTTGGCTACAATTAGATCAAGCTGTTCCCAGACAACGAGAAATACACGTCATTCAGAACTCCAAAGCGGGTTTACTGCTACACAGTAATGCCCTTTGGCTTGAAGAATGTCACGACCCGCACCCGAGGTAAGGGTACGAGTGCGTAACACCGTCCCAACCTACGCCGCAGAAACAGCGTAGAACGCTGTCTAGGTCTACCATCTATCAATAGTTATAATATCAAAATCTGTCGAGAATGGTCAACTCCGAACGGAGGACAAGCAATGACAATATAATATACTCAATCACAAACTCTAAGAATAACGATAGATAATACTGAAAGATAAAGACAACAAGATTTATAAATATCATCCTGAAAATCCAACACAGAATAATACGAGTCCAAAATCTCTGAGTCAACAATCTCAATACAAACAACTAACAAATAATAACAAGCTAAAGTAATCTGGAGACAGAGTCCAGGACTATACTAAAACCAGCTAAACTATACCAAGACCTCATATGCTAGAGCTAGCCCCTGCTGTACTAGGGTATCCAACTCTATACCAACCACGTCATAAGGACCGTAATAGGTAGGGCACTCCTCCTCATCATTTGTAATATTTTTAACAGGTCCAGTCAGGACAAAAACGAGTACAAAATCTCAACAACAGTTCTAGTTATACAATATTGAAAATATAGCAGTAGATAGAGATAATATAGTAGGTAAAGTAGAACGTACATGCATCCTGACAGGGTATATCAAAACTGTAATAAGATCAAGCAAAAGAGCAGTGTATGACATGTACGAAAATTTGGAACTGCTATCTATGTGAGTTTAGCACTAGTTTCAACATGTGATCGGCTTAGAACTTGATACAATATTTGGCCTGGCTAATCATACGTGAGTGTATGATTAATACTATACAGTGAGGAAATAATGGTGATACAACGGTGATACAATGCTGATACAAAGCTGGTACTGTAGGGTATTGATCACATATCTACGCTAACACCCCCATCCCTGACTAATATAGTGGATCCAACCATGACACATCATGACACGTGATTCTCTGAGAAGGTATCTAGTCTTCGTAGGAATCATGTCTATACAATGCACAAGGAGCTAGGAAAGACTTGCTCAGGATATACCAAGAAATACAAGAAATAATATCTCATGACAGAATCCAGACAATACCAATCCGTATGAACAATGTGTCAAGAGAACAAGGATATCTACACTAAATATAAGAAATATATACGATATCATAAAACAGAAATATTATCAAAGAATGTACTCGCCTGTCACCCGGTACGACTGATATGAATAGATGTCCGAACTGGTGTCACAGAGTCCTATTAGAGTAAAACAGGTTATAAAGTACTCAAATTGTAATAATGAAAATCTACAATGCAAACTACATGATTCTAAGTCAAACTAGGTCAAGGCAAGTCAAACAATGTGAAACAAGGTCGATTTAAGTCAAAGGTTGACTTACAGTTGACTTTTGGTCAAATGGTCAACTCTGGTCAACCCTGGTCAACTCATAGTCCACTCTAGGTCAACTAGGTCAATAATTGACTCACAATTGACTTTTGGTCAACTGGTTAACTCTGGTCAAGTTTTGGTCAATTTTAGGCTAAAGTTGACTTTTGGTTGACTTTTGGTTGACTTTTAGTCAAAACGGTCAACCATGGTCAAACGGGGTTAACCCCAAGTCATTTACCCTATTCCTAACCATTACCAACCAAGCTATCCTATTTCTAATCATATCTTAAACATGTTAAACTCATATCTTAGTTATAGGTATTACCTTAACTCTTATCCCATTACCCTACCAAGGTAAACTCGTTACCTTAGCCTCTAACCCATACCCTTGCCTACATTACCCTCATCCTACTTATCCTTCAATACCCTACTAAGGTGTTCTAACACTCTACCCTCGTATCTCAATACCATATCTTGGTATCTTGATACCTTACCTTGGTTATAAGGTAAACTCATTTACCTTGAAGGTAAAGGTAAATCTCATTTACCTTGAGATACTAACTTGAGTATCCTACGATACCCACTATTCTAAGACCCCACTCTTAGTATTCTAAAATACTAAGATAGGATACTAACTATCTATAGGTTTTCAACATCTAGAGCTAGTTAATACTAACATATCATAGGTATCTAACATATCAAAATCTAACCAATACCTCAACTAACAACATTCTAACATATAACTTCTAACCATCTATTCTAACTTAGAAACCTAACACAACTAACAACCACTAACTAATATCTAACCATAACATATATGTATATATATCCATCTCTAACTCTAACCAACTAACATATGTCATCTCTAACTAACAATAATATAGACTAACACAACTAACTATCTAACTTATATAAGATATCACTATCTAACTTCTAAGATACCTCTAACCTCTACATAGATTCTAACATAACTACTAACATACTAACATATCCATACATACAACATCTAAATTCCTCTACACTTTAATACTAACACACACACAAACACATATACCAAATCCACATCCCTCTCTTCTAACACACCCGTACACATCTATATACAAACACACTATCACTCAACCAAAACACAAATCACTCAACTAACCATACTAGCCTCAAGTCAAATAGGATGGCATGATCCTCCCAACTCTCTCACCTTCACAACACACACACTACACTACCATCTATACAACACCAAATACATACTAGCACATATCCTCTATCAATCTCACTTTTCTTTACTAACCACACACATCCTTATCTCATTCAAACACACACACTATACTAACAAATATTACATAACAATAATATATATACATATATTTACTATATCATACATATTCTTGATAACCTATGATACCTATATTCACATGATATCCATACTACATAGGCTCATAGTTTACACAAAATGACTATATCGTATAGTCACTCTTCTACTTAAAATCAATACTGTACCAATTGGGCCTTCACTAAATTCTAGGATTAAAGTATGTTGTAGCCCTTCGTATTTGCTTTCTAAAACTTCAAACGGATCGCATTTTCGTGTCCGGAAGCTTCCTGAATCGCAAAAACACCGAAACGCGTTCGTCTTTCGTACAGCTGACACTCAAACAGTTCTACAGAAAGTTCTAGAACGATTTTGGCTTATTAAAATATATATTTTGAAATCTAACTTCGATATGGTTCTTTTAAAAAAGTGGAAGATAAATCGGAGTTCTAAGCTAAAAGTTATGACATTTCTAAGTTGATCTGGCTACTAAAAACGTGGATAAAAATTATGACGAATTTGGATTGTTTTGGACAAAAGAAACACATGTAGGCCAAGATACTTGGATACCAACATAGGTATCCAAATGAAACTCATTCTAACCATCCTAACTAAGATCAATCCACTCTCTAACCATTTTAAAACCGAATTTAAATATCTATTTAAACTATTATCATACATACATACACATGGGGTGTCCTAATTTGGGATCTATCAAGTAGGACACAAGACACATATCTAAAATCCTCAAGAGAGCTCCAAATGGCCTCAAATTTGAATCTAAATGGGGTACATGCATGGGAGTGGATCCTATGGATTCAAAACTAACTAATATGTATAGGAAATCAATTTAGAGGGTTGGTTTTACCTATTGGGAGTGGAATTCCAATGATACTCCCAAGGACACGGCTCCGACACGAAGATCTTCCAAAAAGGACAATCTTTCTTGCACTTTGCTCCAAATCTTTGCTAGCACCCTCCCTTGGTAGTATGAGAAGGTTGGATGGAAGTTTTGGTGGAGGGATATAAGGATTTGGAGATCAAATCAAAGAGGAAAGCTCTCTAATTTGGGGAAGAACACTTAGGGTTCTATGTAGAGGTAAAAAGAGGCAAGGGTTTGCTTAAGGATTCTTTATAGGAAGGGAGGGGGCACTTGATGGCTGGTTATTAGATGAATTAGGGTTAGTTTTACATGTAGATGAGTGGCTAGGGCTTGTCCACCCTATTCTAAGCCTTTCTATTGGTTCAATTAGTCCTAAGGCCTTCTTTTTCACAAATATCATAAGGGATAAATATCCTACTTAGGAATATTTAGATATTACTAACCTTGGCACTTAGTACGAATGTTCTAACCATGATTCTAACCTCAAGACTAATCTAGATTAGGTTAAACTTCTAGGTTAGTCTCTAACAATTCAATTAGCACAATATTAATTAATCAAAATTCATTTTCATTAATAAGCCAAAAATGACCAAAATACTCTTAGGCTAAAAAGTAGTAATTAGTCATCCTAATCACATGACTAGGCTCCCTTGGTCATGGTTAGTCTCTAGGCTTAGCAAAACTAGGGTTTAACTAGTTAACCATCAAAATCACAATTCAATATTTTAAATAATTTTAAATTAATTAAAATCACCAAAAAATCACAATATAATATAAATATCATTATTAAATGATTATAATTACAAAAGTTCAAAATTTACCCTTATTTTTGAAAACTGGGGTTGACAACTCTACCCTCCTTAGAAAAATTTTGTCCTCGAAATTAAAATGGTCGTACTCCTTCTAGGTTAAACCCCCAACAATCAAGGTCAACAAATTCTATATCTAAAAACATGCAATTTGTGGTCCTACTAGTCGTAATATCAAAGTCTCGAACATGGTAACTACACTATCTAGCATATCACAAGAAATCCTAACAGGTACTAATGGAATCAGACAACAGGATGAAAGAAGAACAGGAAAGACAGACCTGCTAACCCGTCACCCATAGCATCGGTCTCCTCGACCGGCAGCACAAAAGCCCTGTCCATCTGGTGCTGGGCATGGTGTTGTGCCACAGGTGGCCTAGCTCCTCCTCTATTTAATCCATGATACTCAAGTAATATCCACACTGATATTCCATTCCATCATACTAGGGCACCATCTATATGGTATCTATTCTGAAATCTGATAATCATACCCGTCTATCCATAACCATGTTACCAGAATCCTCGTTACGCCAGTAAGTACAACAGCGATAATCTATAATGTCCACAACTAAGGTACATACCTCTAGAATCATGGTATTTAAAATTTTTGTATTGCCGCTAGCTTGGCTGCGAAAACTTTTAATTCCCACACCCGAGAAATACATCCAAAATCAGACTCTATCTTATCGCCAAACCAGCTAATATGGTTATAGAAGACTCTAGATTCCATGACTGAGGCAACCTAGCCCATAATGTTATCTTGGTAGAAAATCAAGTCAATAATAAATAGCAAGAATCAAATTCAACGATGAACAAGGAAGTAGACAGAAACTGTCAGAATCGAATTTCGAGATAGTTTATAATGAGATTCTCAAGGGCATCCCAGGAATCTTCTTAAGTAGTCCTAACTGTGATTGAGTAACTGTCTATACTGCCTAATCCTCTATCCTAACAGCAGGCTCGTAGCAGTACTCTAAGTCGAGGACCACTACGAAATCGTACTAGTTGCGACTCTGACCTGTATGGGCCACCACTAAAAACGTGTTACGATCCGCACCCGAGGTAAGGGTACAAGTGCAGAACAGCGTCCCAGCCTACGCCACAGAAATGGCATAAAATGCTGTCTAGGTCTACCATTTATCAATAGTTATAATATCAAAACATGTCGAGAATGTTCAACTCCGAACGGAGGACAAGCAATGACAATATAATATACTAAATCACAAACTCTAAGAATAACGATAGATAATAATGAAAGATAAAGACAACAAGATTTATAAATATCATCCTGAAAATCCAACACAGAATAATACAAGTCCAAAATCTCTGAGTCAATAATCTCAAAACAAACCACTAACAAATAATAACAAGACAAAGTAATCTGGAGACATAGTCCAATACTATACTAAAACCAGCTAAACTATGCCAAGGCCTCATCTGCTAGAGCTAGCCCCTGCTGCACTAGGGTATCCAACTCTGTACCAACTACATCATGAGGACCGTAATAGGAGGGCACTCCTCCTCAGCATCTGTAATATTTTCAACAGGTCCAGTCAGGATGGGAACGAGTACAAAATCTCAATAATAGTTCTAGTTATACAATATTAAAAAGGTAGCAGTAGATAGAGAGAATATACTAGGTAAAGTAGAACGTACATGCATCCTGACAGAGTATATCAAAACTGTAATGAGATAAGGCAAGAGAGCAGTGTATGACATGTACGAAAATCTGGAACTGTTATCTATGTGAGTTTAGCACTAGTTTCAACATGTGATCGGCTTAGAACTTGATACAATGTTTGGCCTGGCTAATCATACGTGAGTGTATGATTAATAATATACAGTAAGGATACAATGGTGATACAATGCTGATACAAAGCTGGTACTGTGGGATATTGATCACATATCTACGCTAACACCCCCATCCCTGACTAATATAGTGGATCCAACCATGACACATCATGACACGTGATTCTCTGAGAAGTTAGCTAGCCTTCGCAGGAATCCTGTCTATACAATGCACAAGAAACTAGGAAAGACTTGCTCAGGATATACCAAAAAATACAAGAAATAACATCTCATGACGGAATCCAGACAATACCAATCCGTTTGAATAATGTGTCAAGAGAACAAGGATATCTACCCTAAATATAAGAAACATATACGCTATCATAAAACAAAAATATTATCAAAGAATGTACTTGCCTGTCACCATGTGTAACGCCCCAGTCCCAAAATAATTAGGACTAGGTACGTATCCAAACAAACAATGACAAGAGGTAGCACACTATCCCTTCAACCAAACAATGACAAGAGGTAGCACACTATGCCGTGATGAGACATTGTCCCAAGCTACTAATGGGACGGGGTGATATGACATTTGACGAGGGTTACCGGACCATTCTAATGTGTTTATGCAATAAGAACAAACCTTCAACGCATGGGCACTCTGGCTCAGGAGTAGTAATCTCATATATGGCCCCATCAGGATACCAGGGACCTCAAAGCATAACATTCATCGAATGTCAGAGGCCAGCAGTAAATCAGGTATTAGGATCCAGGACCGTATCTTCCGCGGAGATAACCGACAATAGGGAAGTGCATACTTGGTCCATACGTTAAGAAACTGTTCTTTCCACCCAATGCCTAACAGAGTCACATCCATGACTCATATACCTCTACTAACTGCTAAGTCTCCTAACATGCCTCTATTAGCAGTTAGCCCTAACACATGTGCATGGGGGATCAGCCCACACGCAAGAACCTCTACATGCTACTCATCTCACACATCCTCGTGGTACAACTGTATCAAGGTATATACAATACACTACAAACGGTAGTCTCTTAACTCTAAGTCCACATGCAATCAAAGGATAATAACAAAGTATATCTAATATCACTGAGCAGACAGTAAATCAAGAACGGTAAGAACTGAAAATAAATAAACAGTGATATGTAATAAAATACAAACTGAATATAAATAGTATAATGACAAGGTATCTTGCCTGGTGTGTCGCCTGATGTGGTGCGATGATCTGTCATGTCCCAACAGTCCAACAGCCACGATCGAGGCGTAGGGGTCCGAAATCGGGAAGGAAGTAAGGGTACGATTAGTCATGATCAGCTAAGATAGTTGAAGAGAATTTGTGGAAAATGATACACGTACTAATTTTTGAAAACTACTTTTATAATAAATTTATGTAATTACTTGAAACATATTTTATTAGTAAAGTAATTTTAGAGAAATAGTTAAAAAATGTTTATTGTATAGTAATTTGAAAATTATGCTTTACTAGTCAAAATTTTATATTAGATAAATAAAACGAATTTAATTATTTTAGGGCTAGGAACCCCAAAATTTGAAATTATATAGATAACTTTGAATACATGTAAAATAATAATATACAATCTTCAAAATAATAATTTTAATGATAATAAAAATAACAATGTCATAAACGCTATATCAAAATACTGTACTGATAACAGCATTTGATAATAATACTATTAATAAGAATAATAATAATAATAATAATAATAATAAAAATAGTAATAATAATAATGATAATAATAATAAACCTAATAATACAATCATACAGCTCATCCCTTCTCCCTAAATTCGACATGAGAGAGGGAGAGAGGAAGTACAGAGCGGGGAGAGAGGAGCAGATCTTACCAACGACGGCGAACGACGGTAGATGGGTGCCGGAGGAGCTCGAAGGGGCGCTGAGACGGAGATGCGGCGGCGGATCGATGGTGGATACGGCTGCCGCGGTACGACGGAGAAGAAGGAGAGGCGGCCATCCAGGGTGGCGCGCTGGGGTTTAGTGGTGGCGGCACTGCTCCGGGCGGCGGGAGCGGAGCTGATGCGGTGCTCGGCGGGAAGTCGAGCGGGGTGGCGTGCGCGGGCGGCCACTAGGGGAACTCCGACGCGGGTGCGGTTCAGCGCATCCATGGAGGCGCAGAGCTCACCGGCGGAGAACATCGACGATAATGGATTTGATTGTGACGGCGACGGTGGCGTCCGATTGGCCGGAGTTGGCCTGGACGTCGGTCGAGAAAGAGAGGGGTTATCACTGGACGGGCTCGACTCTGACGCTGGCAGTTAGACGACGGTCGATCGGAGGAAAGATCGGCGGAGGCGGAGGGTTGATACTCATCGGAGAAGGAGGCCAAGCGGGGGTCCAGATCTGGCGAGCGCGGTGTCGTCCGCGGCAAGATAAGAGTTTCCCCCTCTCTTCTACTTTACATCTGGTGGTGATGGTGATGAGACTTTGCGGAGATTGGTGGTCACCGGAAGCGGATGGGGCTAGTCGGGTTGATGGTTGCTAAGGTCGGAGTGGCCGCAGCTGTGATGGGTGTCATCGTTGGCGATGGGGATGTGCTGGTGACAGAGACGGGTGGCGGTGATGGTGGTGGGGTGCCTGAAGTACGACGGTGACGGGGATGATGGCAGATTGATGGTCGGGGTGATGGACAGAATAGGTGTTCGGATCAGGATTAGAAGTTGTGTTGTGTCAGGAATGTCCGTCACGGATGGTATTCGTGTCCTGCGAGGCATGGGGGTTGGTCGGTGTCCGGGTTATCGGACATGGAGAAAATAACTGTAATTGTAATGGAATTATAGTGGATGGGAAGAGGGCACGGACACGATGCACTAAATTAGGTTGTGGTGAAAATTATGGAAGAGTACCTCTCCTTTTTATAGGAGGTAGGAATTTCCAGTTGGATAGGGACTAGGGAGGTTTAAATCCCAATGGATAAATCCCTTTAATTTAAATCGATTTAAAATCCAATTCAATATAGATAAAACTTGTCTTTAATTTAAAAGCTATTTAAAATAAGGTCAATAAAATCTTTTCCAATTTAAATCATGATAATTAATTAAACATTAAATCAAACAATATTTCAACTACCATTTTCATGACTAAATAAATATAGTAATAATTAATTTCAAAAATTCATGATAAATACTTAAATATTAAATCGTAAAATAGCTTTTATAATTAACAAAACATATTAATAAACAAATTCCAAATTTCGTAAAATATTCGGAATACATCTCATATAAACCCAAAATTTTCAAATCACTATTTATTTTTAAATGACAAATAAATAACTCTATTATACGCAATAAAAATATTTATCACATTTATTTGAAGTGTACTTTCCAAAAAATTTATAATAAAAAATATTTTTCTAAAATATGTACCTCGACACATATTCTCACTCGTCGAGAAAATACGAAACGTAAATCTCGCAAGCTACGTAAATACAACAAGGCGAACTCGAATACGACGTACAAATACAAAGTACAAAATAAATACAAAAATATAAAAAAATCGTAGTAGAAATTTAGGGGGTTTACATCCTATCCAACTTAAAAGCATTTCTTCCTCGAAATTTAGGAATAGGTAGGGTACAAGAGTTTAACGATAAGAAAGTATGAACAATTCATTTGGCACGGCAAGGAAACGGTGTTTAACATAAATGTGCTATTAGAAAGTCATGAATTCGTTAAATAGGAAAAAAATTTTATGAATATGGTAATAGACGAGGGTCGCTAGCTAAGACAATCACTATAACACAATTCGAGAAATAATAAAGCATTGGGAGGATCAAAGAGAATAACTTAGGGACTTTGGGAGGTATGGCTCCTTGAGAAAATATGGTCGTTTGGGTTTAGGTTTGATTTGAATCATTCTTAAGTCTCAAGAATGATTAGAAAGTCGTAATACTGAATCTAGCGTCACGAGGAGGATGATTAACTCAAGATGAGGTTACAGTCACATCGGTTGGTAACTGGCTAACTATCTTGGCAATAGACAGTAGACAACTAAGAGAATATCAAGTACGGGTGTTTGTCTTTCTAAAAGAGGTGAAAGGCAAAAGAGTTCGAAGAAGACATTATCGAATTCGAATGAGTGGTTCAAAGACGACTGAATAAGTTCCAAAAAATTGCCAAGACAGTAGCGGGTGAGACTCTAGGGCCAAGTTTAACTATGTCTCCATCCTCGTTGAACAATATCCAAAAAGCGAACCAAGTACACTATGGTTGATCAGACAATAATACGTCGATTCTGATTAGACAATGTATTAGTGGGCGCCCATAATTAATATATGCCACGAACAAGCTCGATAAAGAGTAAGCTTGCAAAACTAGACTATAATAGTAACATAAGATAGTCAAAATATAAACAGTGGATGATGAAAAAAGTTAATTAGTCCAAGATCCTTTAAAATCTAAGTCTTGTCCGAAGTTCGGGCCTATACAGTCGGCTTGGTTGACTAGATAAGTTAGGGTCCACTGAATTCTATGGTCCAAGTGAACCTATCAATGTGGTCCACAAAAATGTTGGTTAGGCCGTGAGGTATTCTACCCAACTTACAAGTGTTGAAATAGTAATGTGATGGGACAACGAGTTAAGCAATCAAGATAAGGCACAAAATTGACCATTAAAGGAAATCAAGTAGAACATCATCACATATCGGGTTGAAAGATTTTAATCGAGATTGAGTCCCTATCTGTGGTCGAAAAGTATATCGGTACCATGGTAGGGTTATGATCTAGTCTTTATGACCCGAAAGTCGTGTCAAGAAAATAGAGTACAAGGGGTGTGTTTTAGTGGGACATGATATACCTACATGAAGGTGGGCTTGTCTAGGTCTTGCATGTGAAATTCGTTGGAAGGAAAAGTCTAGTGTTGTGCTCCAAATATCCAAGTCACGGTAAGGCACGCAAAAGATCTAAAAATAAAAAGTGGTAGTTGATGAAGTAATAATTAATGCATACATTTTAAGAGGATCAAGTGGAAGCATAAGGTATAATTAATTAAGGAATCTAGTAAAACAGTTTATGGATGCAGCTTCTAGAGAGAAGATGGTCTCCTAGATGAATACAATCAAGGAACGTTCGACTCATATTTCAAAATTGCAATGGTTAGAGGGTCACGAAGAAAGGTCGGATAAGTCAGGATTGAGATATAATTATATGGTTAGTTAGATGATTAACTACACTTGAGCATATCAATCATAGCCACAGAGAAGATGGCAATTCATAGGATATAGGGTCTATTTCCATGACATGGAAGTTCCTTGAAGTTTTCCTCAAAATCATCTACCAAAATGATCATAACTATTAAAATTTTAAATTATTTCTAATAACCCTTGAGATAACTCTTATCATATCTACAAAGCAATCCGAAACTTAAGCTCAATTTTTTAATCAACTCAAAATCTCATGTCACAATTAAAACCGTACTAATTGTATCAAATTGAATTCCTATTCCAATATGTCCATATATTTTCTAAAACCTTCACAACCAAAACTTATAGTCGTAAAAATCTAAATAATTTTATGACCTAATCAAAAAAATTCTAATCAATTTCAAATAGCCTTTATCTTATCAAATGTACCACATTCTCTAGTCATAACAATATCATAACCTTGAAAAAATCTTCAAGATCTTGAGATAACTCTTAGTATATCCCAATTCATTCTACATACTCATTTTATTCCTTTTACCAAGACTTTTATTATCCATAATTGAAATTTCTAGATCAAAGTGAATTTATAATTCATAATCATAAGACAATTTTAAAAAAAAAAATCAGAGTCAATTTTATATCCTTCAAAATATATTAACCAAACTTTTACTTCAAATTTTAAATCCCCAAAGTTAACAACTTGTAATTTGTAATTCGTAATTCGTACGACTTACCAATTTAAAACCTCAAGCTCTCTAATAAACCGTAAATCATAAACCCTTCACATTCTCTAGTCGTTTACAAAATCATAACTTATAATTTAAAACACTTTAATAAATTCGAGATAAACTCTAACATATCCAAACTTAAACTTAACTGTAAATCATGTGTCATAATTTCAAGATATTTCTCAAATCGGTTTCATATCCCAATAAATCATAAACTATTTTGCAATTTCCAAAAATCATAAATCATAAATTTTGTTTCCTCGATCTGGCTATCCTCTTGTGTATACCCCCTTGTAAAAAAATGAAATTCCAACTATCCTTTGAAGGCGGTAATATGCTACTATCCAACTTGGAATTAACTAATCCTTAAAATCATACTTTTAGGAAAATGTCCTTATAACTCAAATAGACCTTAATGTATACTAATTATCAATGTAATCTTCCTAGCCATGTGTTTAACCTATGAGCATATAATAGTGTAGTCACCTTCCTAACTGTCACTAAAATAAGAGTTCACGGTAAAAAGAGTTCAAGCAGGATGCAATTCAAGGGTGGTAATGAGAGTTCAAAAAATTGAAGCAAGGAAGGAGGTCAAGCTTGTGGATGAGATTTCTAGATACTAATCCTATATTGCAGGCTCACATCGGTACAATTACATAACCGAAGTGACAAACTCGACCTGCATGGGCCACCACAAAAATATGTAACGCCCAGTCCTAAAATAATTAGGACTAGGTACGTATCCATGCCAGCTATATACATACGAAGTATGCTTCAATAAATAGAATCCTCGTATGTATAAATAAGCTGTAAATACAGTAAACCAAGGCTAACTAATCTCATCCATAGAATAAAAGAATAAAAGATGACATATAATCAACTATGAATTGTCATTGGTACATGTAGTTGGGCGGAGACAAATCCACTACCAACTAATTTTAATAGAAAAGAAATATACAAGGAAAGGAACTTGGCAGAGCGAAGGAGATGACGAGCCAAGAGCAATATCTCGAAGAATAAAGCGCAAGTCATGACCTTAGCTAGAGCACCTGCAGAAATCACAAGAGCACACACCTGGAGAGATAACCAGGTCCTCAGAGGGACGTAACATGATATATAAAGTACATGCCACATAACTGAATATATATACTTTGTCATAAATCATAAGTAAAGTAAATATTTCCACTCGTAACAAGATCCAATACCTCATCATCGATACAGTGGACTATCCCTTCAACCAAACAAGGACAAGAGGTAGCACACTATGCCGCGTTGAGACATTGTCCCAAGCTACTAATGGGACGGGGTGATATGACATTTGACGAGGGTTACCTGATCATTCTAATGTGTTTATGTAATAAGAACAAACCTTCAACGCATGGGCACTCGGGCTCAGGAGCAGTAATCTCAGGTATGGCCCCATCAGGATACCAGGGACCTCAAAGCATAACATTCATCGAATGTCAGAGACCAGCAGTAAATTAGGTATCAAGATCCAGGACCATATCTCCCACGGAGATAACCGACAATAGGGAAGTGCATACTTGGCCCATACGTTAAGGAACTGTTCTTCCCACCCAATGCCTAACAGAGTCACATCCATGACTCATATACATCTACTAACTGCTAAGTCTCCTAACATACCTCTATTAGCAGTTAGCCCTAATACATGTACATGGGGGATCAGCCCATACGCAAGAACCACTACATGCTACTCATCTCACACATCCTCGTGGTACAACTGTGTCAAGGTATATGCAATACACTACAAACGGTAGTCTCTTAACTCTAAGTCCACATGCAATCAAAGGATAATAACAAAGTATATCTAATATCACTGAGCAGACAGTAAATCAAGAACGGTAAGAACTGGAAATAAATAAACAGTGATATGTAATAAACTACAAACTGAATATAAATAGTATAATGGCAAGCTATCTTGCCTGGTGTGTCACCTGATGTAGTGCGATGACCTATCATGTCCCAACAGTCCAATAGCCACGATCGAGGCGTAGGGGTCCGAAATCGGGAAGGAAGTAAGGGTACGATTAGTCATAATCAGCTAAGATAGTTGAAGAGAATTTGTGGAAAAGGATACACGTACTAATTTTTGAAAACTACTTTTATAATAAATTTATGTAATTACTTGAAACATATTTTATTAGTAAAATAATTTTAGAGAAATTATTGAAAAATGTTTATTGTATAGTAATTTGAAAATTATGCTTTACTAGTCAAAAATTTATATTAGATAAATAAAACGAATTTAATTGTTTTAGGGCTAGGAACCCCAAAATTTGAAATTATATAGATAACTTTGTATGCATGTAAAATAATAATATATAATCTTCAAAATAATAATTTTAATGATAATAAAAATAACAATGTCATAAACGCTATAGCAAAATACTGTACTGATAACAGCATTTGATAATAATACTATTAATAATAATAATAATAATAATAATAATAATGATAATAATAATAAGAGTAATAATAATAATGATAATAATAATAAACCTAATAATACAATCATACAGCTCATCCCTCCTCCCCAAATTCGACATGAGCGAGGGAGAGAGGAAGTGCAGAACGGGGAGAGAGGAGCGGATCTTGCCAGAGGCGGAGAACGGCGGCGGATGGGTGCCGGAGGAGCTCGGAGGGGCGCTAAGACGGAGATATGGCGACGGATCGATGGTGGATTCGGCTGTCGCGGTACGGAGAAAAAGAAGGAGAGACGGCCATCCGGGGTGGCGTGCTGGGGTTTAGTGGTGGCAGCCCTGCTCCGGGCGGCGGGAGCGGAGCTGATGCGGTGCTCGGCGGGAAGTCGAGCGGGGTGGCGTGCGCAGGCGGCCACTGGGGGAACTCCGGCACGGGTGCGGCTCAACGCGTCCGTGGAGGCTCCGAGCTCACCGGCGGGGAACATCGACAATGATGGATTTGATTGTGTCGGCGACGGTGGTGTCCGATTGGCCGGAGTTGGCCTGGACATCGGTCGAGAAAGAGAGGGGTTATCACTGGGCGGGCTCGGCTCTGACGCTGGCAGTTAGATGGCGGTCGATCGAAGGAAAGATCGGCGGAGGCGGAGGGTTGATACTCATCGGAGAAGGAGGCCAGGCGGGGGTCCAGATCTAGCTAGCGCGGTAGCTAGAGTGGGGGATCTGGTCGCCGGAGGAGGCGCCGGGGGCGCGCAGTAGCGCGGAGTAGTCCGCGACAAGGTAAGAGTTTCATCCTCTCTTCTACTTTACATCTGGTGGTGATGGCGATGAGACTTTGCGGAGATTGGTGGTCGCCGGGAGCGGATGGGGTTAGTCGGGTTGATGGTTGTTGCGGTCGGAGTGGCCGCAGCGGTGATAGGTGTCGTCGTTGGCGATGGGGATGTGCTTGTGACGGAGACGGGTGGCGGTGATGGTGGTGGGATGCCTGAAGTACGGCGACGACGGGGATGATGGCAGATTGATGGTCGGGGTGATGGACAGAAAAGGTGTTCGGATTAGGATTAGAAGTTTTATTGTGTCGGGAATGTCCGTCACGGATGGTATTCGTGTCCTACGAGGCACGGGGGTTGTTCGGTGTTTGGATTATCGGACATGGAGAAAATAACTGTAATTGTAATGGAATTATATTGGATAGGAAGGGGGCACGGACACGATGCACTAAATTAGGTTGTGGTGAAAATTATGGAAGAGTACCTCTCCCTTTTATAGGAGGTGGGAATTTCTAGTTGGATAGGGACTAGGGAGGTTTAAATCCCAATGGATAAATCCCTTTAATTTAAATCGATTTAAAATCCAATTCAATATAGATAAAACTTGTCTTTAATTTAAAAGCTATTTAAAATAAGGTCAATAAAATCTTTTCCAATTTAAGTCATGATAATTAATTAAATATTAAATCAAACAATATTTCAACTACCATTTTCATGACTAAATAAATATAGTAATAATTAATTTCAAAAATTCATGATAAATACTTAAATATTAAATCGTAAAATAGCTTTTATAATTAACAAAACATATTAATAAACAAATTCCAAATTTCGTAAAATATTCGGAATACATCTCATATAAACCCAAAATTTCCAAATCACTATTTATTTTTAAATGACAAATAAATAACTCTTTTATACGCAATAAAAATATTTATCACATTTATTTGAACGTGTACTTTCAAAAAAATTTATAATAAAAAATGTTTTTCTAAATATGTACCTTGACACATATTCGTACTCGTCGAGAAAATACGAAACGCAAATCTCGCACGCTACGCAAATACAACAAGGCGAACTCGTATACGACGTAGAGATACAAAGTACAAATAAATACAAAAATATAAAAAAATTTGTAGTAGAAATTTAGGGGGTTTATACCATGTACGACTGATATGAATATATGTCTGAACTGGTGTCGCGGAGTCCTATTAGAGTAAAACAGGTTATAAAGTACTCAAATTGTAATAATGGAAATCTATAATATGAACTACGTAATTCTAAGTCAAACTAGGTCAAGGCAAGTCAAACAAAGTCAAGCAAAGTCGATTTAAGTCAAAGGTTGACTTACAGTTGACTTTTGGTCAAATGGTCAACTCTGGTCATCCCTGGTCAACTCATAGTCCACTCTAGGTCAACTAGGTCAATGGTTGACTCACAGTTGACTTTTGGTCAACTTGTCAACTATGGTCAAGTTTTGGTCAATTTTAGGCTAAAGTTGACTTTTGGTTGACTTTTAGTCAAAACAGTCAACCATGGTCAAACGGGATCAACCATAAGTCATTTACCCTATTCCTAACCATTACCAACCAAGCTATCATATTTTTTTAACCCTATCTTAAACATGTTAAACTCATATTTTAGTTATAGGTATTACCTTAACTCTTATCCCATTACCCTACCAAGGTAAACTCGTTACCTTAGCCTCTAACCCATACCCTTGCCTACATTACCCTCACCCTATTTATCCTTCAATACCCTACTAAGGTGTTCTAACACTCTACCCTCGTATCTCAATACCATATCTTGGTATCTTGATACCTTACCTTGGTTATAAGGTAAACTCATTTACCTTGAAGGTAAAGGTAAATCTCATTTACCTTGAGATACTAACTTGAGTATCCTACGATACCCACTATTCTAAGACCCCACTCTTAGTATCCTAAGATACTAAGATAGGATACTAACTATCTATAGGTTTTCAACATCTAGACGCTAGTTAATACTAACATATCATAGGTATCTAACATATCAAAATCTAACCAATACCTCAACTAACAACATTCTAACATATAACTTCTAACCATCTATTCTAACTTAGAAACCTAACACAACTAACAACCACTAACTAATATCTAACCATAACATATATGTATATATATCCATCTCTAACTCTAAGAAACTAACATATGTCATCTCTAACTAACAATAACATAGACTAACACAACTAACTATCTAACTTATATAAGATATCACTATCTAACTTCTAAGATACCTCTAACCTCTAAATAGATTCTAACATAACCGCTAACATACTAACATATCCATACATACAACATCTAAATTTCTCTCCACTTCAATACTAACACACACACAAACACATATACCAAATCCACCTCCCTCTCTTCTAACACACCCACACACATCTATAGACAAACACACTACCACTCAACCAAAACACAAATCACTCAACTAACCACACTAGTCTCAAGCCAAATAGGATGGCATGATCCTCCCAACTCTCTCACCTTCGTAACACACACACTACACTACCTTCTATACAATATCAAATACATACTAGCACATATCCTCTATCAATCTCACTTCTCTCCACTAACCACACATATCCTTATCTCATTCAAACACACATACTATACTAACATATATTACATAACAATAATATATATACACATATATGTACCATATCATACATATTCTTGACAACCCATGATACCTATATTCATATGATATTCATACTAAATAGGCCCATAGGTTACACAAAATGCCTATGTCGTATAGTCACTCTTCTGCTTAAAATCAATACTATACCAATTGGGCCTTCACTAAATTCTAGGATTAAAGTATGTTTTAGTCCTTCGTATTATCTTTCCGAAACTTCAAATGGATCGCATTTTCGTGTCCGGAAGCTCCCAAAATCGCAAAAACACCGAAACGTATTAATCTTTCACACAGCTAACACTCAAATAGTTCTACAGAAAGTTCTAGAACGATTTTGGTTTATTAAATATATATTTGGAAAGCTAACTTTGATACG
This sequence comes from Iris pallida, assembly GCA_029216955.1. NCBI lineage: Eukaryota > Viridiplantae > Streptophyta > Magnoliopsida > Asparagales > Iridaceae > Iris > Iris pallida. Next base: position 64,276,613 of record JANAVB010025196.1, read on the forward strand.
GTTCTTTTAAAAAAATGGGAGATAAATCGGAGTTCTAAGCTAAAAGTTATGATATTTCTAAGTTGCTCTGGCTACTAAAAACGTGGATAAAAATTATGACGAATTTAGATTATTTTGGACAAAAGAAACACATGTAGGCCAAGATACTTGGATACCAACATAGGTATCCAAATAAAACTCATTTTAACCATCCTAACTAACATCAATCCACTCTCTAACCATTTCAAAACCGAATTTAAATATCTATTTAAACTATTATCATACATACATACACATGGGGTGTCCTAATTTTGGATCTATCAAGTAGGACACAAGACACATATCTAAAATCCTCAAGAGAGCTCTAAATGGCCTCAAATTTGAATCTAAATGGGGTACATGCATGGAGATGGATCCTATGGATTCAAAACTTAATAATATATATAGGAAATCAATTTAGCGGGTTGGTTTTACCTATTGGGAGTGAAATCCCAATGATTTTCCCAAGGACACGGCTCCGACATGAAGATCTTCCAAAAAGGACACTCTTTCTTGCACTTTGCTCCAAATCTTTGCTAGCACCCTCCCTTGGTAGTATGAGAAGGTTGGATGAAAGTTTTGGTGGAGGGATGTAAGGATTTGGAGATCAAATCAAAGAGGGAAGCTCTCTAATTTGGTGAATAACACTTAGGGTTCTATGTAGAGGTAAAAAGAGGCAAGGATTTTCTTAAGGATTCTTTATAGGATGGAAGGGAGCGCTTGATGGCTGGTCATTAGATGAATTAGGATTAGTTTTGTAACACCCAGTTTTCTGAAATTGGGTATTTTTGAAAATTTATTATTTTATTATTTAAATATGGAGTTATAGTCATGATATGATTTTTGGTGATTTTAGATTGATTAAAACTATTTTGTTAAGTCATGACTTATGACTTTGTGATTTTGACTAGTGTAACTATAGTGTAACCCTATAGATTATGTGACCTAGAGACTAACCATGACCATATGAGCTTAACCATGTGATTAGGATGTCAAATTATCCCTTTTTGATCAAAAGGGTATTTTGGTAATTTTCTAGAATTTTTTTAGAATTAATGTGATTTATTAGGTGAATAGTGTCATGTTAGTTACTAACCTAGTTTAGCCTTAATCTAGATGTTAGTCATGACCTAGAGACTAAGTTAGAGGGTTTAACTAAAGTAATGTTAAGCCTATAGAATATCTAGATATTTCCATTTAGAAAATATCTCATTTAGATATTTACCTTGATTTTAGTAAAATATCAAACCTTTACCCTTAAAGTCCTTGCCTTCTCCCTTAAGCAAGGCCATAGGACACCCCCCCCCCCCCCCTTGCTTGGTCGGCCAAGGAGACCCCCTTGGCTGCCATGACATGCCCCCCCCCTATATGTACACCCCCACCTTCACAAACCTTCATTTTCAATACCTAGTTTTTCCTCTACCTTCACCACTTCATAACTTAGTCATTTTAGCTCCAAATTGGACCAAACTTGTTCCATTGGAACCCCCTACACTTGAGGATGCTAAGGGAGGCTTAGTAGCAAGGTTGCACAAGGATTTGGACACCCCAAGGTGAAGAAGAAACCCCCCCCCCCTTGAAGTGGTTTACATTGATTTTGGCCAAATAGGTAAAGTGCCCTAAACCCTACTAAAATAGTGATTTCTCTTCATGGTTGCATGCATTAGGATACCATGGTCATGTAGGTCAAGTTTGGTAGGATTTTGATATGGTTTGGTGTCCGTATCGGACACGTATCTAGGTTTTAATTAGGGTGTTTGGTGAAATGCCACTTAGGAATTAATGTTCTGTTTTTGTAAAACAAATTATATATTTGGGTAGCCCTAGATGGGTAGGACACATTTTCCTAGGTCTGAGCACAAAACAGGACACTGTTCGTGTCCAAATCGGACACGAACTCACTGGGTTTACACTCACTGACACACACTGTTTACACTGGAAACACGTAGGTGTTTGACACCTTGTTTCGTATCCACACATGTTGTGGACACGATGCAGTGACACGGACACGAACCTAGACCCTAGGCCGACCCACTGACACGAGCACGTGGCCCCACGTGCCACGTGTGAGGCACACGAGGCCCCGTCCTCACTGCACGACACGTGCACGAGCCACTGTGTAGCTCCCCTGCTACTCGGGGCTCCTAGCGGACACGACACGCGACGTGGACACTTGAAACTTGGTCTGAGGGTCGGGGCAGTGTCTGACACACCCCTCCCAAAGTTTCAGACACGCTGGTGTCGTGTCGAGGGAGAAAATCCACTCGCACTGATCACACACTGTTCTGACACGCACACAGAACACGCACTGATACGTGCGTGTAACTCGGACACGGACACACTTGGACACGAATTAGGTTTTGGGATACCTAGTAGACCCCTAGGCGAACCTACCCCTAGGTGCACGAGATCCCACGTGTCCTGTGTCGTGAGTACGAGACACAGGAACTCTAGCCTGACACAGCCCTAAAATTTTACCCGATTCTGTATTTTGACCCACGGACACGTTGTGTCGTGTCGTGGTCGTGTCTAAGGCACCTAGGACACTAGAAGACACCTAACCCTAGGTTTACCAACCACCCATTTGGGATCTTAGCAATGTTTAGGGTTTCAAATTCGAAATACCCCCATTCTCTGTTCTCAGTTTCTGTAATCCCATTTTCTCTGTATTTTTCCAGTTTTTATTTTGGTTTTTGATTTGATTTTAATCAATGTATACATGTGTATTTGTGTATTTTATACTGTATATGTATAGTATATATGTAGATGTGTGTGTGTGTCAAGTTTCATAGTATATAGAGGTGTGTATAGGTGTGTGTGAGTATATATACATGTATGTGTAATATATACACTGTGTGTATATATTCAGTGTGTGTGTGTGTGACTGTGCTCAGTTTCTGAACTGAGTTCAGTCCTAAACACCCAACCCTAACCTCAGTCCCTAACCCTAAACACAACCCTAACCCTAATCACTCTCTCACTTTATCACTCTCTCTATATATAAGTCTATGTATATATATAAGTATATGTATATATATATGTTATATATATATATAGTTGATATGATATATATATATGTATGATACCTTGTATAGGCTAGGTTTACATAGAAACCTATAAGTGATATTAGCCTATGGTTTTGATCTATTAGCCTATGGCATTAGGCCTAACCCTAATTAAACCTTGACCATGACCTAGTTAGCTAGTTGACCCTACTTTGACTGAGTATTGACCAAAGTCGACTATAAGTCAACCTTGACCTAATTGACTTAGAATGGACTTAGATGGTTTCTAAATGACTTGGTAACCTAGTTTGACTAAACCCTAGACTATGGACTAGTTGGTTTAGGTTTTGACCTATTATTGAGTAGTTGTGATTTAAAGTTATATGGGTAGTCCTAAGTAGAATGAAGATATGTATGGGGTTAAGTAGGATACTTAGAGTTAAGTCTTAATTTGAGTTAGAGTATGGTTTAGCTTGGTTATAGGATAAGTTTGGATTGTATTATGTATATTATATGTGATGTACTTGTATAGGAGATTGGTTATATCTTAGCCTTATAGTATGGTATCATAGGTATCCTAAGACAGGTTAGCCTATGGTTATGAGTTACCTTATAGAGTTGACTTAGATGATTGACCCTTGACCTAATCACCTAGATGATTAGTCTATGTTGACCAGAACCTTGATTAGCCTAAGTTTGACCTAGAATTGGTTTAGCTTGACCACATTGAATAGTGTTTGACTAGTTTGACTAGAATGTTGACCAGGAGTTGACTTTAACCTAGATTGGACTAGTTTAAACTTGTTTGACCTAGTTTGACCTTGTATGACTTAGTTTGACTTTTTGTGACCTGATATGACTTGATATGGCTTAGTTGACTATGGAGTTGACCAAGTTTGACTTTGACCTAGATTGGCTTAGAAATCATGTAGATTGTATTAGTTCTTTCATTTATTTTCACATTAGACATATCATAATTGTATTTCCCTATTTTAGGACATTGTGACCCTGGTACAGACATCTGATATTACACTACTCTTTCCAGAGTGTCAGACGAGTACATTCTCTGATAGATCTTTCATTACTTGTCATTTACTGTATTTCAGTTCTAGATAGCTATATATGATTCTCTGTACATGCGACACTCATTTATTCATGTCTGGCCTCTATATCTGGAATCACTACTGGCATCACCCTACTGGAATCATTTCTGGAATCATTGGCTGGACTCATACTGGTTGTAGTGTTGGATTATGGATTCATTTGTGGGCGGGGAAATACTTGAGTAGACATGTGAACATACCTAAAATCTGGAACCACCTCCCTTGGAACTATTCTGGAATGCTAGCCATCCCACACTTGGCCGAGTGTGCGATGTGCCTGATTACCCCTAGCCGTTTACATGTTGATCTCAGTATTTTAAAACACACAGTTAGAGTATAGGCTGGACTTACCCTGGAATCATGGATCACTTCTGGACTCATTTTACTGGACTCATCTTGTACTGGAATCATCTAGTATTGGATTATATGGACTGGACTCACACTGGGATTACATTTTATACTGTCTGGACTTATACCATGTTATTCTAGTTCAGCTAGTTTACTACAGTCTTCTTTGCCATGTTTTCTTCTCTTGTTAGTTACTTTACTTTCCTTGTACCCTCACTATTTCTCTACATCATTATCTGTATAAAACTGCCATGCTCATCTGTATAACTGTCTAAAAACTGCTTTATAGTCTTTGTCATTTACTTGGGATTTCTAGATGAGATGTGCTCGTTCCTGTCCTGATTGGACCTGTTGAAAATATTACAGATGATACTCCTGACGACACATGCCCTTCTTACCATGGACCTGGCGAGGGATTAGCTACCTTGGGTTCCGACTCTCAGGAGTGATTCAGGAGTTTAGCTAGTAGACTTACTTAGCTTTCATATTTTGAGCTTGTTGTATTAAACTTGAGATATCGAGTTGTATTAGAGTTGTTTGAGATATTGTTGTTATTATTTCAGTAGTTTAAATTTCTGTTGTTGTTAGTTGGTATCTAGATTTCTGTGTTATCTTATCGTGCTTAGATTGTGATTGAGTATATCATATCTTTTACTTGTCTTCCTTTCGGAGTTGAGATCTTGGCTAGTACATTATATACACTGCATGAGATTAGTTAGCAACCTAGGACAGCGTTCTACCGCCGATACTGCGGTGTAGGCTGGACGTACCCACTTCTCGTGCCCTTACACAGGGTGCGGGTCGTGACACGTTTTAGTGCTGGCCCATGCAGGTCGAGAGTCGCATTTGTGCGATTTCGTAGTAGCACGACGACTTAGTTGTACTGCTACGAGCCTGCGAAAGAATATAGGAATTAAGGTATTAGGATGAGAGTATACTCAATCACTGTTAGGATTTCATGAGAGATTCCGGGACGACCCTTGAGAATCTTATTTTGAACTTCGATATTGAAAACCCTTTTCCTCTTGTTTTAATTCACCCTCACTCCTTGATGTTTAAGGGGTCTTGGACTATTTAACCTTATTCATCATTACCTCCCTTATATTTGACCTTCTTTACTGCTAATTTAGCCTTAGTTTTGCAAGCTTATATTTTATCGAGCTTGATCACGACATATTTTATTGGGGGCTAGTACCCACTAACATATTGTCTAATCAGGGCCGGTGCATGATGGTCTGATCAACCTATTGCACTTTGGTTCGCTTTCATATATTATTCTACATGGATGGAGCCACTTGCAGGTTCTGTTCTTTCAAATCCATTCCCATCTTGTTGTGTGATTCCATTAGTACCTGTCAGGATATGCTTGTGATATGCTAGATAGCATAGTTACCCTTTTTGAGACTGTAGAATCGTGACCAGTAGGACTATGATTGCATGTCATCTTTTGACTTTGATTGACTGGGGGTGTGACCTAGGAGGAGTACGACCATCTTAATTTCGAGGACGAAATTCTTCTAAGGTGGGTAGACTTGTAACACCCAGTTTTCTGAAATTGGGTATTTTTGAAAATTTATTATTTTATTATTTAAATATGGAGTTATAGTCATGATATGATTTTTGGTGATTTTAGATTGATTAAAACTATTTTGTTAAGTCATGACTTATGACTTTGTGATTTTGACTAGTGTAACTATAGTGTAACCCTATAGATTATGTGACCTAGAGACTAACCATGACCATATGAGCTTAACCATGTGATTAGGATGTCAAATTATCCCTTTTTGATCAAAAGGGTATTTTGGTAATTTTCTAGAATTTTTTTAGAATTAATGTGATTTATTAGGTGAATAGTGTCATGTTAGTTACTAACCTAGTTTAGCCTTAATCTAGATGTTAGTCATGACCTAGAGACTAAGTTAGAGGGTTTAACTAAAGTAATGTTAAGCCTATAGAATATCTAGATATTTCCATTTAGAAAATATCTCATTTAGATATTTACCTTGATTTTAGTAAAATATCAAACCTTTACCCTTAAAGTCCTTGCCTTCTCCCTTAAGCAAGGCCATAGGACACCCCCCCCCCCCCCCCTTGCTTGGTCGGCCAAGGAGACCCCCTTGGCTGCCATGACATGCCCCCCCCTATATGTACACCCCCACCTTCACAAACCTTTATTTTCAATACCTAGTTTTTCCTCTACCTTCACCACTTCATAACTTAGTCATTTTAGCTCCAAATTGGACCAAACTTGTTCCATTGGAACCCCCTACACTTGAGGATGCTAAGGGAGGCTTAGTAGCAAGGTTGCACAAGGATTTGGACACCCCAAGGTGAAGAAGAAACCCCCCCCCTTGAAGTGGTTTACATTGATTTTGGCCAAATAGGTAAAGTGCCCTAAACCCTACTAAAATAGTGATTTCTCTTCATGGTTGCATGCATTAGGATACCATGGTCATGTAGGTCAAGTTTGGTAGGATTTTGATATGGTTTGGTGTCCGTATCGGACACGTATCTAGGTTTTAATTAGGGTGTTTGGTGAAATGCCACTTAGGAATTAATGTTCTGTTTTTGTAAAACAAATTATATATTTGGGTAGCCCTAGATGGGTAGGACACATTTTCCTAGGTCTGAGCACAAAACAGGACACTGTTCGTGTCCAAATCGGACACGAACTCACTGGGTTTACACTCACTGACACACACTGTTTACACTGGAAACACGTAGGTGTTTGACACCTTGTTTCGTATCCACACATGTTGTGGACACGATGCAGTGACACGGACACGAACCTAGACCCTAGGCCGACCCACTGACACGAGCACGTGGCCCCATGTGCCACGTGTGAGGCACACGAGGCCCCGTCCTCACTGCACGACACGTGCACGAGCCACTGTGTAGCTCCCCTGCTACTCGGGGCTCCTAGCGGACACGACACGCGACGTGGACACTTGAAACTTGGTCTGAGGGTCGGGGCAGTGTCTGACACACCCCTCCCAAAGTTTCAGACACGCTGGTGTCGTGTCGAGGGAGAAAATCCACTCGCACTGATCACACACTGTTCTGACACGCACACAGAACACGCACTGATACGTGCGTGTAACTCGGACACGGACACACTTGGACACGAATTAGGTTTTGGGATACCTAGTAGACCCCTAGGCGAACCTACCCCTAGGTGCACGAGATCCCACGTGTCCTGTGTCGTGAGTACGAGACACAGGAACTCTAGCCTGACACAGCCCTAAAATTTTACCCGATTCTGTATTTTGACCCACGGACACGTTGTGTCGTGTCGTGGTCGTGTCTAAGGCACCTAGGACACTAGAAGACACCTAACCCTAGGTTTACCAACCACCCATTTGGGATCTTAGCAATGTTTAGGGTTTCAAATTCGAAATACCCCCATTCTCTGTTCTCAGTTTCTGTAATTCCATTTTCTCTGTATTTTTCCAGTTTTTATTTTGGTTTTTGATTTGATTTTAATCAATGTATACATGTGTATTTGTGTATTTTATACTGTATATGTATAGTATATATGTAGATGTGTGTGTGTGTCAAGTTTCATAGTATATAGAGGTGTGTATAGGTGTGTGTGAGTATATATACATGTATGTGTAATATATACACTGTGTGTATATATTCAGTGTGTGTGTGTGTGACTGTGCTCAGTTTCTGAACTGAGTTCAGTCCTAAACACCCAACCCTAACCTCAGTCCCTAACCCTAAACACAACCCTAACCCTAATCACTCTCTCACTTTATCACTCTCTCTATATATAAGTCTATGTATATATATAAGTATATGTATATATATGTTATATATATATATAGTTGATATGATATATATATATGTATGATACCTTGTATAGGCTAGGTTTACATAGAAACCTATAAGTGATATTAGCCTATGGTTTTGATCTATTAGCCTATGGCATTAGGCCTAACCCTAATTAAACCTTGACCATGACCTAGTTAGCTAGTTGACCCTACTTTGACTGAGTATTGACCAAAGTCGACTATAAGTCAACCTTGACCTAATTGACTTAGAATGGACTTAGATGGTTTCTAAATGACTTGGTAACCTAGTTTGACTAAACCCTAGACTATGGACTAGTTGGTTTAGGTTTTGACCTATTATTGAGTAGTTGTGATTTAAAGTTATATGGGTAGTCCTAAGTAGAATGAAGATATGTATGGGGTTAAGTAGGATACTTAGAGTTAAGTCTTAATTTGAGTTAGAGTATGGTTTAGCTTGGTTATAGGATAAGTTTGGATTGTATTATGTATATTATATGTGATGTACTTGTATAGGAGATTGGTTATATCTTAGCCTTATAGTATGGTATCATAGGTATCCTAAGACAGGTTAGCCTATGGTTATGAGTTACCTTATAGAGTTGACTTAGATGATTGACCCTTGACCTAATCACCTAGATGATTAGTCTATGTTGACCAGAACCTTGATTAGCCTAAGTTTGACCTAGAATTGGTTTAGCTTGACCACATTGAATAGTGTTTGACTAGTTTGACTAGAATGTTGACCAGGAGTTGACTTTAACCTAGATTGGACTAGTTTAAACTTGTTTGACCTAGTTTGACCTTGTATGACTTAGTTTGACTTTCTGTGACCTGATATGACTTGATATGGCTTAGTTGACTATGGAGTTGACCAAGTTTGACTTTGACCTAGATTGGCTTAGAAATCATGTAGATTGCATTAGTTCTTTCATTTATTTTCACATTAGACATATCATAATTGTATTTCCCTATTTTAGGACATTGTGACCCTGGTACAGACATCTGATATTACACTACTCTTTCCAGAGTGTCAGGCGAGTACATTCTCTGATAGATCTTTCATTACTTGTCATTTACTGTATTTCAGTTCTAGATAGCTATATATGATTCTCTGTACATGCGACACTCATTTATTCATGTCTGGCCTCTATATCTGGAATCACTACTGGCATCACCCTACTGGAATCATTTCTGGAATCATTGGCTGGACTCATACTGGTTGTAGTGTTGGATTATGGATTCATTTGTGGGCGGGGAAATACTTGAGTAGACATGTGAACATACCTAAAATCTGGAACCACCTCCCTTGGAACTATTCTGGAATGCTAGCCATCCCACACTTGGCCGAGTGTGCGATGTGCCTGATTACCCCTAGCCGTTTACATGTTGATCTCAGTATTTTAAAACACACAGTTAGAGTATAGGCTGGACTTACCCTGGAATCATGGATCACTTCTGGACTCATTTTACTGGACTCATCTTGTACTGGAATCATCTAGTATTGGATTATATGGACTGGACTCACACTGGGATTACATTTTATACTGTCTGGACTTATACCATGTTATTCTAGTTCAGCTAGTTTACTACAGTCTTCTTTGCCATGTTTTCTTCTCTTGTTAGTTACTTTACTTTCCTTGTACCCTCACTATTTCTCTACATCATTATCTGTATAAAACTGCCATGCTCATCTGTATAACTGTCTAAAAACTGCTTTATAGTCTTTGTCATTTACTTGGGATTTCTAGATGAGATGTGCTCGTTCCTGTCCTGATTGGACCTGTTGAAAATATTACAGATGATACTCCTGACGACACATGCCCTTCTTACCATGGACCTGGCGAGGGATTAGCTACCTTGGGTTCCGACTCTCAGGAGTGATTCAGGAGTTTAGCTAGTAGACTTACTTAGCTTTCATATTTTGAGCTTGTTGTATTAAACTTGAGATATCGAGTTGTATTAGAGTTGTTTGAGATATTGTTGTTATTATTTCAGTAGTTTAAATTTCTGTTGTTGTTAGTTGGTATCTAGATTTCTGTGTTATCTTATCGTGCTTAGATTGTGATTGAGTATATCATATCTTTTACTTGTCTTCCTTTCGGAGTTGAGATCTTGGCTAGTACATTATATACACTGCATGAGATTAGTTAGCAACCTAGGACAGCGTTCTACCGCCGATACTGCGGTGTAGGCTGGACGTACCCACTTCTCGTGCCCTTACACAGGGTGCGGGTCGTGACAAGTTTTACATGTAGATGAGTGGCTAGGGATTGTCCACCCAATTCTAAGCCTTCATATTGGTTCAATTAGTCCTAAGGCCTTCTTTTTCACAAATATCCTAAGGGGTAAATATCCTACTTAGAAATATCTAGATATTACTAACCTTGGCACTTAGTAGGAATGTTCTAACTATGATTCTAACCTCAAGACTATTCGAGATTAGGTTAAGCTTCTAGGTTAGTCTCTAACAATTCAATTAGCACAATATTAATTAATCAAAATTTATTTTCATTAATAAGCCAAAAATGACCAAAATACCCTTAGGCTAAAAAGTAGTAATTAGTCATCCTAATTACATGACTAGGCTCTCTTGGTCAGGGTTAGTCTCTAGGCTTAGCAAAACTAGGGTTTAACTAGTTAACCATCAAAATCATAATTCAATATTTTAAATAGTTTTAAATTAATTAAAAATCACCAAAAATTACAATATAATATAAATATTATTATTAAATGATTATAATTACAAAAGTTCAAAATTTACCCTTATTTCTGAAAACTGGGGTTGACAAAGAATGCTGGTGCCACACACCAATGAGCTATGAGCACCATCTTCCGTCAATACCTTCGCAAGACAGTCGAATGCTATGTTGATGATATCACCGTCAAGAGCCGTCTTAGGGGTGATCACCTACGAGACCTGAAGATAGTCTTCGACCTTATGTTGGCGCATCAGCTTAAAATGAACCCGGCTAAATCTTTTCTTGGGGTCTCTAGTGGAAAGTTCTTGGGCTTCATCATCACTGCCAAAGGCATTCATGTCGACCCCAAAATGACTAAAGCTATCCTTGACATGGACCCTCCGAAGAACCTCAGAGAACTTCGAGGTCTACAAGGACGACTCGCCTACATCCGGAGGTTTATCACAAACCTTTTCGGAAAATGTCAACCCTTCACTAAGCTTATGAAGAAGGGAGTTTCTTACGTCTGGACGGAAGAATGTTCGAAAGCTTTCGACGACATCAAAGCGGATCTGATAAGTCCCCCGGTCCTGGTGGCACCCGTCGCAAACAAACCATCTTGCTTTATGTCCGAGCAATGGACCATTCTCTTGGCGCTTTGTTGGCCCAGAACAACGAAGCAGTCTATGAGCAGGCCATTTACTACCTCAGCAGGACAATGGTTGAGGCTGAACACCGGTACAACCCCGTGGAAAAAGAGTGTCTGGTCTTGGTGTTCGCCATCCAGAAGACTCGCCACTATGTTTCGGGACAAATAATCTATGTCATCTCCCGAGTCAATCCACTCAGAATTCTTATGACAAAACCAGGAGTGCTAAACTCTCGGTTGGCTATATGGGCGATATTATTGACACCATATGACATGGTATTCGTACCACAAAAGGCTGTCAAGGGCCAAGCATTGGCCGACTTTCTAGCCGCGCACCAAATCCCGGAATCATCCAGACTCTACGAAAGTATCCCCAATGAGGTGCAAGAAGCAAACATTACCGAAGAAAGCCCAGTCTGACGGATGTTCTTCGATGGTGCTTCCAGAACAGGCCCCAAAGGCCAGATTATCGCATGAGTGGGAGTGGTCTTAATCTCTTCCGACAAGTTGGTCATCCAGCGCGCTTATTCTCTTTCAGAGCCATGCTCTAACAATGTTACGGAGTACAACGCTCTCATCATGGGGCTTCAGTTAGCAAGACAGTTGGGGGTGGACTACCTCGAATTTTATGGCGACTCAAAGCCCGTCGTCAATTAAATCCGGGGACAGTATGAAGTCCGCTATGAAGACCTCATCCCCTTTCATAAAGCAGCATTGGACATCATCTCAACCTTCGCAAAATTCTTTATAGAGCATGTGCCTCGGCTGCAAAACTTGGAAGCCGATGCTCTGGCCGGCCTCGCAGCCTCATTGGCTGCACCCGTCGGGACTCAACACATCGTTACGGTGACGGGTCGGGACTTTGCTTGCCCCATAAATAATCTGCGCATACAAACAACTCATGCCATGGCCACAGACCCTGGCATCAATGTCAAAGACTGGAGATTCCCATTTATCGACTTTGCCATCTACAGAATCCTCCCGGAAGACCCAAAGGAGGCAGTCTCAGTCAGAAGGCGCTCCCTCCATTTCTATTACGATACAGCCTCCAAAATGTTGTACCGGCGCTCCTACGATGGACTTCTCCGATGTCTATCTAACGAAGAAGCCGCCGAAGCTCTTCGAGAAGCTCATGACGGAACGTGGGGAGCTCATCAACCAGGTCCTAAGCTACATGACCGACTTCGACGCATGGGCTATTACTGGCCCACCATGATGGCTGACATTGTCGAGTATGCAAAAAAGTGTCGTGTCTGTCAGTTGTACGCCGACTTCATCCACAAACCGTCAGAGCCTCTATACCCGACGGCTGCCTCTTGGCCATTTGAAGCCTAGGGCATGGATATAGTGGGGCCTATTACCCCTCCTTCGTCAAGGGGATACCGCTTTATCCTGGCAATCACCGACTATTTCTCTAAATGGGCGAAAGTAGTACCTCTCACAGAGGTGAAAAGCTCAAGAGTGATCAGTTTCATCAAGCATCACGTCATCCACCTTTTTGGGTTACCTGGAAGGATTATCCACGACAATGGCCCACAATTCATCAGCCATGTGTTCAGTAGATTCTGCGACAAGAACCGTATTCAAAACGTGGCATCAACTGCTTACAATCTGGTAGAAAACGGATTAGCTGAAGCTTTTAATAAGACCATCGTCAAGCTACTCAAAAAGGTCGTGTCATCCAATAAGTGCGGCTGGGACGAAAAACTCGGCGAATGCCTTTGGGCCTATCGTACAATAGTATGGACCCCGACGGGCAACACACCATTCTCCATGGTTTACGGGAGCGAAACAGTGCTACCGCTCGAGATCCAAATCCCCTCACTCCGAGTGGCGATCACAAATCAGTTGACGGAAGAGGACAATCAACGTCGCCATCTGTAAGAGTTGGAAGCGCTGGACGAAAAATGCCTCTTGGCTCAACAGCGCATTAAACTTTATCAAGCCCGTATATCAGAGACTTTCAACAAAAGAGTCCGATAGAGGACTTTCCAAGTGGGCGACCTGGTTCTGGCAGTCAGAAGACCGATGGTGATGACTCACAAAACACCGGAAAAGTTCGAACCCAAATGAAAAGGACCCTTCATCATAGAGACGGTATACTCAAACGGTGCTTATCGTCTCGCTCAAGCTAATAAAGACTTGTTCATGATGCCTATCAACGACAAGTTCCTAAAAAAATACTATTCTTAACCTCCATCAAGAATGTACTGCCTCTCCCCAGAGAGAGGACTAGTAAACTTGACCAAACCAGGTTCACACCCCTTCTTTTGACAAATCATATGCTTCTGGAACCCAGCTGTTTCGTTGCATTCTATCCCCATTAGAGGAACAACCACGTCCACATTACCTCTGAGTTGCTTCTCTACACCTTATCAAGCAGGATCCTGCACCGTGCAAGATCATGCTTAAAGGCAATGTTTACCACGTCCACATTACCTCTGACTAAACATTCCGCACAATAATTACTGTTTTGTTGTACTATAGAACGTCCACATCCATATTACCTCTAAGTTGTTCTATAAAATCCTACAGAGTTCACCCCTACCATGTCCCTGTTACCTCTGAGTAGGAAAACTCCACCATTTTAGCCCATATTTACCATGTCTACCTCACCTCTGAGTAAATATGTCGGCCCCTCTCTCAACTTATTATCCGTACCTAACACCAAGGTATGCCAAGGGTGATAAGTCTACACAAAAATTACCCTATATTCACCACGTCCATATTACCTCTGAGTGAATGTGTCAGTTTTCTCCGTGAGTAACTTATTATCTGCACCCAGAAACCAAGGTGCGTAATAGATAATGGGGCCACAAAAATCACAAGAAATGAACAAAATAGAAAGTTCTTTTCATTTCTCTTCAGTTAAAATAGAAAACAAAAGAGTACATCAATGTTTGAAAAGAAATAAATTACATCTTCAGGTTTCTTCAGATCTCAGAAACACTAAGACAAAATAGGGACATCGACTTTTCCTGAAAACGATGATTGCAAGGCAAATTACGAATCCTCACAACTAGGGATCGTAGTTGCATTGAGGCATGTACCATTCCCTCAGCCACTTTGCATACGAAGGCTCAATCTGGTTGAGGTCTTCCGCAGGAGGGTCAGTCCCGATGCTGCTACTCTCTCACGGTGGCTCTGCCTTAACGTCAACCTTGGGAGCAGTCTCTTCCTTAATGGTCATCGATTCTTCCTTGACCTCGACCTTCGGTAACGCCTCCTCTTTAACGGTCACCGGCTCTTGCTTGATAAGAGGAGGCGGTATCTCTTCACTCACGAAAGCCTCTGCCTTTGGCATGGATACTGCAACAGAGTCAAAGAGAAGTTAGCAAAAAGACTCAGAAGCTCAAAACAAGTATCTGAGGCACATCAACAAATTTGGCGTGTCAAACTAGGTCAAAACCCATGTGCACAGATAGAATCTGAAGCTTCGACGCATCATCAGGTCCTAAGTCCATGCGCGTCAGCTGAAAGGGCTTCAGGCATCATCAGGACCAAAGTCCATGTGCGTCGGCCTAAACACATCAACATGAGGTGGCCCATCTGCAGTCGGGTCACCCCCAACATCAATGCAACAAAGACCAAGGCAAGAGAATACCCACCGAGCACTTTCGGGCGAACGTCGGTATGGGTTACCCTGACGACAGGGACTTCCTCCGTGTCGACCTCCAAGGATTCCTTGCCTCGGCCCCTTCCTCGGCTAGCAGCATCGCCTCCACTACACCAAAATGGTCATTTTGGAACGGAGGAATACCATTCCAAAAAAATTCAAGAACGCCTTTATTCCATGCCTATTTTTGGGCTGCCAAAATTCTTGGAACGGAATAAAGGCGTTCCAAAGTAAAATTATTGAACGCTTTACATGCATGCCAGTGTTGGAACACCAAAAAAGTGTTCCTAATAAAGAGTTCCAACACATGACTATTGGAACACATTATATGTGTACCAGTTTTGGAACACCAATAAAGTGTTCCTAATAAAACGTTTCAATTAATTTTTAGGTGCTTAATAAAGCATTTCAAATTAAATTTTGCGTACTTACTGGTACAGATATAATTTGTTCCATTGTTGGAATGGTAGAAATGTGATCATATTAATTGTCCAGATTATTTGAAATTCTAAACCTATAATTTGAATTTATATATAGATAAATAATTTTTAATGCTCTTGATATTTTATGAAATTAAAGTATATTACAATATAAATGAAAGTACACAAACATCCATATCTTTTTTCTTTTTTTTTTCTTTTTTTTCAAACATCCATATCTTAAGTACATACAAAATAGATAAATATGAAGCTACATAGACTAATAAAGGTTTAATACAATTTTACTAAACTATCATGCTAAAAAATGTCATAATTTAATATCTTCTCGTTCTTTTTCTTCCCCATAGCTATTTCCTTCCTCTTAGTTGTCACAACTGATTCAAGCTTTTTGATAAAATCTTTCATTGTTGGGATAGACATCGAGTCTGCAAAGCCAAAAGGTTTTTTAAAAAAATTAGTAGAGAAAAAAATAGAGTTTAACTATGCAAATCTATCCCAACTTTTAAAGAAAAAACTAGATATTTCACAATCACAGGTTATATTCAATGTTCATAATATACCTAGAATATGTACACCGAAAAGAGAGATATGAATGGAGAATTATTTCATAATGACATTTTTCAGGAGAATAGTAAATATTATAAATAACAATAACCATAAATAATATTAAACTATTTGGGTTGGCTCTATTAGTTATAAAAGCACAAAAGTAGCGATCAGTCCTACTAGGACAACTCCTATGCAGCTATGCTTCCTACCATACAGTCATCCCTCAGCAGCTTCACAAAATATATGTCACATAGGAATTGCTTTAACAGGGACTGACCAAGCAGTCACAGCTTGAAGACATAAGAGACATGGAAAATCCCCCTCAAAGAGATATGAGCTTAATTATAAAGGTGGCTGAAAAGAAATATCCAAGTAATGGTTGATTGAGAGCTAGACATGAAGGAGTCTCCTTGGTAGAGAATAATGCTATGGTGATTAGTCTGAGTGGTGGATCTTGTACCGGATATCAGGCCAAGTGGTGGTTCGAAGAAAAATGATGCATCAAATGCAAAAAATGAGAATCTACTAGCAGATAACCAAAAGAAATCCAAGCCTAGCCCTGAGAGATTGTAACAAGACTCAAAAGTATAAATATAAAGTTTGGGGGTAGGTTGTAATGCTATCAAAAGTCAAGGGGAAAAAGTAACTGCTTGCTTTCGACTTATTTGCTTCCTTCTCTTGATAAAATATGGTCTCTTACTCCCTCGGTCTAATTTCTTCAAGCTTTACATAGGCTTCATCTATTATCATGTTCTTGCGTTCCCAACCAAAATTAAAACAACTAAATGTCCTTTTCCTTACCACTGTCCAGAAACGATGAACCAACAACCAAGCAATCCGTTTGCTCTCTCCCTCTCTCTTCTCATTCCTACAATAATATTTTTCTTCAATTGAATAAGTATCAAACACCAACTATCCCCAGAAAAAATGTCATGGAATTTATGTTTTGATTTAGGAGCACTTGGTTTTCACTTAACTAATCAAGGGTTCTTATTTTCAAACAAGATTGACTAACTGAAAATGTAAACCACATTCATATTCTAAAACATACTAATGAACTTTACTTGGTTGTAGGATGTCTAGGCACACTCGTATATCATGCTTATCGCCATCTAATACAAATGCATATTTAGTCACTTAGGCAACTTTTAGCACACTTGACAAGTACAATACTACTAAAAGATGAGACTTGCCATTGCTATACCTGTCATCAGCATAGAAGACATGCTTATTCGCCGGTTGCTTATCCAACGCACGGATGTTGTGGAGCACGGAAGTGAGCCTCTCAATTTTCTACCAAAAAAGAAGAAGCAGAGATCATCCAAGTTTAGCCATTTCATCATACAAGGCAATAACAAAATATCTATAAGGCCAATTACAACCTTCTTTTCACTCTGAATTTTCTGAAGTATGTAGCCGATACCTTGGGTCTTCATCAGCATGAGCTCCTCATAGGTGTACTTATTCGCTTCGCTTTGATCGTAAAGAAACCCACACATCCCATTAGCCAATCACCTACCTAGAACAACTACACAAACTCGAAAAAACTTCAAAATTCATCAAGTTAGTCTTACCCCGATCTATGAACCCCACCGACAGTTCGAGTATTAACCATCTTGCAGTAAAACTCTTCCGGTTTACGGAACGCTGCTTTCTCTGACAATTTCTGAAGAAAAAATAGTTGGAAAATGCCATCAAAATCAAATTTTGACAAGAACCAATCAATCTAAATATGTAATAATCCAAATTCTAATCCATCAAATCAAATTATGGCACCCAAAAAAAACCTACTAATCTACATCCCATATATCAGAACTCTAAACCATCAAATCAAATTTTGACGATGAGCCATAAAACAACAAATATGATAAAATTATAAATTAGGGATTCGGATTGATTACTCTGAGAGCACCCTCCTTCTTGTGGAAAGCCATGGCTGACGAAGTAGTCTTTGTGCTTCTACAGGAGGCCGAACTTTGTTAGGTGCCCGACCTAACTGTTCTGCCAGGAGAGAAGCTCGATGAAGATTTGACATCATTGTGAAGAAATTGATAGGGAAGAAGAAGATATAGACTAAGAATTCGAGTGTAAACTAGGGTTTCCTATTGATGTAAACTGGAAAGAAAATATAAAAGACATTGTAAAGAAATGTTGTAAGAAAACTGAATTGAAAAATGAAGTCACAGATTCTCCGATACTCTCCTTTCCTCCACTCTCCTATTTATAGACTGATATTTGAGTGAGCTGTAAAGGAATACTGACTAGGTAATGAATGTATGGTGACTGGCTTGATGAATGGACAGTGGTTGGGATGATACTGATACTCTTGCATACTCTACCTTTACTAAACATTGCACTCTTCAGTGCACTGGACTAACTGATACTGAGGTAGCTAGGTGGAGCTGCATCAATACCCTTCCCCTATTTTGACCTTGCCTCAAGGTCAAAGTGAGGGTAGATCTTGACAAATTGTTCATATGGCACCCACACTGCACTAAACTAGAACTAATCTAGAGCCAAAGCCACTGAAACTGAACAAGAACTAATTACTCCCCTGATACTGAAACTTAGCTTTGCGAACTACACTGCAATTAGAGATGTTGTTTCCTGGTCTGGTAGGTTGTACCTGTTGCATAAAGCTATAAACACATAAGCTGAAAAGACTGGAAGACTAGGTTACAGTCTGCTGAACCTTTACTCACCGAGTGTGTGTAGCCACTAAGCTACTTGGACTTGTTTGAGCTACCTTCACTCATTCACTTGCTGAATATTAGCTACTGAATACTGAAGCTGAGTTTATGAGCTTGACTGCTAACTGATACTAGTTGTCTTCTGATACACACTTCACCAATTACTTTCTGTGTGCAGCTTGTGCTCTTCTTAGAACTAGTGTACTACTGATTGTGCAACTCCTGTCAGTGTACTGAGCTACTGTCCAGGCTTATATCAATTTTCCTCCTGGATACCATACCATTACTAGGTACTGATACTGATGTAGATATGATTTGCTAATCCTTTCAACTCCTACATTGTTACTTGGTGATCGATTTTTCAAAACTAGTGGAGGTGAGGATCTTCCAGACCCGGAGGCATTGTTCTCTCTATGTCTTTGATATTCTATATTTTTAGTATCATCTACTTTGAACTGTACATAAGATTTTCCAACTCCAATTACCTGGAATGGATTTAACTCTATGAAAACATCTCTAGAATCAATGTTATCTTCCATTATGTCCCTGGAATCAATGTAACCTTCAATTTTTGGAACCATTTTAGTCGTTTGACTCATCGAATTGTTAGACCACAATCCATTAGAGAGATCAACTCATTGAAGCATCCTCTGTTCTGATAGTATTCATTGACCTCTTCTAAGTCATCGACCTACATAATTATATTCAAGCCACCTATTTATGCCAAGCTAAACTCTTCCTTATCCACACAAGCAAAACAGACCTCCTTCCATGTCTTTGAGCGATTTGCTTTACAGACTGCATCAGTTGTATCTTGAAACTGTTTAAGCTTAACCAGTGTACATGTCAGTTTTGCCCAGTTAGAAATGAAGGCAAATATGATCTTTGCGGCTTCATATAGGGCCTCATCGTAAAGACGATAGCCAACATTTTGGAGATTAGCAAAGCTTGGCATAAGAACGAACTCTTCTATTTCACTCACACTACAACAAAAAGACCTATTAATGACGCTTGATAAGTGGATTTCATGACGGCTGATAAAGAAGCGTCATTAAAGTTCGAAATACCTTTTTTCTATGACGGTTTAGGCTAATTCTGGGCTTTTTATAACGTTTATAAAATAAAGTGTTATTAATAATTTAGAGCGGTGGCAAACTTATAATTATTTTTTAAGTTTAATTGTTGGCAATCAGTGGCTATAGTCCGCCTCTCCTCCAAAACATTCTGGTCTTCTCCTTCTCCTCCTTTCTTCTCCCTCCTCTTCCCCAACTCCAAAACCCTAACCCTAGATCCAAAATCTTCGAGGAGGGCCTCACGCTCCTCGTCGCCCTCCAGGACAAGCTCGAGGCCGTCGCGCACGCGATCGACAAGAACGCGAAGGAGGAGCGTTAGGGTTATGCTGGTCCTCTTCTCCGTGCTCTCCCTCTCCTTCCTCCGGCGTCGTCGATGTCGTGGGTCCGCAACCTCCGCCGCTTCATCGATTCCGGCGCCGGCCTCGGATCCGAAGCCCTTATGGGTCAGTTCCTCTTTCTTACACCCTCATCTCCTCTTCTTCTCCTTCCTTTCCCCCAACTCCAAAACCCTAACCCTAATTTTAAAGAAATTAAAAACCCGTTTATTCCCCATGCGACCCCGAAGGCCACCTCCGCCGCGACCGAAAGGAATCTGATTCTCTTTTTGGTCATTATTTTTGGGTTGGAAACAGAAAAAGTTTCTTCGTTTAGGTTAATTTGGACTTGGTTTGTTCACATTGGAATAAAATGGGTCTCCTTCAGAAGAAGAAAAAAGAATAGATCTAATATTGTTTGGTTTGGAACAAAAAATGTTTCTTCCAGGGGATGTAATTTAAACTTGGTTTGATTCTATACTCATGTTGGAATAAGAATCTATTTTCTATTTGGGGTCATTTTTTGTGTTGGGAACAGAAAAAGTTTCTTCCTTTGGTGTAATTTGGTCTTGGCTTCATGATATGTTCATCTTGGAATAATGGGTCTCCTTAAAAAAAAGTCTAATTTTGTTTGGCTTCATCTATGTTCATCATTTTGTTGGAACTACCCTTGTCTATTCCGCTTCCGCAACTGTAGGGGTAACCCTCCTTTCATCAAGTATAATCATACATAATAATATTGAAACTGTGGAAATTACTTACATTTAATAGATCACGCATCATCTATTACTGGAATCCGATACACATTTTATTCTCTCTTATTTCCTGTCATTGAATTGCTTGTGAAACTCATGATCCTGAAGTATATAAAATTGTAATACCTGGACCTGCTTGTACCCTGTCAACATAATGCAAGTTAAATTCTTCTAATTCTCTCATTTTGGACATTAAAATTTTAATGCTTACCTCATGATACTATGACAGAAACTATTTGATTCATTGTCGAGGATGCAGGTTAAATTCTTCTAGAAACAATCCCTTCATAAATGGTGGTAGGGTTGACTTCTTGATTGTCTCAAATCTACATAAGAGGAAACATAATGTGGCACTTGGATGTGTTTAAGCCTAGATTGTGTCACCCTTGACTAGAGTTGTGTTTAATTGCAAGGTTTTCTTTTCCCAAGGATAAATCTGGGTTGTTGTTGGTTCGTACAATTCATATCATAAAACAGTGACGAATGGGAGATTCTATTTCGGAGTGCTTGTTCTTATTTCCTGTGCTTCTTGGGCCTAGCCTTTAATTTATAAGCAGCAAACATGAAATTTTTGTATCGTTTTCATTCTCGCTTTCCTGCTTGAGCTTAATTGGAAGGGTTTTCTTGAGGCTGAACCTGTACATGTATCTTAGCGAATATGATAACAATGATGAGATCCATGTGATTTTCTTCGTAGAATGGAAGAAACATAGGATATTTGTTCTTCATTGCTAGGGGTAATTAATTTTCACAATCTATTATCTACTAATATTAGCGTGATACTGTGGATTTCTAGTATTCAGCATTGACTTCTGAAGTCCGAGAGGGGCGTGGAAAAGTTCCAGTTGCAGACTACAAAGTGGTGAAGTATGTCAGTGAAGGAAACAATGAGATGAATTCTAATTCCAAGGAGTTAAAGTGTAGCTGCTATTCATTTTGCATGTGCCCTGGTGGACAGGTAGAGTTTATTCCGGTCGCTTAGTAGGAGAATCATCCAATGTTCCAGTATTGAAAAGATTTGTTAAAGTTCATCATGACAGGTTGTCCTAACAAGCACGGATTCAACTGAACTCTGTGTCAATGGAATGTCTTTTTTCTCGCCGTGCATCTAGATGGGCAAATGCAGCACTGGTTGTGACTGTCTCCTCAGATGACTTTGTTTCTTTTCGAGGTCATGGACCCCTAGTAGGTGTTGAATTCTAGGTAATGTCATTATTATCTTCAGGAGGACTAGACTTAAGATTCTTTAATATCAACTTCCTACATGATTCTATGCTATCTCCTGTTATCGATTTTAGTAAAGGGACTAGTAAGGAGGATACCTGACATCAATATTCTGTGATATCAGCTAATTAAATAAAGTTGTTGTGCCATTAGATTGTATATTTTGTGACAAGAGGTGAAAGTCTTCTAATGCCGAAGATAATATTCATGAGGTAAGCATTAAAATTAAGAGTTTTTTCTTCTAATTCTCTCATTTTGGACATGGATATATTTGCATTACGGAGTAAAAGAAGAAATTGTATATTATATTATAATTGGATGAAGACTGGGACTTTTATGTGGTATCAATAGATAAAGCTTTTTCTGATATGATACAAGTGTTAGCAAGCATTTTGGCTTCTTCCAGATTGGTAAATAGTTTCTGTCATAGTATCAAATAGTTTCTTGAATATGAATCATTTCACTCTTTGGCAATGAGTACATTGAAGAAGATGGCTCTACCGGTAAGTATTTTACTTCTCTCTAAGTATGTGTAGCTTGACTTCTGGAACAGTTAGTAAGTTTTCTCCAAAGCTAACATCTTTTCTGGAAAGAATTTAGCTGTAGTGATTATTAATTCTTTTGTGGTCAAGTATACAATAAATTTGATTGTTCAAACTTAAGAAAAAAAATTAGTGGTTCTAATTCTACCTTTAGTTAAACTAAAATTTAAGAAGATGAGGTTTAAAGCATGAATCATTGATATATCGTTTTTAATGCCTTAGTCATTGAAGTTTTTGAAGATTAGCTCATAGAGCTCTCTCTATTTTCAAATTTATAAGTTGGTGTTATCTTAATGTGTTGATAATACTTGTTATAGATGCATGGTGGAATTGTAGCTAACTAGTATTAAATTTCTTTCTCAGGTGCACATGAAGATGCAACTATTATTGCAGTGGTGGGATTTGCTACACGTGATGCTGACAGTTTTGATGTGCTCAAGTTGAAGCCAAAGTAGTTACTTTTTTTGAGGATTCATTTAAGTAGTAGTTGTAAATATATGTATTTGGATACCCTATTTTGAGATAATGTAATGAAGATGGTAATATAACATTTCGATGTTTTCTTGTGAATATAGTTCAAAGTTGTTGTTTTAAAATTGAATTGAGAAGTTTTTGGAAAGTAATATATAATGTGCAGTATTGAGTGTTATAAATGTGATGAGTTCAGTAATATGAGTGTTATAAATGTGCTGTATTGAGCCTATACATATTATCTATTCATGACGTTTTAAAATTGTTCTGAATTGTGCACTCTATATTAACTATTCATAATGCTTTTATAGAAACTATTCATGAAGGTTATTTTATGACGCTTTTAAAAAACATTTATAACACCCGTTTTCATAACGGTTGCTGTGGAAAAAAGCGTCATGGTTCGTCATTAATGACGCTTTTAGCCGTCATTAAAAGGGTTTTTTGTTGTAGTGTCAGTCTATCGATCTTTGCATATGCATATATGAGCTCACTATCAACCTTTGGCTCTTTAACCTTCTGTCTCACCATCAATAAGTACTTCACCAAGTCATGATAAATGTTAGCATCCCCAGCAGCTCGAATAACATCCAAGAATGGGTTACGCCATCTGCTCGAATAAATGACTCCATCACATTACTCACTAGCCCCTCCCGCAACTAGACTTTCGCTACTTGACTCCCAACAATAACTTCTTCAACTCGGAATGCAAACTCTTTCGTGTTAGTCTCTTCTGCCACATCGTCTTCAAGCAAAGAATTTAGCTCCTTTCCATACATTTCATCAAACACCTGGACCTCGCAGTTAAGTCCCCTGCGTGCTTCCTTTCTCACGACCATTTCATCAAACATATACGGGGCAGATTCGTACTGTCGCTGCTGCTGTTGCAGATACAACGATGGAGAAATCTATGACATTGATTGGGCCATATATTGCTGGTAATTCCACATCGATAATGAGGATTGGTCCGTGTACTGCGGAGCTGAAATCTGCGACGTCATTGACAGCCTCTGTTCTGACGATGACGTATAGTGATGTGGGGTCGGCGACTGGTACTGCTACTGCGGATAGCAGTCGTACGGGACGAAGAACAGCGGGAAATAATCAGGTGGTGGATAGGAAGTAAACGAGGATCGACGGACGAGTACGAGTTCTGAGGGGATACTCTCGTGTCGTTGATTACTCTGAGAGCATCCTCCTTTTTGTTGAAATCCTTGGCTCTGACGACTTAGTCTTTGTGCTTCTCCAGGAGGCCGAACTTCTTCCTCGCTTCGCTGAGTATGGAGAATTCAAAGTGTCAAAATTAAGGGTTTTTTTTTGAATTATTTAGAGAAAGAAGAAGAATTGGATTTGGAAGAAATTACGGCTGGGAACTCTTCTTGTGAGCACGATGAGGAAGAGCATTACGAAGAGACGACAGGAACAAAACCCTTACATTTTTTGTAGATTAAGAAGGATGGGAAGAGAGAGATTTCTAAATTGGAGCTGGAGCTGAAAAATTAGGGTTATGAAGAATTGAGGGTGGTTGTGGAGAACATATTTGAGGGGAAAGAATGATTGTGTGTATACGATGGAATAGTAAGGGTTTGTTGGCTTGGACGCTTTTTCACCCATCATATGATATGCACATGTGTGTATCCTTAATTTGGAACGTATTTGGAATAATATAATAGAGTACCTAAATAAATAATTTTAAAAAAAATAAAATAACATATATTAGGAACGTTTTTATTATCTGGAACACTTTTGCACCGTTCCAACATCTAGATACAGTAAATAAGCGTTCCAAATTAAAAAAAACACCTAGTGTTCCTAATTTATCAATTTGGTGTAGTACTCGGGGAGTCTTAAGAACCATCTCTCTGACAAAGGAAAGAAGAAAGAAAAGAGTTTTGAGGAAGAAGAAAACTTTTACAGAAAAGTAGAAGACTCTCTCTCCTCACAAGCCGCCTATTTATAGGCTTGGCCTCGCGCGTAAACCGATGAGGCGTGACATCAGCAATCAGTCACTTCGAAACTCGAAAAATTGACGGCTGCTTATCTTCAAAAGATCATCATTAATCTTTCCTAAGATCGAGGCGTTCTCTCTTCAGAAGAAGCATGCGTCCTAGCAGTATGCGCCTAAACAACAAGCGTTCTCCATAGCGACGTGCAGAACGACTATACGCCAAAAGGAGCCATACGCCAATACGAGGGGCATGCGCCCAGAGTCGTTAATCCCCATGCTTCTTATTCAAAGTATTCCATATCTTGCACAGAAAGTTTTGAAAACTTTGAAGGAGGTCTTATAGAAGCATGGAAATTCAGGCGCATCTATAGGATAAAATCCTATACGCTCAACCCAACCATGCAACCAACTCCAATATGCCAGGAAAAGCTCAGACAGATACTTGGCACAACAAAGTACAAATTTAAAGACATTCAAAAGAGGACTTTTATTTCATATGAAATTTAATTACATGAAAGGCTTTACAAAGGAGAACTTCTACAAAGAAGGAAGATCCTAAAGCAACAGCCATGCACCATATGCCAGGCGCATCATCTGTCGGGCGCATGTCACGACCCGCACCCTAGAGTAAGGGCACGAGAAGTGGTTACGTCCAGCCTACGCCGCAGTGTCGGAGGTAGAATGCTGTCCTAGGTCAATTATCTAACAATATAAAAGGTACCTGTACAGTATATACACTCCGAATGGAGGTGACATAACAGAATACAGTCTCAATCACATCTAAGGCAGAATGATAAGATAGATAGATAGATATGAACTGAAATAAAATCCACAGAGATACAACCTGATAGAAGTCTAAGTGTCTATGATATCACAAATCCAGAATATCCTAATTATCAAATACCGTAATCCTGAATGTAAACATAAAGAAAAGACATCCTAGTCTAAAGGAGTGTCGTCCACTGCTAAGGGGACCTACTGCGGATCCGGGTCACAACAGTCCTCTAGGGTAGTACCATAATAGGTAGGACAGTACGCCTCGTCCTCATCCTCTGTAATATTTTCAACAGGTCCAGTCAGGACAGGAGCAAGCACAATACATCTCAACAAATCATAACAGGATAGGAAATATAATCATGCTAGAGAGTAAGATACATGAAACTGAAGAATAGTATAATGTAAAAGAGAGACTGTACGTAAATATCTATAATATATAAGAGAGCTAAATAGTGCTAGTGATTCAGAGTACAAGATGAACATGTGAACAGCTGGAGGGTGATTCATGACTATACTAAAGAGGTGATTCATGACTATTCTACTTTGGAATTATTCACATGCTCAGTTTCTACTCTCCCATCCCCAATCAATACACAAGGATCCAGTCAAGTTACGTTAAGATTCATGACTATACTACTTTGCCCATAAAGGGTGATTCAAGAGTGATTCATGAATAGATTCATGAAGGCTCTGTGATTCATGAGAGTACAGAACTCATAAGCTGATACATGAAGATTCATGATAATAGAAGCATAAGATACATGATGTAAGTAAAACATACGAGACAAGAGTATCTGATGCTCCCGAGGGGGATAACATCTCATGAAGGGATCCATATAGTACTCATCTGTGTTACCAACGTGTCAGCATCAAGTAAAGTAATCTAAAGCAGAAAATATAATACTAAACACGATATGAAATAATCAAAGAATGTACTCGGCTGGTATCCTGAATATCTAAAGAGAATATACTGTCCGAGGAGTGGTGTCTGTCTCCTATAGAACAGTACAAGTCACTACATGTCTAAAAGAATAAAATAGACTGCTATAATGCATCTACATGATATTTGGGATCAATCTAGGCTAAAGTCAACCTTTGGTCAACTCTAGTCAACTCTAACAGTCAAACTAGGTCAACTCTAGTCTAGTTAGGTCAAACAAGGTCAAACAAGTCTAGGTTGGTCAAACCTAGGCTTAACAAGTCAATCTAGGTCTCTAACCAATTTACCATACAAGCCACACTAGTCTAGTAATACACTAAACTCAAGTGTACCCACTCCACATGCCATAGGCTATTCTACCTAGGCCATGAGCTATATTCCCATATTAGGCAATTGCACACATCTACATTTCATATATTTATAAACATACCATTTACATAGGCAAATGCAATATTTATATTACATTACACATATCACATTAGTATATATATTACACTCATATATATATATATATATATATATATATATATATATATATATATATATATATATATATATATATATATATATATATATATATATATATAGGGTAGCTATATTGGTATAGGTACTAGATTACATATCCATATATAGACATGTGTGTGTGTGGCATGGGTATATGGGCTATAGGCTACCTGTGTTCTCAGGTTTCTGCGATTTGTGTATGTGATATAATGCGTGAATGAGTGTGTGAGGGTCAATTAGGAAAACAGTTTCAGGTTTTAGAGTGTCCTGTGTGACAGGGTTCCCATATATGTGTGTGTGTAATAGTATACCTGTGTGTGTGTGTACTATACATGAAGTGCATAGGAAAATAGTAGGTTATACAATGTATAAACTGACAGGAAATATTAGAGTCATGTGTGTGTAACATAGAGGAGAAGACAGTTTGCATTTAGCAGCTAAATGATGCCAAAACACCATTTGAATCCTATAATCCTTCACAATTATAAAATCTAACATGTAACCAAGATTCAGACATAGGGGAATCAATAATGTTGCAATTTAAACATGGGAAATCTGTTTAGAAACTTATTAATTTCAGAAAAGAACCCAACAGTGAAATGTATCAGTCTTGACAGTTCAGTTCAAACCCAAATGCAAATTTCGAAAACAAAAATCCATACAATTCACAATCTAACAGGATCCTCATCTATTACACATGTAGGTGAACCTAAACTAATCATTTAACATCATTAAATCAGTTAATTATGCAATTAAAAACCTAGAAAATCGAATCAGTGAAGTGTATCAGTCGAGTATCAGGATTTTAGGGAAAACATGATTTTGAGTTCAAATAACATAGTAAAATGCCAAGTAATGGTTGGTAAACATTGAAACATGTGAGGGAGTGTTAGGAAGTGTCTTCGTGTCCAAGAACTGGACATGAATCATGTCCAAAACACTATACGACACACAGAACAAAAACTGTGCACCGATGCATCGTGCACGCGTTCACAGAGGTCGTAGACACGACACATGATACGTGTGGCCATGTGGTCATGTCCACGTGTAGCCCACGTGTCAGGCTACACATTCGACACCCTATAGGGTGTCCACGATGTGTCTACAGCGGACACGAGCGCATGTTTGAGCGCGTGTCTGTGGAATGTGCACGACCGTGCGTGTCCAGTACGGTCCAATGTTCTCACAATCCACTAAATAAAACCCCATAAAAATTTAGGAGCTACCTTTCAGTCATCTAGTGATTGTTCACACAAAATTTTGTGTCATAAAGTGTCGTGTACAGAGAGTTCTAGGGCCCGATAGGCAGGACACTGAACCAAGTCTCGTGCAGCGTGTCCAACACAAAAATCTGACACAAAACGACATGATATTAATTTCAGTCTTCACAAAAATTCACATACACAAATAGATCTAAGGATCTATGTAATTAGTTTTACAAAACACGAAAATAAATTCCTAAGAGGCATTTTAACAAACACCTAACAATATACCATGATACGTGTCCGATACGGACACCAAATAGACACAAAATTAGCCCAAATTTTAGGGACAGCTAGGGGACTCCTAGATCTAGCCCTAAATGCAAAGAAATTAGGAAAAATAATGGGTTTGAGTGGTTTACCTAATGAGTGTCAAACTCAAAGAAAGCCCCAAATGGAAGGAATCCAAATAGTAACTCCCAAGCTCCAAATTGCACAAAAACTAAGATGAACTCCAAAAACAGTAAATACACAGTAATTAGATCCTAATGTAAAAGACTAGAGTCAAAAAGGATTTGAAATAAATTTATTAGGATTTTAGGAAAGTGGAGATTTACCTTTCCTTCAAAAATCTAGGTCAAGCACAAAAGAGGCAAGAACAAGTGGAGGAGGCATTAAATAGGTGAGAAACCCTAGGTGGCTGACCATGGGTGGGTTGGTTGGGGTTTGGGCTTAAGTCATGTGCCTATAGCTTAATTACATAAGTCACTGAATGGAAAATCACAAGTCATTGAGTTAAGTCATAAGTCATGAAACCATTTCACTTAATCTTAATCCTCCTATTTAAAACTAGTTTCTAATGACTAAAATAGGTTAACTTAAGTTAGACTAGGGTCACCATAGCTAGGGTTAGCTTCTAGGCTAGTCTACAAGTCTCAATAAGTTAAAGTCAAAGATAGAAATCTCCAATTCAATAAATTAATAAAAAAATTCAAAATTTTACCAAATGACCAAAATATCCTCAAGCTAAAGTGTGGTAGTGACAAATCAACCCTCCTTAAAAGAATTTTGTCCTCGAAATTAAAATAGATAATCATACCTCAAGGTCCAAAAAGATAAGGGTGTCGCTCGCGCATCTCATCCTTCCGCTCCCAGGTAGACTCTCCTAGAGAATGATGCCTCCATACGACGCGAACCAAGGGTAACACCTGGTTTCTCATCACCTTCTCTCGGCGATCCAGAATCTTCACTGGCTGCTCTGAATAACTGAGGGTAGGCCCTACCTCAATCTCTGAATGATTAAGTACATGGCTAGGGTCAGCCACGTACCATCTTAACTGTGATATGTGGAATACGTTGTGGACACCCACTAGTACAGGTGGCAAATCTAGCATGCATGCCATGTCACCGAATCTTCCACTGATCATGAAAGGTCCGATGAAATGCGGGCTAAGCTTCCCACCTCCACCAAAACGTATAGTACCACGAGTCGGAGATATCCGCAGAAAAACCATGTCTCCAACCTAAACACAAGCAAGGTCTCAAGTTACTAAATAATCAAACATGATCAAACAAACAAAACAACAAACAACCTACTTCTAATCCTATCTCTAATCTGTACCTCAAACTCCAACGGCCTACGGTGGCTATCGGTCCAGTGCCGATGTCTGTCTTGCACCACGCAAAGTCTGTCCCTGATTAGCTTCACCTTCTCAGCTGCGTCAACAACCATCTCTGGTCCCAGTAAAGCTCGCTCACCAACATCATCCCAAGATAAGGGTGTACGACACCTACGCCGGTACAGAGCCTCGAAAGGTGACATCTCAATGATGGCCTGATAACTGTTGTTGTAAGCAAACTCTACCAAATGTAGGTGATCCTTCCAGGAACCTTTAAAATTGAAGATGTACGTCCGCAGCATGTCCTCGAGCGTCTGAATAATTCTCTCTGACTGTCCGTCCGTTTGGGGGTAGTATACAGTACTAAACTTGAGCTGAGTGTCCAAACAAGTCTGCAGACTCCTCCAGAAATGGAAAGTAAAGCGACTATCTCGATCCGAGATAATGCTGACCGAAACTTTGTGAATCCTGACAATCTGTCGTATGTACATCTCTGTAAGCCTCTCTGTAGACGTACCCACCTTGAATGGAAAAAAGTGGGCCAATTTGGTCAACCTATCAACGATGACCCAAATCACGTCTTTTTCTCCTGGTGTACGCGACAACCCAGATACAAAATCCATAGTGATATGCTCCCACTTCCACTCTGGAATGGAAAATGGCTGCAATAATCCTCCGGGCCTCTGCCTCTCCACCTTTACCTGCTGACAAACCAAGCATCTAGCTACGAAGCGAGCTACCTCCCGCTTTATTCTATACCACCAGACATGCTCTCTCAGATCCCTGTACATCTTGTTAGAACCAGGATATATAGAGTACTGAGATCTGTGAGCCTCCTGCATGACCTGTTCCCTGAGCTCTCCACTGGGCACACATAAACTGGAACCGTGCCTCAAGACACCATCCTCTGCAAGAGAAAACTCGCCATCCACTAGCCCTGCTCGAACCTGCTCTCGGATACACTGCAGAGCAATATCCTCGAACTACGTCGACTTGATCCTCTCCATCAAGTTCGACTGTATCTGAAGGCCCCACATCTGCATCTGCACTCCGGGCACAATCACCTCAATCCCCAGGCTCTCCAAGTCCGTAAGCAAATGACGGTCCATAGTCAAACACATGGCTGTCAGATACCTACTCAAGGCATCGGTAACTATGTTGGCCTTCCCTGTGTGATACTGTAGTGAGATGTCGTAGTCCTTCATCAGCTCTAGCCACCTGTGCTGCCTCATGTTGAGCTCTTTCTATGTAAACACATACTTCAAGCTCTTATGATCTGTGAAGATCTCCACCCTCTCTCCATTCAAGTAGTGCTTCCACAACTTTAAAGTAAAAATCATGGCTGCCAGCTCCAAGTCATGGGTAGGGTAGTTCTTCTCATAGGGACGTAACTATCTGGAAGCATAGGCAATCACTTTCCCATGCTGCTGCAAGACACAACCCAACCCCTTTCCTGAAGCATCACTATAGATAGTGAACCCTGCTGAACCTAATGGCAATATCAGAATCGGAGCAGTCGTAAGTCGCTTCTTCAACTCATCAAAAGCAGCCTGACACTCCTCTGACCAAACATACTCAGCATCCTTTCGGGTTAGCCGAGTCAACGACTCTGCAATCCGGGAGAAATTATGTACGAACCTCCTGTAATATCCTGCCAGCCCCAAGAAGCTCCTGATCTCTGCTACTGAAGTCGGCGCCGGCCAAGCCTCAACTGCTGTGATCTTCTTCGAGTCTACTGAGATCCCATCTCCAGTCACCACATGACCCAAGAAGTCAACTCTGTCCAGGAAGAACTCGCACTTCGAGAGCTTGCCATACAGCATCTCCCTCCTGAGTGTCTCCAGAACCACTCTTAAGTGCTTCTCGTGCTCCTCCTCAGTCTTCGAATATACCAGGATATCATCAATGAACACCACCACGAACTTGTCCAAGTACTGGTGGAATACCTTGTTCATCAAGTTCATAAACACTGCTGGTGCGTTGGTTAGCCCAAACGGCATAACCAAGAACTCAAACAGCCAGTACCGCATCCTGAAAGTGGTCTTCGAAATATCCTCCCTCTTCACCTTCACCTGGTGATAACCTGACCTCAAATCAATCTTGGAGAAAACCCGAGCTCCGCTCAACTGATCAAAGAGATAATCGATCCGCGGCAGTGGGTATCTGTTCTTGATCGTCAGGTTGTTGAGTGTCCTGTAGTCGATACACATCCGTACCGACCCATCCTTCTTGGGTACAAAAAGTATCGGTGCATCCCAAGGTGAAGAACTCGATCGGATGAAGCCCTTGTCCTGCAGCACATCCACCTGCTTCTTCAGTTCCACCAACTCAATGTTGTTCACTCGATAGACATGCTGAGAAATCGATTCCGCGCCGAAAACCAAGTCTATAGAGAACTAAACATCCTTGTCCGATGGAAGCCCTGGCAACTCCTCCGGGAAGACATCCATGAACTCTGCAATCAAAGGATGTGGAGCCGCCTGCTCCTCAACTGAAGCTCTGCAGAAAAGTCCACCATCCTGCTCCGCCTTTCGTCGGGTGTACTCAAACCCTGGCTCTCCTGGCACTCCAAACAGAACTCTACCCCCTCGGCAATCTATACTGGCATTATGCCTGCTCAACCAATCCATACCTAATATGATATCGTAGTTTGGTAATGGCATGACGAGCAGGCTTACCTCCAACTCTCGGCCTCCCAAAATAATGCTCTGCCCTCTGCAAACATTACTCACGAGGATAACACCACCCCGGTCGTGATCTTGCAGGTCCCAGGCAATGATTCAGATACTAGGCCGTGTCTAATAGCAAATGATACTGATACAAAATTGTAGGAAGCCCCAAAATCAAATAGAGTGAAAGCTGGAATGGAGTCGAGAAGAACTGAACCTGCAATCGGCTCTCCAATGGCCTTTGTATCCTCGACCGCCATGGCGAAAGCTCGCCCCTGCTGTCCTCCCCGAGTCTGATGCTGATGCTGGACGAACCTCTACTGCTTAGTCTGCAGTGTCCCCTCTGTTGCTGCCCTGCCGGAGCCTTGTCTTCCGCTTCCTGCGATACTTTGCCTATGAACTGAGCGCACTCCTTCAGCTGGTGATCAGCTGCTCTATAAAGAAGGCACCTATCCAACCTCTTCCTGTACTCATTCCACCCGTTCCCTGGCTTCTTGTAATAAGCACAGCTGGTGGTCTGCTGTCTCGGTGCCTGCTGCTGCACCCTCGGCTGCTAATGCTGTACCTGCTAGAAAGGCGCCCGGCCCTGCTGCTGAAACTGCTGATGTACTGGCCTCTGCGACTGCTGGTGCTGAAAATAAGGCCTCTTCGTTTGGCCCCCGCTGCTGCTAGCTCCCTAGAAGTCTCGCCCCCTCTTGAGCCTCAGCTCAAGATCATCCTCTGTGGCTAAAGCATCTACCAAGATCTCCTCGAAAGTAGCCCTGCGGGCACTCTTGGTATAGGACTTAACCTCCTTTACCAATCCCTTTCTGAACCTCCGAGCCTTCGTCACCTCAGACAACCCCTCGACAAATCTGTCCAGACGGCAGAACTCCCATGCATACTCCTCCACGGACTGACTGCCCCGTACTAAGGCCTCGAACTGAGTCTCCAGGGCTCCTAGCGCTGCATCTGGGAAAAACTTCTCATTGAACAGCTTCTTGAATGCTGCCCAAATCTGCCCTGGAGTACCAACCCTAGGGTCGGTCTGGTACCAAGTGCGGGCTAGATCCTGCATCATGCTGGCCGTCGTCTCGATCTGAAGCCTCGCCGAAATCTCAGCCAGTCTGAATATCTCCTCCATATGCTCTATCCACTCATCGGCGTACAGAATGCCCTCTGTACCCCGGAAATCCCTCGGGTGCATCTTCTGAAAGTCTTGGATGCCCTTCTCCCTCGATGGCTGCGGCTGCTGAACTACTGCGGGCTGAGCTGCTGCTGCCCTCTCAACTGTAGTCAGGGCCAGATCAATGCCCCGACTAAACTCTGCAGTCTGCCTCTACTGCTAGGCCTGCTGGGC
This sequence comes from Iris pallida, assembly GCA_029216955.1. Classification (NCBI taxonomy): domain Eukaryota; kingdom Viridiplantae; phylum Streptophyta; class Magnoliopsida; order Asparagales; family Iridaceae; genus Iris; species Iris pallida. The sequence continues at coordinate 64,310,883 of JANAVB010025196.1, forward strand.
CTCCATGAACTGCTGAAAGAATGCGAACAGCTGAACTGTGTCAACTGTCCCCGAAGGTGGCTACTGTTGCTGGAGCACCTCTGGAATCACCGGGCCCTGTCTGTGCACTGCTGGTGGAGGGGCTCCTCCGAACGCAGCTGAAATGCCCACCCCAACTAGCATAACTGGGGCTGCGGTACCGGGGGCTGGCTGCTGAGGATGAGAGGTGGCAGATCTCTCATCAGTGTCCCCCTGGCCCGGACGATGTGATATTGTCTCAACCATCCTGGAGACACAGATCAAACAAGAAAACAATTGCTAAGAATGAGTCAAAAATAGTAATAAAGGACAGTTTATATTCAAAGGAAGACAAATAGCAGCAAAATATAGATATACGGAATCTGATAGAGTTTTTCCTAGTGTGGTTGAGTACCTTCAAAAATATCCAAATCCTACTGCAGGCTGCAGTGATACTCTAGTTCGAATACCACTGCATTTCTAAATATGATCTGTATGGGCCACCACTAAAAACGTGTAACGACCCGTACCCTAGAGTAAGGGCACAAGAAGTGGTTACGTCCAGCCTACGCCGTAGTATCGGCGGTAGAACGCTGTCCTAGGTCAACCATCTAACAATATAAAAGGTACATGTACAGTATATACACTCCGAATGGAGGTGACATAATAGAATACAGTCTCAATCACATCTAAGGCAGAATGATAAGATAGATAGATATTAACTGAAATAAAATCTACAGAGATACAAACAGATAGAAGTCTAAGTGTCTATGATATCACAAATCCAGAATATCCTAAATATCAAATACAGTAATCCTGAATGTAAACATAAAGAAAAGACATCCTAGTCTAAAGGAGTATCGTCCACTGCTAATGGGTCCTGCTGCTAATCCGGGTCACAACAGTCCTCTAGGGTAGTACTATAATAGGCGGGATAGCACGCCTCGTCCTCATCCTCTTTAATATTTTCAACAGGTCCAGTCAGGACAGGAGCGAGCACAATACATCTCAACAAATCATAGCAGGATAGAAAATATAATCATGCTAGAGAGTAAGATACATGAAACTGAAGAATAGCATAATGTAAAAGAGAGACTGTAAGTAAATATCTACAATATATAAGAGAGCTAAACAGTGCTAGTGATTCAGAGTACAAGATGAATATGTGAACAGCTGGAGGGTGATTCATGACTATACTAAAGAGGTAATTCATGACTATTCTACTTTAGAATTATTCACATGCTCAGTTTCTACTCTCCCATCCCCAATCAATACACTAGGATCCAGTCAAGTTGCGTTAAGATTCATGACTATACTACTTTCCCCATAAAGGGTGATTCAAGAGTGATTCATAAATAGATTCGTGAAGGCTCTGTGATTCATGAGAGTACAGGAATCACAAGCTGATACATGAAGATTCATGATAATAGAAGCATGAGATACATGATGTAAGTGAAACACACGAGACAAGAGTATCTGATGCTCCCGAGGGGGATAACATCTCATGAAGGGATCCATATAGTACTCATCCATGTTACCAAAGTGTCAGCATCAAGTAAAGTAATCTAAAGCAGGAAATATAATCCTAAACAAGATATGAAAAGATCAGAGAATGTACTCGCCTGGTATCCTGAATATCTGAAGAGAATATACTGTCCGAGGAGTGGTGTCTGTCTCCTATAGAACAGTACAAGTTACAACATGTCTAAAATAATAAAGTAGACTGCTACAATACATCTACATGATGTTTGGGGTCAATCTAGGCTAAAGTTAATCTTTGGTCAACTCTAGTCAACTCTAACAGTCAAACTAGGTCAACTCTAGTCTAGCTAGGTCAAACAAGGTCAAACAAGGTCAAACAAGTCTAGGTTGGTCAAACCTAGGCTTAACAAGTCAATCTAGGTCTCTAACCAATTTACCATACAAGCCACACTAGTCTAGTAATACACTAAACTTAAGTGTACCCACTCCACATACCAAAGGCTATTCTATCTAGGCTATGAGCTATATTCCCATATTAGGCAATTGCACACATCTCCCTTTCATATATTTATATACATACCTTTTACATAGGCAAATGCAATATTTACATTACATTACACATATCATATTAGTATATATATATATATATATATATATTATACTCACATTTATATATATATATGTAGATATACATATAGGGTAGCTATATTGGTATAGGTACTAGATAACATATCCATATATAGACATGTGTGTGTGGCATAGGTACATGGGCTATAGGCTACCTGTGTTCTCAGGTTTCTATGATTTGTGTATGTGATATAATGTGTGAATGAGTGTGTGAGGGTCAATTAGGAAAACAGTTTCAGGTTTTAGAGTGTCCTGTGTGACAGGGTTCCCATATATGTGTGTGTGTAATAGTGTACCTATGTGTGTGTGTACTACACATGAAGTGCATAGAAAAACAGTGGGTTATACAATGTATAAATTGACAGGAAATATTAGAGTAATGTGTGTGTAACATAGAGGAGAAGACAGTTTGCATTTAGCAGCTAAATGATGCCAAAACCCCATTCGAATCCTATAATCCTTCATAATCATGAAATCTAACATGTAACCAAGATTCGAACATAGAAGAATCAATAATATTGCAATTTAAACATGGGAAATCAGTTTAGAAACTTATTAATTTCAGAAAAGAACCCAACAGTGAAATGCATCAGTCTTGACAGTTCAGTTCAAACCCAAATGCCAATTTCGAAAACAAAAATCCATACAATTCACAATCTAACATGATCCTCATCCATTACACATTTAGGTGAACCTAACCTAATGATTTAACATCATTAAATCAGTTAGTTATGCAATTAAAAACCCAGAAAATCGAATCAGTGAAGTGTATCAGTCGAGTATCGGGATTTTGGGGAAAACATGATTTCGAGTTCAAATAACATAGTAAAATGCCAAGTAATGGTTGGTAAACATTGACACATGTGAGAGAGTGTTAGGAAGTGTCTTCGTGTCCAAGAACTGGACACGAATCGTGTCCAAAATACCACACACAGAACAGAAATTGTGCACCACTGCGTCGTGCACGCGTTCACAGAGGTCGTGGACACGACACAAGACACGTGTGGCCACGTGGTCAGGACCACGTGTAACCCACATGTCAGGCTACACATCCGACACCCTGTGGGGTGTCCACGATGTGTCCACAGCGGACACAAGCGCATGTTTGAGCGCGTGTCTGTGGACTGTGCACGACCGTGCGTGTCCAATACGGGGCAATTTTCTCACAATCCACTAAATAAAACCCCACAAAAATTTAGAAGCTACCTATCAGTCATCTAGTGATTGTTCACACAAAATTTTGTGTCACGAAGTGTCGTGTATAGAGAATTCTAGGGCCCGATAGGCAGGACACTGAACCAAGTCTCGTGCAGCGTGTCCAACACAAAAATCCGACACAAAATGACACGAAATTAATTTCAATCTTCACAAAATTCACATACACAAATAGATCTAGGGATCTATATAATTAGTTTTACAAAACACGAAAATAAATTCCTAAGAGGCATTTTAACAAACACCTAACAATACACCATGATACGTGTCCGATACGGACACCAAATGGACACAAAATTATCCTAAATTTCAGGAACAGCTAGGGGACTCCTAGATCTAGCCCTAAATGCAAAGAAATCAGAAAAAAGAATGGATTTGAGTGGTTTACCTAATGAGTGTCAAACTCAAAGAAAGCCCCAAATGGAAGGAATCCAAATAGCAACTCCCAAGCTCCAAATTGCACAAAAACTGAGATAAATCTCAAAAAATAGTAAATACACAGTAATTAGATCCTAATACAAAAGATTAGAGTCAAAAAGGATTTGAAATGAATTTATTAGAATTTTAGAAAAGTGGGGATTTACCTTTCCTTCAAAAATCTAGGTCAAGCACAAAAGCGGCAAGAACAAGTGGAGGAGGCATTAAATAGGTGGAAAACCCTAGATGGCCGACCATGGGTGGGTTGGTTGGGGTTTGGACTTAAGTCTTGGGCCTATGGCTTAATTACATAAGTCATTGAATGGAAAATCACAAGTCATTGAGTTAAGTCATAAGTCATGAAACCATTTCACTTAATCTTAATCCTCCTATTTAAAACTAGTTTCTAATGACTAAAATAGGTTAACTTAAGTTAGACTAGGGTCACCATAGCCAGGGTTAGCTTCTAGGCTAGTCTACAAGTCTCAATAAGTCAAAGTCAAAGATAGAAATCTCTAATTCAATAAATTAATTAAAAAAATTCAAAATTTTACCAAATGACCAAAATACTCTCAAGCTAAAGTATGGTAGTGACAGCGCATCATCTGTCAGGTGCATCATTCTAATATCTCATCCAGGCACATCATTCCAGTATCTCAACGTATACGTATCTCCGTGCATAGCTAGAGCGAATTACTCTCTCTCATTAGTACCAATTAGCCCTTGTGTAGCAGAAGGATGAGCTCTGCAAGCTCGATAAGGATTATGGCATGACGCCCCGATCTTCGGATGCAACAGGCACACTCGGCAAACCTGTGGCTCTGCCAGCATAACGAAAGATGGAGCGTGGTTGCCCCGATCTTTGGATGCAACAGGCACCATCAGCCTGTGTCGGGACTCGACGATCCCGATATTTGGATACAACAGACACTATCACAGTAGCCCAGAGCGACGAGAAGCGCATCTTCATCCTCGGGAAGAGCTCAAGTTCGAAAGTTCGCCAAAGCAGAACTCCGGCAAAGTTCATCTTTTGAAGAATGAAAGCAAAGCTTTCCCTCATGCGGCTATTTATAAGCACGAGCAGCATACACCCGAGTGCCAAATGGCCAATGCTCCAAATTCTATGCAATAAATCTGCATTAATAGCAAATACATTCGTCGGCTCATATTCGGTAAGTCAAGGCAACCATTAACGCCTCGAAAAAACCAATAGGAGGGCCAAAGAGGATGCAACACATTGGCAGATACGCCATCAAGTCATGTGCGCCCCATGATGCACCCAGCGGGCCATAGCTATGCACCTAGATTGGCATTAACCAATAAAATCCTCTCCATCAAACATTTAATGCTGAATGACAAAGGGCGGCTACAGGTCTCCCGAAGACATCCAATCAGCATCCCTTGCAGAAAATGAAGTATCATTGATATCAGTACCATCATTACATCTGGGGTCGGCAATATGGCAGACCGATCACTTGTATGCGCCACGTGGCCATACGCCCAGAAGACTGCATGCGCCCCAGTGGTCATGCCCCCCCGGCTTACTTCTGATCCCAAGCAACAGAAGACAATTAAAGCTCTACATGCGCCTCAAAAGCCATGCACCTGGACTTACTCATGAATCCTAAAAGTTATGAGACCAAGTCGCCTCCCCTGTGCCTGATTCTAGGCACACCCTGATGTGAAGCTCTGCATGCACCTCAAAAGCCATGTGCCCGACTCGTCTATGATGCCTAAAACTTATAGACTAAGTCACCTCCATACGCCCGATCCTAGGCGCACTCCGACAGATCACTCTCCTCCAAAACCGAGATCTTTGAGCCACAGGCATACGCCACACGTCCTTTGACTCAGTTCTGTTCAAAGAATGGGTGCTAACCACCAAAGATCTCAGCAACAACCAAATCTCTGTGACTGCGACGTGCCAGCTCCATCGCAGCCCAACGCAACAGTCCAGCAGATTCAACTTCAATCCAAAGTGCATCAACCATGCGCCCCTGCCAGCATCAGCCACGTGGCGTTCTCACGTCCAGGTGCATCCAACATATACGCACATGAGCAGCCAGCCTGCTATCTATAAATAGAAGGATTATTCCTTCACCGTACACACACATAGACAAAGACGAACATACATATACAGAGAGAAGCACATCCCCAGAGGCCATAAGAGACACTTAACGTCCACTTCTCCTCGTAACGCTCCGGCATCCCGAGCAACTCAGACCTTCAGAGAATTCAAGATCGTGGTCAGATCGTCAATGGAGTCAATGCATTACCATTCGCTCCACCGACACAGTTTCCAAATAAAAATAAAAGTGTACTCCTAGGACAACGTCTAAGTCCTACATTGTATACTGTTCTGTTTGTAATTGAAATACCAAAGTTTTAGTCAACAAAACCTTGTCGTATTTTCGATGGCAAATAAAGTACACCACGAGACGATTTATCACTAAACCATAATTTTTATTTCATATTCCCTAAGTCGTTTACCATAATTTACATATTCAATCACAAGGTCGTCTAGCATAACAATATATTACGCCCCAATCTCACGCAAGTCTGATTATCCACGATGGGTATAAAATTACCATGCTAACGCTTCCGCAGAATATTCATCCTCATCGAGGCGTAACTCTTGTATTTAGTCTAGACTAATTCATTCTCGATACGCAAATTGAATCTACTCAATTCTCAAATTTACTTAATCGTTAATCACAAGTCCGAACAATCCTTGAATTTACCTTCGTATCAAACCACAACTCGAAGCAATCCAAATTGCCACATCTTGATCTCTTGAGTTCGATCATTCCCGCTGGACATAAATCACCATGTCAGCGCTTACGTAGAACGATCGTCCTCAAATTCGACTTGACGCTTGTATGAGGCTGGAGTTGCACTCATACAAGACAAGAATGTTAACATTGTGGTTATCAACGAAGCAATCGATATACTTTTATTTTCATCCAAACATTCATTTCTATCAAAGTCCTAAGTGTAGCATCCATCGAAACAATAAAATTTTACACGATCGTCATTCTTCGAATTAGAGTATCCCCGAGTTATCGCACATTGATCTTTGATACGCCTCAATACCATCATTGATGAACATAACTTGATGATCTTCATTTGTAACAAATTTTGATTCATGTAACTGATGCTATCATCCGAATTAGATTACCATAATCTCCTCAACATTTAAGATAAATTCGATTATTATCCCTCGAACTAGTTACATGATCAATTCGTTGAAACTTAAAATTATGTTCGAACTAGTTACATGATCAATTCGTTGAAACTTAAAATTATGTATATTCATTTGTTTATCTTAAGTCATCAAGCAACATATTTCTTAAGTCGAATTGTTCTATGCTAACTCAAATCATCGACCAAGATCTATCCTAAATCTTCAGAGTTATTCTCGTATTTTTGAATCATTTTCATGTACGCTAACTTTCGATTGTGCTAACTTTTCGTATACGATTCATATCGATTCCTCGACTAAGTCATCCGTTCGTCACACCATAAATTTTTTTCAATCCAATTTACCTACTCAATCATTTTTATATTTCACACTTGCGCAATCTCAATCCCGTGCGCGTCATTCCGAGTTTGTTCGAATCAACTTATTACACTTCAAGACTACAACTTACTCAATGATGTTCAATCTAAGGCTTTGCTCACTATGACGCTTGCTGATGGACTCATTGGTACCCCGTATCCTCAATCATCAACATCCCCAAGGCTATCCCATACACCACTTAGGGATAAAGTTATTTGATAAATCCTTGAAACAAGTTTAGAATCATAACTGATTATCTTGAATCTCCGTTCGAACCATTCCTTAAAATTCAAGCACGATTTACCTATATCATATTGACGATAGTATCGTTCGATGACATCCCTATTGATAGTCATCCTCTATTCTATGAATCAAGTCAAACTCATTCCTATTTTGAGACGATTTGCATCTCACACATAACTTTTCTAAGGTCGACACAACTCTTGGTGTATATGCCCAGCCCGACTTAGCCAACCGTGCTTACTTATAGTTAACTTTGTTCAGCTAATTATTCCTTCATAATATTTTCTAAAAAAATATAGACTTATTGTATGGATATTCCGTAGAACATTTGAGAGAGAGTATACCAACGATATCAATCGTAGAACAACATCAGAGTTTACGAAAATAACAGCAAAGTTAAGGAATTCAATCAAAGTCCAAGGATGTAAAGCCATGCTCTGATACCATTATGTCACGCCCAGTACCATCGGACCGATCTTCTTCGCTAAGGCATGATGTCACGTTAGCCTAGATTGCGCTCACGCAAGGCAAGTTCCATAACGGTCGATTAGAGGCTAAGCAACGGGGTCGTCACACAGAAGTCCCGAAGCAGAAACATTGAATAAGCCAGCAGAAATGTTAAAACCAAACACAAGTCATATAAAAGATGCACTTTATTGTTATTGAACAAGGATTTTAATTGTGGCTCGAGGCCATGATTATGATTCAGTCTCACTCTTCTCTCAAGTTACAAGCTACTCTCTCTATCTCTCATTTCTCAATACAAAGCTTGTCGAGTCAACGGATGCTTCAGATAGGCGATGTCCATACATTATGTTCCGTATAAGTCCATACTTCATGTGGCTGCATGCCTCAAAATGCCAAGGGTCTCCATGACTTAATCCAACTTACTTATACTTTTTGTGTTAATGACTCACCAACCGAGCCACACTTTGTGCTGTAGCACGGTGTCTTCATTGTAGCCAAATCTTAGGCCCAAATATTGTGTTACGATTCGTGCACACATTAGAACTTAACTCATTGGTACCGTGCACACAATACTCGACTCAATCCAAAGGCATGCATGCAGATTACCGCTAATATGCCAACTCATCCATATGAAATAGTCACTAGCACCACAAGCTATACTTGGACTTATAGCTTTGTTATTCGGCGACCCTTTCAGCGCAAGTAGTGAGCCCCGCTGCAAGTTTTCGAATAACCTGAGAAATACTTCCAGCTCGACTATACCGTGTTTTCCCTATGCCGTAACGGTCCTGTGGCCGCTGGTTTGTCGTCCGAAAAAACTTTTTCTTGTTAATAAGTTGTCCAATGACCATGCAAGACTCGAATCGAACTACTATCTCATACAGTCATTCTTCTTCTAGTGTTACCATCTTTGCATGACCATGTTAAAGACTTCTAGTATTTGAGACCGCCTTGAAGACCCATGGTTGCGAGTATTCTTCCATGTTGCCCTATCATTTAACTCAACTCAGGAATGACTATTTAATAGCCTTTTTTCTAAACTCAATTTGAATCAACCGTAGCTCGTGCCTTAAAGCACTAAGCCCATGACATCATGCCTTAAGCCAACCTGTGTTCTATGCGAAACTACCGCCTAAGTCATACTTTATATGACGAGCCTTAAGATTGTGGGACTAAGTGACATTGACAACCGCAGAAAACATGGGACAGTGCTTGCTATGACTTCGATGGCCCAGCAAAACTCTTGCCTAACTCAATCGTGCAACAACTTAACTCGTGGGAAGAGCAAAGGCTATGCCAAGCCTTGCATCGCAGAAACGTGCGCTAAGACTAGAGGGACACTTTGGTTATGCCAAGTATCGGACGATGGGACCGTGCATGCTTTATCAAGCATTTATACATGCGACGCATATGTCTTAGGTTAAGTTCATAGCTTCGTGGCAACAAAGACCAACTTTTCTTCTCCCAAGCCACATGACAAAGGACCGAATGTCATTTTGAAAGCACATCGTGCAATATTTCTAAGCTGACCGTGGGACCTTTTCATATTCTAACTCAATCTAACCCAACTTGGGATTATTCCCTTAGCTATATGGATTCGTCTCTTTTATCAAGCCTACTTGTGCAATTAAAAACTTTCATTTTATTAGTGTGAAGGCCAAGCTGAGACAAGTTCACCGAAGCCAACCACCAATTTCGAATGATCAAAAATATGGCTCGGATTCGGGATATACCATTGCAATTAGGATACATGGAACATGTTATGTACCTCATACAACAACGACAGAAGAGCAAGATGATAGGACACATATCCTACTCGCTCGAGAATATCAAACGGCCCTATATACCTAGGACTAAGTTTTCTCTGTACGCCGAATCGAATAACGTCACGGGTAGGTGAGATCCTAAGGAATACGTGGTCGTCGATAGAAAACTCAAGAGGATGCTGATGAGAATCGGCCCAATGGCGCTGACGGACTTGGGCAACTCGAAGATGATCTCTAACTTGTCTGACCACCTCGATAGTCTGAGTAACCATTTCTGGACCAAGCATCTGCCTCTCGTCTACATCATTTTAGGCTAAAGGTGATCTGCACTTCCTGCCATACAGTACCTCGAATGGTACCATCTGGATATTGGCCTGAAAACTGTTATTGTAGGAGAACTCTACTAGATGTAGGTGATCTTCCCATGAACCACCAAAGTCAAGTATACAGGATCATAACATATCCTCAAGAGTTTGAATCATGCATTCCGACTGACCATATGTCTGCAAATAATAAGTTGAACTAAACTTTTGACGAGTTCCCAAACTCTTTTGAAGAATCTGTCGAAAGTGTGATGTAAATCTCGAATCTCTATCGGATACGATACTGACTGGCACTCCATACAATCAGACTATCTGCCTGAGGTACGTCTCTGTAAGTTGATCTGTCGATTGACCAATTCTGAGAGAAAAAAAATGAGCTACTTTCGTGAGCCGGTCAACTATAACCCATATAGCATCTCTCCCAACTGGGGATTTAGGTAATCCAGTCACAAAATCTACGATAATGTGTCCCCATTTCCATTCTGGAATCGATAAAGGTTGAAGAACTCCAGCTAGTCTTTGATGTTCAGCCTTGACTTACTAGAAAACTAAACAACGAGAGACAAACTGGGCTATCTCCCTTTTTATGTCGTTCCACCAGAAATGCTGACGAATATCACGATACATCTTCGTGCTACCGGGATGGATTGAATACTGTGAACTGTGAGCCTCCGCTATGATCTTTTGTCTGATGTCACCACTGGGTATACAAAGACGCCTTCCATATAGTAGTGTGTCGTCTTCGTGAATGCATAGCTCTGCTCTTCGTCCTGCTTCACATTCTATCCTAAGTCGTTAAAGCTTAGTATCTACTGATTGATCTATCTTCATTCTCTCAACTATGTTGGACTAAACTTGCATACTGGCCATCAATGCCACGTTGGTAGGAAGAACTATCTCTCTTCCCATCTTCTGAAGATCTGCTAATAACTCTGGTTGTGTTGTTAGAAAATAAGCTTCTGCTCTTCTACTTAACTTATCTACAACTACGTTGGCCTTCCCAGGATGATACTGCAGGTTGATGGAATAATCTACTAGTAACTCTAGCCATCTTCTCTGACGCATTTTGAGGTCCTTCTAGGTAAACACATACTTGAGACTCTTGTGGTCGATAAAAATTTCTACCCGATCTCCATACAAGTAATGTCTTCAAAGCTTGAGTGCGAAAACTACCGCTTCTAACTCCAAGTTATGTGTTAGGTAATTCTTCTTGTGATCACGAAGCTGACGTGACGCATAAGCTACTATCTTACCATGCTGCATTAGGATGCATCCTAATCCCTTACCTGAAGCATCACAATAAACTGAAAATTCTCCAATCCCATCTAGAAGCGTGAGAATGGGTGCCATCATCAATCCTTGCTTCAATTTCTCGAATGAGATCTGACATTTTGATGTCCAAGTAAACTACACATCCTTGCATGTTAACGGCGTCAAGGGCGCTAAAATTCGAGCAAAGTCTAATACAAATCGTCGATAATAGCCCGCCAATCCTAGAAAACTGTGAACTTCTGCGACGGTGGCTAGGTAATGGCCACGTCTTTATAGCTACGATCTTCTGGGGATCCACTTCCACTCCTCCTCTGGTGATGATGTGGCCTAAGTACGAAATACGATCACGCCAAAATTCGTACTTGCTGAACTTTGCGTACAACTAGTACTCTCTGAGAATCTGAAGGACTACTCAGGGGTGCCACTCATGCTCTGCTTCACTCTTACTATAGACTAAGATGTCATTTATAAATACTATCACGAACTAATCCAAATAGGGCATGAATATGCGATTCATGAGATCCATAAATACTGTTGGTGCATTGGTCACTCTGAATGGCATAACGAGAAACTCCCAATGTCCATATCTAGATCTGAATGCTATTTTCGAGATGTCTTGCTCTCTGACTCTCATCTGATGGTATTCCGACTGCAAGTCAATCATCGAAAATATTGTTGCCCTACTGAGTTGATTGAATAAATCATCTATCCTTAGTAGGGGATATATGTTCTTGATTGTTACGAAATTCAAGGTATAATAATCAATACATAATCTTGACGTACCATCCTTCTTCTTCACAAGAAGCATCGGGGCTCCCCAAGGTGATACACTAGCACGAATGAATCCCTTGGTTCTGAGTTCTTCAATCGTCTTGTACAGGATCTTCAATTCTGATGGTGCCATTCTGTAGACTCTTTATGAAACCAGTTCCATCCCTGGAATCAAATAAATAGTGAACTCTATCTCTCTCTCTCTCTCTCTCTCTCTCTCTCTCTCTCTCTCTCTCTCTCTGGCGGCATACTTAGAAGCTCTTCGAAAAATACCTCAGAAAATTCTTCTACTACTCTGGAAAACTGGACTTCTTCTGCTACTACCATTCACAAGATTGGTGGAGAAGGTTTCTACTTCGCCTCTAGAAAATAAAAATTCTTTTTTACCGAGAATATCAAAAATAATCCTGTCAATATGGCAGTCTATTCTCGCATGTTGATCCTTCAACCAATCCATTCCTAGGACCACATCTTAGTCGACCATCGAAAATTCTATCAATCTAGCGAAAAACTCTCTACTGTTAACTACAATTCGACATGAGGTATAGACTCTATCTACTCCCACAAGGCCATTACCAATAAGTATATTAAGTCTTACTGATAATGACTCGGGCTCTAATCCTATTTGTATTGCAAATCGTGCAGATATAAATGAATGTGATCCACCCGAATCAAATAATATTGTTGCTAGAAAAAAGTTAACGATAATGGTACCTGCCACCACCTCACCTGATGCCAATTCTTCTGCTACTATCAGAGCCATAGCTTGACCCTGTCCTCTTGGTGCTGGTCCCCTTTGTTTGTGACCTCTCAGCCTATTTTAAATTTAGGCCTGGACCTGAGCATACTGTTGCGGCCTTTGCTGGAATGCTTGAGCCTGAGGCGGCAATGGCCTCAGAGGCTGGTATTGTTGTTGTTGTTGTACTGGTGCTGGTGTCCTAACCAATGGACTAGTTAGGTTGATAAAGATAAACTATCCCTATTCGGGCAGGAACCGATCCTGTCGTCCGGTGACCCACAAGCTAAGTACAACCCCTGTGCTCTGCGACACTCTGAAATCACCTGTCCGAGCTTCCCACAATGAGAGCAGCCCACTACAGAAGACTGCTTCTATTTCTTTTGCTGAGGGTACATCGGAGTTGAGTGCTGAACCGACGAAACTGATGTCGCCCTCCTAGGTGCTCCAATAATCAATGCCCTAGCTGTCGGGGCTGGTGCTGATGACTGGGATAATTATCCATGTGGCATCTTCCGTCCTCCGAATCGATCTACTATCCTATTTAAAGTATATTCGTGCCTTCTTGCTACTCACAAAATGGCATCAAATGACTAGTATTCAAACTGCTACACTGCTAGAATGATCTCTACGTGAAGTCCCTGCTGGAATCGATGTGATCGGTCCAAATCGGTCGCCACCAAGGTGGGAGCAAACCGACTAAGTCTTGAAAACTCGACCGCATATCCATCGACCGTCCAACCCATCTGCTTTAGATTGTTGAACCTTGTCTGTAGACATAGTGAGATACTGTATCAAAGTACTTCGTCTGGAATCTATCGCTGAATACCGTCCACATGATAGGCATCACCAAACTAACTGCTTGCGTCGCCCACCAACAGGCTAAGTCCAACAATTATAGTCGCACAACGGCCACCTTCTCTTCAGCTGGAATTCCAGATGCCTCCAGAATAACCTCTATGTATTGAAGCCAAGCATCAGCAGTAATAGCATCTTCATTGCCGTCAAAGAAAGGAGGGTTCAGGAGCTTGAAGTTGTTAGCTGCATTATTCCCTAGATAACCAACTATGTCCATAGCTGCTTGTAATGTCTGCTGCAGAGCATCACCTTGATGATCTTGTGATACAAGTAAGTCTCGGATGAGTGAAGATAGGGGAAAAAATGGTTGGAGAGCCCTCCCCCTTGGGCGATCTCCAGACTCTGCGCGGGTGATTCCTCAGTGCAGGTTCGGTTCCCCCCTCCTCCTCCTCCCCTCCTCTCCCCCCTCCATCCGCCTCCTCCTCCTTCTCCTCCTCCTTTCCTCGAGGGGGTGCCTCCCCCTGGACGGTGGTCACTTTCCGGTTCTTGCAGCAGGGCCTCCTGTCTGCTGTTGTGTACGTCTCCTCCCTCTCATGACCGGACCTCCGGGCTCCGACGACGTTGGTGATCGGCACCTACGGCCGCCCTTGGCATGGTCCCCAGACCAGCTCGCCATGGTTGGGCCTAGGGGATCCCTCCTCTTCTTCGGCCGTGCGTCGGGTAACAATGCCTTTGGGAAGATGGCCGACGTCATGCTCCTCTCCGACGCGTCCGGCTGTCTCTGCTCCGGCGATGGACCACACCACCCCACCTCCCTCCTCCTCCTTCCCGTCTATCACCCCCCATGGAAGTTTCGAATTCAAATTCGAACTCCAATTTCCCGCTTGGTTTTCCCCCCTAAATTTTGAATTCTCAAAGAGCTGCTTTTGTTGGCGTAAGCTATGATTTGGCGCAACCTACACGGCAAGCTTGGCCGCTGATGGCTGCTGACTTGCGCACGGGGACCATCCCTAAGTCCGTGTAACCAACCGGGTCTATACGGCTAGAGTTGCCGCGTACATCTGACTTGCATGCGCAACCTGGCGAGTGCCCCCTAGCGTAACCCAAGCACAAGCGGATGGGAGTTCTAGATTGGCGCATCCGGCACGACAAGCTTTGCCACTGATGGCTGCTGTCTTGCGCACGGGGACCATCCCCCCATCCGTACAACCCGACGGTTCTATACGGCCACTTTTGGCGCGTACACCTGACTTGCGCGCGGGGCTAATGCCCATATCGGCACAACCTGGCGAGTGCCCATTTGGCCCAACCCAAGCACAGGCTGGTGGGAACACCGTTGACGACTACATTCAGGCGCAACCTGGCTCGGGGCTAATGCCCCTAGCTGCACAACCCGGTAGGGGCCACTTTGGCGCAACCCATGTTCGAGCTGATAGGGGCATGGTTGGCGCTTCTCAGGCGCAGGCGCAACCTGGCACGGGGCTCTTGTCCCTATGCGTACAATTTGGCAAGGGCCATGTTGGCGCAACCCACGCACATGGCGCAACCCAGTGCTTGGATGCTGATCCAGGCGTATCCCAGGGGACCGGATGCATAGATGGCACAGCCCGACAGCTGCTGGATGTCGACCCCCTTTATGCTTCTCATAGTAGAGGCAGTACGATTATTTTCCAGGGTGCTACACAGATACCTAACAGGGCGATAGGCGCACCCAGTCCCTCATTGGTGCAAGACGATATCCAGTTCCCATCCCTGTCACAGAGAGTATCCACTTCCAATGTTGCAACCCAGGGGATGGGGCAACAATATCTAACTGATCCTCTAGTACAAACTTTGTCGCAGTCGGGGGCCAGGCAGACTGCCCAGACTTCGGCTTCTCAAGGACTTCAAGTTCAACCTCCTCACAGCTACCCGGCGGCAGCAATCCCATCCTTTGCGGACATTGTCAGGCCTGAGTGGATGAAATCTAAGACATTAACGGTCCCGATTAAGGAACTGCCAGAACTGGAGCTACCTTCTGCTGATGCGCAATCTATTTGTGTCCCTTTCTCCTCATCTGAAGTATCATCGCTTTCAGAACTCTTTCCATTCACCTTTGTGCTTAAATTCACCAGGGGTTGTCCCAAAATTCATAGGGTCCAAGAAGTAGTAGCCACCTAGAAACTCGGGGCTACTTATAGGGTTGCTCCGCTGGACCCAAAACACATTCTCCTTCACCTAGCAAATCTGTCTGACTATAACATAGTCAGGACTAAGGGATCATGCAAAGTCGACTCACATACAATGTTAATTGTCAAATGGTCCCAAGACTTCAACAAAACGGAAGAATCCCCGATAGTGTCTGTTTGGGTCACTTTACCCAATCTCCCCCTCGTATGCTTTGTGCCGACAACTATTAGACATGTGGCAAACTCATTTGGTACCTTTGTGGCTATGGCAGAGAAAACCAGAAATCTAACTAAAGCTAATTATGCCAGAATCTGCATGGAACTGGATGTCTCCAACGATCTACCGAAAACTATAGAAATCCTTCTAGGAGATAAGCCCCATACTCAACAAATTATCTACGATAGCAACATCCTATACTGCAACCACTGCCGCATCCGTGGACACTCTAGGGAAACTTGCTACAGGGCACATCAGTCTCTGAAGAAGAAAACAACCCACAAAGAAGCTGCTCCTCAGATGACAATACTTAATAATAAACTACCCTTGCTTTCCCTCCCTAACTCCTACGTTCTGTTCGAAGACAACACAGGCAACCTAACTCCATAGATCAAGACTGCAGGCAGAAGATCACCACCTCCCCTCCGAAAAGTGCTAACTCCAACATCAAAACGTCCGACTTAAATCTGACCAATAAATTTAATCTCCTAGCCTCGGAGCAGGTTGATTCAGACAAAGATCCCGTTGAACCCCTCGAGCACGCCAACCAACCGATGAGCCAGACTTCCAAAGAACCATTACTTAAGACTGCAGAATCGGTCGCCTCCTTCACACTTATTGAGGAGACCGGCACTCAGGAAATGGCAACCCAACCAGAGGCAAATCACTTTATGGACGACCGTCAGGTGCCCGAGAGTGGAACTCAAAAGATGGCACCCATAGGGGAGCCCTCAGGGGCTCGTCTACTTGACACCTCTGAGACCCCTACCTCTATAGATAATAGAATTAATGAACAGGGTGTGGACCCACTGCCGTCTGTGTACTTCTAGAGCCCCCCTAACCAACCAGCAGGTACCTCCACAGCAGTCCCAGATGGGGAGTTTGTTCGTGAGCACAGCCGATTCAGCATATCCGTCACTGTTGTTGAGTTCAAGACTGACCTGGAAGGCCGACAATCTCCGGACTCCGGGTAACCCACATACACAGAGATAAACAATATCATGGCATTCAAGTCCAAAGGAAAACTATAGGATAAAATTGAATCGGATGGCTCTGAATATGACCCA
The DNA here is from genome assembly GCA_029216955.1 of Iris pallida. Classification (NCBI taxonomy): domain Eukaryota; kingdom Viridiplantae; phylum Streptophyta; class Magnoliopsida; order Asparagales; family Iridaceae; genus Iris; species Iris pallida. The sequence continues at coordinate 64,328,009 of JANAVB010025196.1, forward strand.
ATGTCAGACCAGGATAAGGATATCACCGTTGGTTCTAGCTCCCTGGATCGTATAGCAGACGAAGAAATAGCTTTGGCTAACCAATAAGAGAACTTACGCGAGGAGGAAATCGCGCAGTCGAAGCAACAGAAAAGACAAGAAAGAAGAAAAGCTGTTGGGCCGGCTAAATACCTCAAGGACCAGGCAAAGATAGACAACTTATTGATCCCTGTCAGGTTGACCAAAAATAAGGCTACTAACCACAACTCTACTCCCAAAACTATACAAACCAGGCGACGGAAGGACGCAAACAACTCTGTGATTCACTGAATGGATATTAAAGCCATATGTTGGAACGTACGGGGCATACGGAATCAACCTACCAGAACTTACCTAAAATCTCTTAACAATAAATACTCTCCTAATTTTATAGCCATTCTTGAACCTATTATAGATGGCGACAATATCCAAGACCTTGCCAAAGACATTCGTATGTCGTATTACTTCCATGGGGGACACCTTAACACTTATATTTGAATATTCTGGAACAATGATATCGATGTGGTGGTGAAATAGACCAACAAGCAGTTTATCTACTATAACATCCGGATTAATAGATCAGGGAATATGCTGGATCTCTTGGTTGTTTATGCTAGCTGTGTGGCTAATACCAGAAAGGTGCTATGGCAGGATCTCACTTCTATATCGAACAACATGAACCGTCCGTGGATGCTGGCTGGCGACTTTAATGTGGTCACGTTGACGAAAGAGAAGGCTGGGCCGGGTACTATTAATGCGAATGCGGTGGCAGACTTTAATAGATTCATCTCGGATACCGGCCTCATTGATGCTGGCTATCTCAGACCGATTTACACTTGGTGCAATAGCCTCACTAACAACCCCAATGCATGGGAGCGTCTGGACCGGGTCCTTTACAATACTGAATACCTTCTTAATAGCCCCCCACCTCAGTTATGCACCTCCCCCGTATGAACTCCGACCACTCCCCTCTTCTTATCACTCCCTCGGATACTCTATCTACCCCGAGCCAGTTTCGCTTCCAAAGGATGTGGTGCGATCACCCGACGTTCATGGACGTGGTTAAGGAAAGCTGGGACGAGGTTTGCCATGACTCGCCACTCCTCAAATTACATAATAAACTTCATAGACTGAGATCGGCTCTGAGAGACTGGAACTGGAATGTCTTTGGGGATCTAAGGAAACAGAAGCGGGAGCTGCAAGCGGAGATTGATGATCTAGAGGCGTCCCTTCAGATTCAATGGAGCGATGCTGGGGGCGACGCTCTGCTACAGGTTAAACATAGTCTAGACAAGGTCTTGGCTTTGGAAGAACAGCTTCTTCTGGATCAGACGAGGATTAACTGGGTCAAAAATGGGGACTATAACTCCACTTTCTTCCACGCCGTCATTAAAGAATGGGCCAACTCGAATAGAGTGCGGCTTTACGATCATGTTGGGACCATTATGGATGATCAGATTATTATGGACAGGGCAATCCTTCACTTCTCCAAGTTCTTTGAACCTGTGCCAACTACGGACCCGGATAACTTCATCGATTGTATCCCGAGGCTTATCTCCGATTAGCAGAATACGGAGCTATCTAGGCTCCCCCAGGAAGATGAAGTTGAGAGAGCGATCATGTCACTAAACCCGCAGGGATCCCGAGGGCCGGATGGATTCACTAGGGTTTTTATTCTAAATGTTGGCATATCATCAAACAGGACCTTATGGCCGCTATCAAGGATTTTTTTTCAGGAATCCAACTCCCCAAAGGCATCACTTCGGCTAACCTAGTTCTCATCCCCAAGACGTCCAAGCCCGCGGATGTTCAGGATTTCAGACCTATCAGCCTTAGCAACTTCTCTCACAAAATCATCTCCAAAATTTTGGCAGAAAGACTTGCGGGAGTCCTCCCTTTAATCATATCCAGGGAGCAATCGGGTTTCGTCAGAGGCCGTAGCATTCATGAGAATATTAGCCTAGCGCACGAAGTCATTGGGAACATTGACAACAACATCACCGACGATAATGTGGCGATAAAGCTAGACATGTCTAAAGCTTATGACAGGGTTAGCTGGAGGTTCCTGATCCGGGTCATGCGTCAATTCGACTTTTGCCAAACATGGATAGACCTCGTCTTTAAAAATATATCTAACTGCTGGTATTATGTCTACATCAACCGCAAAATGGAAGGATTCTTCCACTCTGCTAGAGGTCTGAGACAGGGTGACCCCATTTCCCCTGCCTTATTTATTATAGCCGATGATGCCCTAAGCAGAAAAATTTCTAATCTCTGCCTCCATGGCCACATCAAGTACTTCTTTGGGCGTAGAGATAACCTTTCCATATCCCACATATTCTATGCGGACGACAGCCTTGTCTTCCTCAACGGGGGCAGCGACAGTATCGACACTCTTCTGAAGACACCTCAGGACTACACGATCACCTCGGGTCAGGAGATAAATATGAGTAAATCGGCGCTCATTGTCTCCCAGAAGGATCATATGGCCGCTCGGGCGGATGAGATTGCTACGAGGACGGGTTTCTCGATCACTCATCTGCCGATTCATTACCTGGGGGTGCCTCTCTTTAAAGGCAAAGCTAAACAGGAGTACTTCTTCAACATGATGGAGAAATTCGAAAAAAGGATCTCGGGATAGAGAGGGAGACTTCTGTCCTTCGGAGGAAAGATTAAACTCCTCAAAAGTGTGCTTACTGCACTCCCTATTCACGCCCTATCGGTTATCAAAGCCTCTAACAAACTTTTCAAGAATCTGGAGAAACTGATGGCAGCCTTCCTCTGGAACTCTAAAGATCAACATCGGACCAGATGAATTTCATGGACCAATGTATGTCGGCCGATGGATGAGGAAGGGATTGGAATTAGATCTCTTGACCAGGTTATGACCGCTTTACATGCTAAAAGATGCTGGGCGATGATTCAAAGCGAGTCGGTTTGGGCCCAGTACATGATCAGGAAGTATGTGGATCCGACCGCTCCCGGATACTCCCTACCCTACTCTCCCTCACTGCTCTGGAGGTCTATGATGAAGATTTTTGGAAATGTTTACTCCAAATGCCAATGGGTTCTAGGCCGTGGCAACATACCCATCTGGGGTCAGAACTGGTACGGTACATCTATCCCCAAACTGCCAGAATTTATCTACAACCCTTTCATACGTCAGGTGCTGGCCTCACCTATAGTACGTAGATCCTTGGAGGAGGAGGTTAATATTCAGAATTTCCTAACTGTTGAAGCCAATACCTGCCTGGACGGGATTATTCTCAATAATGAGAAGGACAGGATGGTTTGGACTCCTGACCGCCATGGAGAGTTCTCTACTAAATCATACTGGGACCAACATCGCAGGAGAAACCCGATCGACTCCTGGAGTAAATTTTGCTGGGACAAGTACATTCAACCGCGCATAGGTGCCTTCCTTTGGCATCTTCGCAGAAATGCTATTCCTGTAGAGGCCAGACTTATTTCCATGGAGATCAATCTCGCTTCGAGATGTGTGTGTTGTGCTATCCCGGACTCTGAAACGAATGATCACCTGTTCATCTTGGGTGGGACGGCTCAGATGGTCTGGCATCACTTCGGTATCAAGTTCAATCTTCCCACCGCGTATTCCTCGATCGACCAACTTGCTCAGGTATGGCTTCTAAACTCCTCTCCCTCTTCTTTCTCCATCCCGGCGGTCATCAGCAGGAACATTGTCCTTGCATCTGGATTATGGGAGATCTGGAAGCAAAGGAACTCTGTTCTTTTTGGCAATGGGCAGAGAAGCTACCGGGACATCATCCGTCAGGTTACAACGCAGCTTCAACACACCTTCTCGGCTCATAATCTGGGTATGGACGGCTTGGGTCTGCTTCATGTCGTCCAGGGGAACGACGTAAGATGGGTGGCTCCGAGGACGGGTCAGAAGATGAACATGACGACTAAGAACGGAGATCTACCAGGAATTGCGCGTGGCGGTATCATCAGAGACAACCAAGGATATCTCATCTGTGCCTTCTCCATTTTCATAAATGATATCATCAGCCCTCTCCCGAAAATTGATGCTCTTCTAAAGACGATTCACTGGTGTAATGATCAGAACATCCAGTTCAGTGAAATCGAAACATCCTCCAATCTTCTCACCAACATCATTGTAAATAAATCCAAACCTCCATAGGCTCTCAGATACAAGACCCGCAACATCCAACAATTGATAGGGTCGAACATCGTCATTACATATATTCCTCCTTCTGCTAATGGCGTGGCCAAAGCTCTAGCGTCGCTGGCACATCAATCCAGAACTGATCAGATCTTCGTCCACATCTGCGATCCACCATCTGAGGCCAGCAATGCCCTGCTTAAGGACCGATCTGGTCGTTAGGGGTTTCTTGTTTTGGTCCTTCTTTACTTTTGTTTAACCCTGGGAACTCCAGGGTGGATAGTTTTATTTTCCATTGTTACCCCCGGTATCCCCGGGAGGATAGTTTCTCTTTTGGCCAGGCCTCTGGCCTGGTACTTATACTTTTGTAGGTCGTCGGGCTATCTCCCGGTGCCAAGTTTGAGCTTACACTCCTCTATTTCAATAAAATCTTCTATTCTCTTAAAAAAAAGGTCTCGGATGAGTCCTATCAGGGTTCTATTGTCAGGCTCTGCAGGCTGGGCTGGTTGTACTGGTGGCTCTTGTTTCCCGGAAGGCATGACTCGGGATGTTGTCCCTGAGTGCTGGGATTGGTCCCCAGGTTTCTACTGGTAGGAGGTGCTCCGTCCGGTTGATCGTTAAGACCAGGAACAATGCCACTGAAGAAAATGACATGGGAAACAATAAGAAAGGACCAAGATAGATCAAGGATAAAGCACCTTATCAGGTCAAGATTCAGGAAGATTAAAAAGCACGAGTAGAGATCAATGATGAATGCTGATTGAGATATCTATTTAGTAAAACCCTTATGTATCTTGATTTATAAGACCTGCATGGGCCACCACATAAACTGTGTCATGCCCCAGAACCATAATAATGGAGAGCGGGGGACAGACACAACTAGCTACGTACATTGGAGTGTAACACACTTCTCAATATAGTCACGACTGTCTAGATGCATGAGGGTTTATCTATAATCTATCAGTCTCTTATAGTCAAGAACAAGCCTAGTATCTCAATCTCAAGCAAACAAATAGATATTACAAGATATTTGATCATCAGACATACAAAAGTAAGGCATCCAAAATATTACATATTCAAATGATCATGAAGCTAGTCATACAAAATGCGAAGACTAGCAAGAGTTTAATCATACATGATCAACCCTAGGATTTGCTAATCATATTATAACCCTTCGGCAGACAAAAATAAAGTTTTAACACGAGCTAACATGTGCTCGACGGCTAAATGCCTCAAAAGAATAAGTTATAATAGAGTGGGAGAGCAAAATAAGAAACTCACTCATTGCCACGGTTACTCCTAGTGTTCACCATCTGGCTGGAAAGCAGTTAGATCCCCGAATATTACTCCAAAATTTGGTCATACAAAATCAGCTGGGTCAGACCCCAGAAAGAGCAAGTACCATAAGGGAGGCTCTACTTATGAACTAAGACCAGCATATAAAGAATAGAAGAACTGATACAAGCAACGTAACTATAATAACGTAAAAGACAAGAGTTAAGAATGAATATACTTACTTGCATCGGGAAGAACAAGAGGTGGAATATAATTTCTATGCTAATCATGAGACAATCGTTCAGGCACGGCCAATCAAGTCCAACAACTTGCTATCATTAGCTAACTAGGTTTATCACATGTCTATTTACTAGCAAGATGCAGTTGAGATATTCCCGCAGTCACAAGCTCTGCAGACTATCCAGGCGAAAGTTATGAGAGTTATCAAGTTATCAAGATTTTCGGTGTACTTGAGTACTTAGGATACAAGAAGTGCGACACATGACAGTGTGCTGAAAATATGCCCTACTCGACGGCAGGCTACAAGTCCACAGGTGTGGCCAGAATAACGGGATCGCCTGTAACTGGAAAATCTCTCTATATGAGCTATTTGATCAATCTAATCGTTTAACCTAGTCAGATTCATTATGAATCCTTGACCGTGGTAACCAGGAATCCATGTCTAGACATGATACAAGACAAGATAGGTAGCTTATACGATCACAATCGGGAAAAATCAACCATGGAGTCAAGACAAGAGTTATACTAGCAAGACAGGAAATAGTTGTCGCAACAACATTCAGGTTATACATGTCATGTCAGATTTACTTGTCATATCAATAATACTTGTCAGGAGTGCATCTCGATAGGCCACTAGCAAGATTATCAAGACGGAATCATATTATCATGTTCAAGTTCAATTTCAAGTTTATCAAGTCGGGTCGTCGTAATTTAGGCCAAGTATAGAAAAAAATGCAAGAAAGATCAAGAACATCCATGGGTGATTGAAACTATCAATCACGTATAAACTCCAGTTAAAGTGAGACAAAAAGATTCTCGAAGCCAAGACGAAGATCTACAACTTTTATGTTTTGAGTTTTTCAAGATTCTAGCTACAAAACAGCTTAAACAGGCAAAACAGTAAAAATTCGTGTATGGACAATTGTGAGCAAATTCGACATATGGACAATTCTGGACAAATCCGGCGCATGATTAATTCTAGGCAATCTGGCGCATGGACAATTATGTGCAAATCCGACGCATGGACAATTTTGTGCAAATTCGGCACATGGATAATTCTGGGCAAATCCGGCACATAGACAATTCTGGACAAATCCGACGCATGGACAATTCTGGGAAAATCTTGCACATGGACAATTCTAGGCAAATTCGACGCATGGACAATTCTGCACAAATTTGCACATGGGAATTTCTTGTACAAATCCGTGCATTGAAATTTCCTGCACAAATTTGCGCATGGGAAATTCCTGCACAAATCTACGCATGGAAAAAACTCTCGTTGCGTCTTCAGTACATGTGCATAGGAAACCTACGCGCATGAAATGCTCTGAGTCAAAGGATAAGTTGCTAGGACTTCACGGCGCATGGCCTCCCGGGCGCATGGGGGTCGTCGTCCCCAAACAGCAAGTTCAGCCATGGAAGTTCCAAAAACTTGCCATGGCCATAACTTCCTCATCCGAACTCGAAATCAAGCGAAATAAAAGCTAAAACTGCATGAAATTAAATTCTCTACAATATGGAACCACTTGTTTTTAGAAATACTAAGTTTTTAGAGACCAAAACCAAGAAAAATTTAAAACTTAGATCTACAAAAATATAACCATCAAAATCAAAAATTTTAAGCTCTAAAGATACTTAGAATCATACAAGAAAGAGAATAGAACAATCAAAAATGGAGAACCATCATGTTCTTCATGGAGTAAGTTATACTTGCCTTGGGTTGGTTGGTGGGAGGAGTAATGGAGAAGGAGAGGAGAGGAATTAATGAAATTAATGAGAGGAGAGAGAGAAGGTGGTATATATACCAAGCCAAACATATTAAACCAACCCAAACCAAACCAAGCCAAGCCAACATGTCATGTATAACCATGGTGAACCAAACCAAGACTAGCCAAGAACAAACCAAAACTAAACCAAGCCAAGACTAAGCAAGACAAGTCTAACTACGGGTCACCTGATAAATGTTCGTACATGTATACTGAAAATACGTATAACGGAGAACGGGAGTGATAATATTAATTTGAATGTTAGTGTTAACATGAGGATGGATGGTTAGGATGGACACTTTGTAGGGATGAACATTATTATTTTAATGAAAATACATCGAAATAGACAGACAGATTTTGTCGGATCGAAGAAAACACTCGACGGGTCGAATAAATATTTTTTGTTCTAGGTAAGAAGATTTTGACCGAAAACTGAAATAAGAAATAATCAAAATTAAAAGAAAGTTACTGACCACAAACTTATCTAAGAAAAGAAAGTTTTTGACCATAACTAATCCAAGAAACAATCAAAATTAAAAGAAAGTTCTTGACCAGAAGCTGATATAAGAAATAATCAAATTGAAAAGAAACAGACAAAGTCCTTACGGATCTTTGCTATAATACAAAGTCAAATATAGAGCTTGAAGAAGTATTTGAGAGAAAGAATTATTGGATATTTATTAATCTCATAGTGGAGACTATATAAAGAGATATGTATTACCAAATATGATTGTATTCTTATATGGTAATTACAAAATATAATATATTTCTACCATATTCAAGTACTATCTATGATGGCATTTTTATATGATAGTACTACCATATACAAGTATTTTCATATATATAATGATATTACTATATGAAAATTAATACATATATTTCTAATCACTGGAAATTGCTAAGAAATCCAATTTCGGGATTGGTTTGTATGAAAAATCCACCCGCGGGATGAGTTTTATGAAATGCCCAGAATTATATATTTCCACGTTAAATATTCCAAGATTTCCTTTAGATGTTCTGTATTTACAAAATTGCCACATTTATAATACCATAACTACCCTTTCGCACAAACTCAGATTTGGATTGCGATTTTCGTCTTCTTCTTCTTCACGAGAGATCTGAATTCCATTGCTCTCATCTTCAGCAGAGATCGCAAAGATCGTTCGTAGTTCACTGTGCTTTTCTTCATTCGAACTCCGATTATCGCTCATCATCATCATCATCATCATCATCATCGTGGAGAGATTTGAAATTTTTCGACGATTAGGTCAATTGTGGAGAGAAGATCTTCTTCTTCTTTTCCATAAGAGTTAGCATCGTTTTGAAAGAAGAACAAAAACTTTTGAATTTTTGTTCCTAACAAAAAAATTTCATAGAAAAAACAAAAAAATAGGTTTTAGGTTTTTTGTCGACTGTTCTCCATCATTCTCCGTGTTAAAATCACGGAGAACGACCATTCTCCGTGCTAAAACCACGGAGAATGGCCTTATTCATGTCAAAATGATGGAGAATGGCCATTTTTCGTGTTAAAATGACGGAGAATGGTTATTCTCCGTGTTAAAATGGCGAAAAATGGTCATTCTCCGTGTCAAAATGACGGAGAATGGCCATTCTCCGTGTTAAAATGACGGAGAATGGTTCCGTGATAAAATGACTGAGAATGGCCATTCTCCGTCATTTTAACACGGAGAATGGCCATTTTTTGTGTTAAAATGACGGAGAATGGGTCATTCTCCTTGTTAAATTGACGGAGAATGTCATTTTAACACGGAGAATAGCTATTCTTGGTCAATTTAACAAGGATAATGGCACGAAGAATGTCCATTCTCCTTGTTAAATTGACGGAGGTCTCCGTCATTCTAACACGGAGAATGGCTATTCTTTGTCAATTTAACAAGGAGAATGGCCATTCTCCATGGTTTTAGCACGGAGAATGGTCATTCTCTGTGATATTACCACAGAGAATGATCATTCTCCTGCATTTTATGGTCAGTTGAAACTTTGAAGGGCCATAACTTTTAACTGGGAGGTCGAAACGAGGTCCGGTTTGTCGCAAAATGAGCGTATTTTCGAGGAGCCGGAGATTAACAATCTTTTCGTTAGTCGGTCTTCCGAAATTTTAGAATCGCGAAAAAAAATGATGTTTGGACCTCCGTTTTAACAGTTTTACTGTTTGTCTACCTTTTCGAATTTTTTCGACGAGTTTTGCAGTAAGGTTTGAAGATTTTTGAGGAGAAAACCTACATTCGAAAGTGAGCAGCGTATGGAAGAATAGGAAGGATCGAAACGTTTTTTTTAAAAGTAGTTTCGTGGGTGTTTTCAATAAATTAGAAGGAAGGACAAAAAGGTCATTCGGAATTCCCTTTCTATATTTTTTGCTAATTCTGGACACGCAATGAAATGTTATTGTGCGGCGGATTTTTCATAAAATTTTTTTGTTTTTTTTGCATTTCATAAATTTTTCCTTTCTATCATATACATATATTATTATGACTCACGCTGACATTTAAATGTTGCAACAGTTACATCGACAACCCATTAGTAAACAACTTCGAGACCACGGGTCGCAAGCGCAACCCGGTTGCTAATATAGTTTTTCAAAATTTTAAAATACATAGCATATAAACTTTTAGAAATATATGTTTCTATGTTCTAGACCGTCTCATTGTTCAATCTTTTTTTTTTTACCCCATGCTATTTTATACGGTGTGTTACTTTATTATATGTGGGAAGTCACATATGCGGCGGATGGAGTTGTTATTTGGAGAATTTCCATCCTAATTTAAACTTTGCAATGTTTGGATTGATTAAATGGACTCATACAATTTGGAATTTGGTTGTGTCCTTTGTCATGCCATTAGTAAAGAATTTTTTTGAGATGTCCGACGATATGCACAAAATTTTGTGCACGCTGTATTGTATGGCTGTTGGACCTACTGTTCTTCAACTTCTACCAAATAAATAGAAAAATAATATGTCTCCGTGGCTCCATCAATAACTAATAAACATTATAAAAAATGTATTCGAAAATATTATCAAAACTTGATGCAAAAGAAATTTTGCATTAAAATATTAAGTTATTGGGTATGATAACATTTTCAATACATTTTTTTAATTTTTATTAAATGTTGACCATAATATTTAATATAAAAAAATTAAGTATTAATTATCATTAACATATGTCCTTATGTCTCGTTTGGTTCGCATAAAAGAAGGAAATGAAATTGATTCTTTGATATTTCCTTTGAAAATTTGCAATTCCAATTAATTTCATTTTCGGTATATAGAAAAACCAAGAAAAAATGAGAGGAAAAGTGAACCCTTAGAAGAGGAAAATGAATCCTCTCATATTTTTCTTTCTCTTGGAAATTAAATTATTTTTTTCTCATTTTCTTTGGCATTTAAACAAATAAAATGAATCACTTTCATTTCCTAAAGCTCCAAATTCAAGAACCAAACGTGATCTTAGGACACATGTTAATAAAACTCCAAAGAGAAAATCCCTAAAAGCCTTGGAACTTGAAATTCATAAAAGCCATGGAACTTAAAAGCGACTTCAAATGACCAATTTATATAAAATGGGAGTTGCAATTGCCAATGAGGCTTTTAAACATCCAAGGATTTTCAAGATGGATTACCAAAATTATCCTTGATTCATAAGGGAAACTATAAATTTTATTTTTAAAAATTGTAATAAATTGAGGATAGCATTGGTAATCTACCTTGAAAATCCTTGGATATTGTAAAGGGTTCCTTGGCAATTATAATTCCCTAAATTTTCACCTTTTGGAACAAATAGGTGATGGTGGGGACTATGAAGATGACTGCTCCCTTTTGGCTCTGTTTAAATTGGACAAGAGTATATATCTAAACCTGACTTTGGACGGGATTAGATTTGGTTTTTTCTAAGGGCACCACACTTTTTACTTGGGGACAGCCCAAAAATGTTCAAAAAAAATTACAAGTTTGCAATCAATTTTTTTACTTGGGGGCAGCCCAAGCCAGTCCTAGGACTGCCAGCAAGTTGGCAGTCCTAATATACGTTAGGACTGCCAACAAGGTGGTAGTCCTAGGACTGCCAGCAAGTTGGCAGTCCTAACATACGTTAGGACTGCCAACAAGGTGGCAGTCCTCCTCGGAGATGGGAGATTCTACAGACTGCTTTTTCGAGTCGCTGGATCGCGTCCCCTCCGGCGTATCGTTGGACTTTGACCTCCCTTCCTCCGGCTCCTCCTCCGATGACGATGAGGACGATGATGACGGCGACGGTGGAGGGGAGCTCGATGGAGGAGAGCTCGTCGGGGAGGACGCCGACGGACTTGAGGTAGTCGGAGATGATGACGCGGGAGACCAGACGGTCCTTGCGGTCCTGGATGGCGCCCCAGGTCACCGTCGGCATCTCGTACTCCGGGAGCTTGGAGGCGGAGGCGGAGGCACGATGGCAGAGGAGGAGGAAGGGGGTGATGGGGATTGGGGGTTTTCTTCTCGTGAGAATGTTCATCTTCCTCTTCCTCTTCTATTTCCGACCAAACCCTCTCGACCTACCATTTGGTGAGCTCTTCCTCTTCCTCTTCTCGGACGGGGAGGAGGAGGACGATGATGACGGCGGCAGAAGGGAGGTCCCGCCAGCTGGGGGTGCTTCTGTCGGGGACCACTACGACTATGAGATCTGGATGGCGGAGCCAATTTCCGTCAAGGAGCGACGCCGTAAGCTACTGCAGGGGATAGGTCTCGCTAGCCGCAAGGAGGAGGAGGAGAAAAGAGGAGGAAAGAAATTAGGGTTTGAAAAATTGGGCTGTCCCCAAGTAAATTTTGGGTGCCCCCTAGCAATTTCTCCACCTGCTTGGGCTGCCCCCAAGTAAAAGCTGCCCCCTAGCAAATATGGTGGTGCCCTTAGAAAAAACCTTAGATTTTACTCTAAACTGGCTTCAGAACTACCCTCTTTGGACGGGTAGGATCTCTAATCTTCAAAAGTAGTCTTGGTTCTCAAAACAAGAATGGACATATCAACACAAATTCTACCCACTCCACTCACACTCATGATGTAAAAGTAACCCAAAAAAAGAAGCAGCGAATGTAGCATCAATTTATTTTAAACGAGAACATAGTTTGGTGAAATTATTATCCGAGCCCCAAAACATCATTAGAAAGACACAGTTTGTGTTTTGCACAAAATATGTCCTTCTGAATGGCATTATATATATATATATATATATATATATATATATATACACATATATATAGGGAGCGGATCAAAAGTTCCCCTTAGAAAGTCCTCCAAAAACCTCCCTCACTCTAATTCGTAATATTAATGTTAATATTAATATTAATATTAATGTTAATGTTAATATTAATTTTTTTAAAATTTTTTTATATTAATGTTAATGTTAATGTTAATGCTAATATTAATGTTAATGTTAATGTTACTGTTAATATTAATTTTAATGTTAAGTTTAATGTTAATTTTGGTATTTAATGTTAATATTAACATTAATATAAACATTAACATTAATATTAACATTAATATTAACATTAAATTACGGATTAGAGTGAGGGGGTTTTTTGGGGGGCTTTCTAAGGGGAACTTTTGATCCGCTTCCACATATATATATATATATATATATATATATATATATATATATATATATATATATATATATATATATATATATATATATATATATAAAATATATATATATATATATATAGGTCAAAAAAAAAAAAAAAAATATATATATATATATATATATAGGTCCTGCCCTGGCACAGGACCGCTTGGGCCACAGCCCAGGGCCCCAAAGGAAGGGGGGCACCATATATACTTGTAGTTTCATTGTGTTAGGCCACAGCTTCACAGCCCGGCCCAAATATTGTTGTTTTTAGTCCAGATTTCAGAGCATTAAATATGGACATATGGTCCAACCGTTCGGGTTTCAAGAGAAAAAGGTTAGGTTTTCTTTTCCAATGTAGCCGCAGCCCGCAGGAGGGAGAAGAAGAATCGACATGGATTGGGTTTACAATGCGGGAGAAGAAGAATCGACGAGGGGACTATTAATCGTTGAAGAAGATTTCTAGAAAAGAAAAATGATATTTCATCTTCCAACTTAGTTACTGACAGATTCATCTTCTATCTTCTCTTCTTATATTTTCGTAGTCAAGACGAAAGAAATCGAGGAGGCGCTGTCGCTGGACTGCCTACTGGCGATCGTTGGGGTTGGGGAAGCAAGTACATGCGGATTTTTGATTATAGGCTCAAGGTTCTTTCTTTCTTTACTTCATCATGAAACTTCATACTTTTTATGTTTGATGAAATGTCATAGAGATTGGGTTCATAGAGATTGTCATATCTTATTGTGAGATGTGGAGATATTTTTTTTCTTCTTGTAAACCATCTAGCCCGGAGTTTGTGAATGAATGGATCCAATTTTCTCTGTTCTCTATATGCAAAAAGCAATTATTCTTGTTTTGTCAAACCCAGCATCACAATCAAAATGCACTGCCGAAGAAGCCTATACATGGAGTAAGGTAAAATTTTCAATAATTTGACACCAGTTCAGCATCCTTTTTACCTCCTATTGTTCGCATGGTCGGGCTATTTTCGAGTGGGAGCCCGTTTGACTGAAATGTCTAATTTAAAGAGGAAACTAGATATAAATCGAAAATAGTCTTAGTTTCAAAAGGGGAAAAAAAAATTTCTTAAATTTTGATAGTAACTCTCTTATCAGTTATTTTAGATATTAGTCTAGTTTTATTTTCGAGTTTAGTTGTGATTATTTTAGATATTAGTCTAGTTTTATTTTCGAGCTTAGTTATGATAGGATCAAAGAAATAGAAGGTTTGAGAGGATCTTATTATTTTTTGTATTTAATATTACTTAAAAGAAACTTGAGGTTGCTATGTTTTTTAATTAGATCATAATTATTAATTAGTTTTACTTTTGTGGAAAGCAATTAGAGTTTTATTACAAAAGTGATTTTCTTTGGCTTATGTATAGTTGTGCATTATTTTTTATGTAATGACCGATGTTGAGGGTATAAAACAGTATTGTTTTGGATGCCAGTGAATGTTGATCTCTTTTCTTTGGGTAGTAAATTTTTAGATTTTAGCAAAATTAAATTTCTAGTAATTATATTGTGCAAAAAGAGCACAATTTTTAAATTTATTCATGAAAAAAAATTGAAGTTTATGAAAAAAAGGGCACTTTTTTTGCCCAGGATCTACTAAATCTCAGGACCGGCCCTATATATATATATATTTTTTAACAGATTTAATTTTGCTTAGTGGTTGGCTAATTAAGAATGTGAATAATACCCATTCTGAAGGACATATTTTTAACGGTTTGTTTTTCTAATCACAGAAAAAAATCTTATGAAATGTTCTATATGCAAAAAAAAAAAAATTAGTGACGAAATTAGGTTTCTAGTGTTGAGTTGGACTATTAGCGACGAAAATTTAGTAACGAAATTAGACATTCAGTTATGAAATTTAGTGACGAAATTTTCTTTTAGTGACAACTTTTTGTGTTTCGGAAAATAAAATTATTATGCGCAAAATATGCCCTTCGGAAGGGACCTTTCTTGCACAAAATATGCCCTTCCAAAGGGCGTATTTCTTAATTGCATTTTTTTTAGCCAGCGAATCATTTAATATGTCTTTTCAATAGGACTTTTGGGTCTCAAAATACAATTTGTACAGATTTTATTCTATGAAAACGATATCTATAAATTTTGATGCTAAATATGCAATTTCTTGTAAAAGTAGTTCTACTATATTTTTCTATGAATTATAGTTATTCCCCCATCGATTTGAGTCAGACCAGACTTTCGTGATATTTTCTCTTTATATTCGACTAAACAATCCAAACTAGAAGTTTGTGCACGTGTATTGAATGATTTTTTGTCTTTATTTTTGTCTTATTAATAAATATATATTTGTATGACAAATTTATTTTTAAATAATATATATATTTTAAGTAAAATTATTTTTTAGATGATGAATATTTATTATAGTTAGAAGTGTGTAATTATTAGTGGTTAGTAATTATTTAATGAGAGGTGTGTAATATTATATTTTACCCCAAATTTATATATATATAAAGGTTGGATAATGATACTTTTAACAAAAAGTTCCACGTGAAACCTAAAAGTTCATATTATATACAACTATATGATAAATAACAAAATATCAGAAGTATTATTAATTTTTTTGGTATAATACATTTTTGTCTATAAATGTGTCACGACCCGCACCCGGTGTAGGGGCATGAGTGCGTGACAGCATCCAGCCTACGCCGCAGCATCGGCGGTAGAACGCTATCTAGGTCTACTAAACTAACCAATAATATAAATATCATAACATGTCGAGATAGTCAACTCCAAACGGAGGACAAGTATTGACAATATATACATACTTAATCACAATACTCTAATTAAGAAGATAAATGGTACGAATAGATAAATATAGTATAAAATAAGAAATAACCATAAAAGTCTAACATAAAGATAATACAAGTCCGGAAAGTCTAAGAGCCAACAATCTCAAATACAAGTCTAAAATAATAATGAGTAATCAACTGGAGACAAAGTCCAGTACAAATCTAGCCTAATGAGTCGCTAAATAAGGCTCATCTGCCAGAACTAGACCCTCCTGAATCAGAGTCTCCCTAATTATGCGTACTACATCCGAAGGACCGTAATAGGTAGGGCACTCGTTTTCTTCGTCATTTGAAAAATATATCCAGTCAAAATTGGAGTGAAGTAAATTTCCAATAACAGTTTCAGTAATATGATAAAGACTATGTAGCAGTAAATAGAGAGAATATATAAGATAAAATGACATGTACATGAGCATGGTAAGCATAAGTAAAACTGTAAATGAGTGTAAGAGCAAGAGAACATGATATATCATGTACAAGAATCAAGAACAATACTATCTATGTGACTGAGCACTAGTTTTAACGTGTGATCGGCTTAGGAACTTGATACAAGAGTTTATGGCATGGTTAGTTATACGTGCGGTGTATGATTAATACTATTAAAGGTTCAAGACTCGATACAAGGAGGGTATCGATCACATATCTACGCTAATACTCTCCACCCTCGACTAGTATAGTGGATCCAACCATGGCACGTTACGACACGGGATTCTTTGATAAGGTCGCGAGCCTTCGCATGAATCAGTATCCATACAATGCATAAGAACAACTGTCACGCCCCGCTCCCGTAGGAGCGATCGTCCTCGCTAAGGCGTGATGCCGCACGAGCCTAGATTGCGCTCGTGCAAGGCGGGTTCCATAACGGCCGATTTCAGCGGCTGCGACGGGATCGTCGCACAGAAGTCCCAAGCAGAGACATTGAATAATAGCAGCGAAATTTAGAAAGCAAACACAAGTCATTGCAAAACACTCTTTTATTGATATTGAAACAAAGGTTACAATGGGGCGCAAGGCCAAGATTACAAGTCTCTCGAGCTCACACATCTCACATTACAAGTCACTCAGCTCTCTCTCATCTCTCAATACAAGTCTCTGAACCAGCGGAAGCTTTGGAAGGCGACGTCCATACATTATGTCCTATATAAGTCTTGACTCCATACGGCCGCATGCTTCGAATCGCCAAGGGACTCCATGCCTCGACGCATCCAAGCGAGCTCCGTGCCACGAGCTTCTACATGTGCCTGCACATAGAAACTATGTGGGTGTCAGTACTCAACTGTACTGGTGGAATGAGCTCCTCGCCCACCCATACAAAACCAACACGTTCGATTTACTTTGTGCAACATAGTCCATTCTTATCAATTATCTTTCTAGTCTTATCTTAGGATCAGTTTTAGGACCGACGCCTTGGCCTATTTTGTGTCTCTAGACCATCTCGTGCTTGCAACAATGATGTTAACTCATACTTTGCCTCTAGACCCTTCTCGTGCCAACAACGTTAACCTATCAAGTCGTGTTTACCTTATGACCAAAATCAGAGACGCAACTATGCGATAAGACTCCATTCCCGTGTGACCGTGCTATAAGTCCTTGTTGAGGCCGTGCCTCGTAACTCAATGAGACTCAATCATATCGCCGCCTCGCGGCCCTTGCCGCCTCGCGGCCCTTTTTGCTACTTTGATCACCAACTGACCCAATCAAAACTTGAGGGCTAAGTGTCACTCGATCGACTTTGCCTTGCGGTATTTTCTGACTTAAACTCAAGATAACTCAATTCCAACTTATACAAACTTATATGCCGACAACTTAAGACTCGACGCCACATCTCGTGCCGAAGCACGTCGCCTATGTTGTAGCCATTCTTAGGCCCAAACACTTGTGTTCCAACCATACACACATTCAACTAGACTAAATCCAAAGACACACACGTGGATTGTCGCTTGTGCCGACCCATCTATATGAATTGGTCACTAACACCACAAGCTATCATGGACTTATAGCCTTGCCATTCGGCGACCCTTTCAACGCAAGTAGCTAGCCCCGATGAAAGTTTCCGAATGACCTGAGCGGTTCGTCCAGCTACGGCTATACCGTGTTTTCCTCTGGAACGATGTGGTCTCTCGGTACCCAGGGTTGCCGCTCGTGGAAACTTTTCCTTGTCGACAAGTTGTCCAATGACTATGCAAGACTCGACACAAACTAACGTCTCACACAGTCATTCCTCTTCCAATGTTACCATCTCTTTCAAACCAATATCAAGACTTCTATCCTTGAGATCCCTCGACGACCCACGGTCGCGAGCCTTCTCCCTTGATGCTCCTTGAGATCCCTCGATGACCCACGGCCGCGAGCCTTCTCCATGTTACCATATCATTTTATTCAACTCAATGCCTATTCAATAGTCTTTCCTCCAAAACTCATTAAATCAACCATAGTTCATGCCTTAAACACTAAGTCCGTGCATCGTGCCTTAAGCCAATCGTGCTCTACGCGACACTCATGCCCAAGTCGACGGGCCTTGAGACCGTAAGACTATGTGGTTATACCCAACCGTAGAACTCGTAGGACCGTGCTTGCTACCACTCCGATAGCCTAACATAACTTGCCTAACTTAAACGCACAACGACTCGACGAGCAAAGGCTGCGTCAAGCCTCGCATTGCAAAAACGTGCCGCACATACGTTCGACTTCTGAACGACCAAGTCATTTGGGTGCCTAGACTTATATCATAAGCCGTGCAACGTAACTTAACTTATGGGGCGAGCCAAGGCTATACCAAGCCTTGGACGATGGGACCGTGCATGCTTTATGAAGCATTCATGCGGGCGACGCCTATGACTTAGGCTACGATTCATGACTTCGCCTACTCAACCAACTTTTCTTCTTCCAAGCCACGGGACGAAGGACCGAGTGTCATTTTCAAAGCACGCCGTGCACCAACTCTAAGCCGACCGTTGGACCTTTTCACGTTCTAACTCAATTCGACCTGTCGGGATTATTCCCTTTAGCTATGTGAATTCGTCTCTTTTATTATCAAGCCTACTTGTGCAAGTTAAAAATATGTGATTTATTATATGAAGGCTAAGATGAGACAAGTTCACCGAAACTATCCCACCTGAGCGAGCGGTCGCCTCGACCGAGCAATGTCTTCGAGTAGCCGTTGCAAGGCTAAGTCCGAACGTCGTTGGCATTCCTATTCCTCCGATTGACCGAGCGGGACGGGACACTACATCATACACCACTCAAAAAAAGTTTCGTCCTCGAAACTAACTGAGTACTTACTCATCGACTCATCACTCGAAACGACACTCGCACACATTTCTCCTATGCATTTCCCAAATCCGAACCACGCTCGTGCTACTCTCAATCTTTCCTTCAATACGATTTCAAAATCCTCGACACTTTTCTATTCTTCAAGTCTCACTTGAATTCAACGTATCACTTGGTTGGATCGTACACATATTCTAGGCGTCCCCAAAATACATGCATTTCAGCCAAGTTTCGTGATAGTGAATCCAACTCCACCTATCGATCCATCCACTCAATCCTGAAAATCATTCCTACCGATGCTAACTCCCGCAGTATGGACATCTCACCTAGCCGCTAGGCAGTCTCTTTAGACTAAGTCAATTGTCAGTATCGGAATCACAGTTCCCAAACAACGATATCAACACTGACCCCATCCTAAGGTCAAACCAAGTTGATAGTACGGGGGTTTGCTACCCAAGCTCGCATCGCTCTGATTTTTAAACATCGAGCATCGATTTCCTATGCACATCCAAATATTCGTCGCAACGGATCCGAGTCATTCAGCAAAGCCATCCTGTTGTAAGTTCATTCAACCAATCTTCGATACATTAATATCGTTCGTTCAATAAGCCATTTCACATAGTCTATCTCTTCAAACACTTTCGACATAATCTGCCTATCAATCCTTCCAAGTCAAGCACGCTATGACACAATTCATCGCTAGACCATAATTCATATTTTATACTCCCTAAGTCATTCATCCCAATTCACGTAATCGATCACAAGATCGTCCGACTTAACAATATGTTGCGCCCCGATCTCAGGCGAGTCAGATTATCCACGGTGGGCACGAATCACCATGCACGCTCCCGCGAGATAATCATTCTCATCGGGACGTAACTCTTATTTTGCGTCTAGACTAATTCATTTTCGATGCACGGATTAGACCTACTCAATCCTCAAGTTTAATTCATTCGTCAATCATAAGTCCTACAATCCTCGAGTTCACCTTCGCATCAAGCCAACAAGTCGAGACAATCAAAGTTGTCGCATCCTGATTTTCCAATTTCGATCATTCCCGCAACATGAATTACCATGTCAACGCTCACGTGGAACGATCGTCCCAAATCCGACGCAACGCATGTACGAGGTAAAGTTGCGCTCGCACAAGACAAGATCGTCGACGTTGTGGCTATCAACGTAACCATCAATATACGATCGTTTTCATCCATCTCAATCAAAATCCTAAGTATAGCATCCAACCGAACAATAACACTTGCACGATCGTCATTCGTCAAGTCAGAGTACCCCCGAGTTATCGCACATCGATCTTTGATACGCCTCAATACCATCGACGATATGCGTAACCTGACGATCTTCCTTTGCAACCAATTTCGAGTCGTGTGAATGATGCTATCGTCCAACTGGATAATCTCCTCGACATTCAAAAATCAATTTCGATCATTATCGCTCGAATCATTCACAACATCAATTTTCTCAAACCAATTTCACGTATTGTTCATCCGTTTATCTTAAGTCATCGACCAACGTGTTTTTTCAATTCGTAACATTTCTTGCTAACTCAAATCATCGAGCAACATTCAATCCAATCCTTAGAGTCATTGCGTAACTTCAAAATTCAACTTTTCATGCATACGATCTTTCTATTGTGCTAACTTTTTCTATACGATCCACCTAACGATTTCCTTTATCAAGTCATCCGTTCGCTATACCTTAACTTTTTCTCGATTCGATTTTACCTACTCAATCATCTTCATGTTTCATACTCGTGCAATCTCAATCCCATGCACGTCCCGTGCACGTAAATTCTAGGTTGTTCTAATCAATTCGTCAAATCTTTAAGACTACA
The DNA here is from genome assembly GCA_029216955.1 of Iris pallida. Taxonomy (NCBI): domain Eukaryota; kingdom Viridiplantae; phylum Streptophyta; class Magnoliopsida; order Asparagales; family Iridaceae; genus Iris; species Iris pallida. Next base: position 64,349,005 of record JANAVB010025196.1, read on the forward strand.
ACTTGTTCAACGACACTTAATCTAAGGCCTTATATAATGCGACGCTCGCTGATAGACTCGCCGACACCCCACATCCTTAATCAATCAATCGACATTTCTAATGCTATCGCATACACCACTCAGGAATGAAGTCATTCAACAAATCCTCAAAACTATCATTCGATTCACAATCTACTTCCTCGAATTTCTGTCTGAACGATTCCTTAAATTTCAAGCACGCTCACCTTATATCGCACCGACGATAACATCGCCGTTCGATAGCACCTCTATCGATAGTCATCTCACTATACTCAATCGAGTTCAACTCATTCTTGCTCGACACTATTCAATTCACGCACTCGACTTTTCTAAGGTCGACGCAACTTTGGTGTATATGCCCAACCCGACTTAACCAACCGTGCTTACGCGAACCATCTTTTTGTTTCTTTATCAAAAACTGTTCTCCTACGTTTTGCAAATTATTTAGACTTATTGTATAGACATCCCATGGGACATTTGAGAGAGAGCGCACCAACGATAACAACTTTGTGGAAGCAACGATTCAGAGTTTGTGGAAACAACAGAGTTAAAGAATTCAATCGGTAGTCCAAGGACGTAAAGCCATGCTCTGATACCATTATGTCATGCCCCGATCCCGTAGGAGCGATCGTTCTCGCTAAGGCGTGATGCCGCACGAGCCTAGATTGTGCTCGTGCAAGGCGGGTTCCATAACGGCCGATTTCAGCGACTGCGATGGGGTCATCGCACAGAAGTTCCAAGCAGAGACATTGAATAATAGCAGTAGAATTTAGAAAGCAAACACAAGTCATTGCAAAACACTCTTTTATTGATATTGAAACAAAAGTTACAATGGGGCACAAGGCCAAGATTATAAGTCTCTCGAGCTCACTCATCTTACATTACAAGTCACTCAGCTCTCTCTCATCTCTCAATACAAGTCTCTGAACCAGCGGAAGCTTTGGAAGGCGACGTCCATACATTATGTCCTGTATAAGTTTTGACTCCATGCGGCCGTATGCTTCGAATCGCCAAGGGACTCCGTGCCTCGACGCATCCAAGCGAGCTCCGCGCTATGAGCTTCTACCTGTGCCTGCACATGGAAACTATGTGGGTGTCAGTACTCAACTGTACTGGTGGAATAAGCTCCTCGCCCACCCATACAAAACCAACACGTTCGATTTACTTTATGCAACATAGTCCATTCCTATCAATTATCTTTCTAGTCTTGTCTTAGGATCAGTTTTAGGACCGACGCATTGGCCTATTTTGTGTCTCTAGACCATCTCGTGCTTGCAACAACGATGTTAACTCATACTTTGCCTCTAGACCCTTCTCGTGCCAACAACGTTAATCTATCAAGTCGTATTTGCCTTACGGCCCAAAATCAGAGGCACAACTATGCGATAAGACTCCATTCCCGTGTGACCGTGCTATAAGTCCTTGTTGAGGCTGTGCCTCGCAACTCAATGAGACTCAATCATATCGCCGCCTCGCGGTCCTTTTTGCTACTTTGATCACCAACTGACCCAATCAAGACTTGAGGGCTAAGTGTCACTCGACCGACTTTGCCTTGCGGCATTTCCTGACTTAAACTCAAGACAACTCAATTCCAACTTATGCAAACATATATGCCGACAACTTAAGACTCGACGTCACATCTCGTGTCGAAGCACGTCGCCTATGTTGTAGCCATTCTTAGGCCCAAACACTTGTGTTCCAACCATACACACATTCAACTAGACTAAATCCAAAGGCACACACGCGGATTGCCGCTCGTGCCGACCCATCTATATAAATTGGTCACTAACACCACAAGCTATCATGGACTTATAGCCTTGCCATTCGGCGACCCTTTCAACGCAAGTAGCTAGCCCCGCTGAAAGTTCCCGAATGACCCAAGCGGTTCATCCAGCTACGGCTATACCGTGTTTCCCTCCGGAACGACGCGGTCCCTCGGCGCCCAGGGTTGCCGCTCGTGGAAACTTTTCCTTGTCGATAAGTTGTCCAATGACCATGCAAGACTCGACACAAACTGACGTCTCACACAGTCATTCCTCTTCCAATGTTACCATCTCTTTCAAACCAATATCAAGACTTCTATCCTTGAGATCCCTCGATGACCCACGGTCGCGAGCCTTCTCCCTTGATGCTCCTTGAGATCCCTCGAGGACCCACGACCGCGAGCCTTCTCTCTGCTACCATATCATTTCATTCAATTCAATGCCTATTCAATAGTCTTTCCTCCAAAACTCATTAAATCAACCGTGGTTCATGCCTTAAACACTAAGTCCGTACATCGTGCCTTAAGCCAATCGTGCTCTACGCGACACTCCTGCCCAAGTCGACGGGCCTTGAGACCGTAAGACTATGTGGTTATACCCAACCGTAGGACTCGTAGGACCGTGCTTGCTACCACTCCGATAGCCTAACATAACTTGCCTGACTTAAACGCACAACGACTCGACGAGCAAAGGCTGTGTCAAGCCTCGTATTACGGAAACGTGTCGCGCATGCGTTCGACTTCTGAACGACCAAGTCATTTGGGTGCCTAGACTTATATCATAAGTCGTGCAACGCAACTTAACTCATGGGGCGAGCCAAGGCTATGCCAAGCCTTGGGCGATGGGACCGTGCATGCTTTATGAAGCATTCATACGAGCGACGCCTATGACTTAGGCTACGATTCATGACTTCGCCTACTCAACCAACTTTCCTTCATCCAACCCACGGGACGAAGGACCGAGTGTCATTTTCAAAGCACGCTGTGCACCAACTTTAAGCCGACCGTTGGATCTTTCCATATTCTAACTCAATTCGACCCGTCGGGATTATTCCCTTTAGCTATGTGAATTCGTCTCTTTTATTATCAAGCCTACTTGTGCAAGTTGAAAATATGCAATTTATTATGTGAAGTCTAAGATGAGGCAAGTTCACCGAAACTACCCCACCTGAGCGAGCGGTCGCCTCGACCGAGCGATGTCTTCGAGTAGCCGTTGCAAGGCTAAGTCCGAACGTCGTTGGCATTCCTATTCCTCCGATTGACTGAGCGGGACGGGGCACTACAACAACAACTCTCACAATATACACCAAGATATATAAGGAATAGCATGTTAGATTATTCAATAATATGGGACCACACATGTAAAATTAATTGTGTTGGACTATCTAAATAATTAAGCCAAATTAGAGTGGTCTATTTGAAAATTGGCTTAAGGGTATAATTGTCATGGAATTAATGTGTAGATACCGGAGATAATTCTAATTTGATGAGGGGCCAAATTAAAAATATCAACATATATATATATATACATATATATATATATATATATATATATATATATATATATATATAATATATATGTATATGTGTGTGTGTGTGTGTGTGTGTGTGTGTGTGTGTGTGTGTGTGTGTGTGTGTATTCATTAGGGTTATGGTCCCCAACTTATACGGCCATCAAAAGAGAGGCTTTCTCTTTTTCTCTTCTGCATCCCCATCAACAGAAAGAGAGGGACAAAGGATTTGGATTCCTCTTTGTCATTAAGGGTCGTAGCAAGTTGGAAGATCGAACCCAATAAAGAGACGTTCGCTTCAAGATCCATCAAGTCTAGCAATGGATTCAGGTACGCTTCTGCAATTTAATTTATGTTCTTCATCTCATGAATCAACATGGTATAAGAAATTTCTAACAAGTGGTATCAGAGCCTCCTTGTTTAATTTATGAGGTAGAAGTTTCAAAATCATTTTTTGTTCTTATTTGGAAACCCTAGATCGTTTAATCTTATTTATTTTAGGGTTCCAATTGTTCAATAATTTATATTCCAGATTCAGTTTAGGATAATATTAATATATTCTGTTGAATGTTAATAATTATTGCTGGCCATATGGTCGTAAGTGGATAGAAGGAATTACGATGAATTTTTTGAATAGACCTCGGCACTCAACTACACCATTCATTCAGTTTTATAAAAAAATTTATATTATAATATATTATGTGGTCTCGCCACATCGCCGCATCCTAAAAGTGTTATGTTTAGTTAATTAACCAATCGGCCATGTTTTTGTGATGAGTAGTGATGTGTTTGGTTGTAGCCAAAAGGAAAACTTCACAACTAATGTCTTCTTTCGGCTTATTCAAGAACATGTCAAGAGTATATTTGATTTAAGAAAAAGAATCTACAAATCCTTGCCTATATTTAATATTTTGGACAACTATTACCTTGTATTTTTGGACAAACCTATTTTTGCATAAGTTAATGTTCCTTCACCGGTTATTATAAATGTCTGTTATGAAAGGTCTTGTTATTGTTGAACAAACCATATGCTCATTTCTGGAGTAGATTGATGTGGAAAGATCTTTTAAAGATCCAATATTTAGAATGCACATATATTTTCACCACTAGAAATATTTGAAAGGATTTATGGTTTGTTTTGAATATGTATGGATATCCCGAGAGCAACTTATGTTCTACTCTTACAAAATTTGTGCATGAATCAGCTTTTAGCCTATTTTTTTAATGAAGTGCATATCCTATGTTTCATCTTTGGGAAATTAGAAAGGGAATAAATTATTATTTGTCCCAAAGAAGGTGGATTTATATCTTCAGTAGATTATTACATAAATTTTATTATGTTGATAATGTTCAGTTCAGTCAAAAAAAAAATCATGCACATGCTTTTGATTACTTTATTTGAGTAATAATTTTTTAAATATGCATGTACATAAGGTTTTGGACATGATTTAGTTTTGTAAAATTTAGTCAACATTCAAATTTTTGGTACCTTTTGTGACTAGCAATAGTTGTCTAATATTCTAAATAGACCCATTGAAACAAGATGTCGCCAAGGTGACCTCTCTTGCGTAGATAGTTTATGAGGGATGTCGGATGTTTGTGTGTGTACATTCATGCGGATATTAGCCGGCCCAAAGGAAGGTTAATACTTGGCCGAATTGCACACATACTTGTGGTGATAAACGTGTGACAATTATAAGGTTTACATGTGAATAATAACCCGATCCAAAGATAGGCTTATTATTTGACATGACTTATTGTCAACATTTGATCGTTACACCAAGAGTACCACTTGCAGTTAATATTACTGTCCAAAGACTTGATATTAATGATGTACTAGGTATCTTGAGATGGGGTTCACCATTATTTGAATTTTTTTGACTATATTTTATTCTTTGGTTATTAATTAGAGCATGTTTGTCTATTTATTTTTGTTCTCTTTACAGTTAATGTTGCTACAATATCTGCCAATAAGAATTTAATTTTCATGTTTAATGGGATAAAATTTAAGGGCGAAAAAGAAAATAAATACAGAAGCTGCTAAGGGTCCAGCTCAAAAGAAACAACAATATAAAACTAAGGGTTATTTCTTTTGTGACAAGCCAGGACACATAAAGAAGAAATGTACAAAGTACCACGCATGGCGTATAAAGAAAAGTACATTTTCAAATTTGGTCTATTCTGAGGTTAATTTAGATTTAGTACCTAAAAATACGTGGTGGTTAGATTCTGGTGTTACTACCCACATTAGTGTTTATAGACAAGGTTGTCTGAGCTACCAAAGCCAATTGATGGTGAAAGATACATCTATGTGGGTGACGGCAAATCGGTAGAAGTGAAAGCAATATGACATTTTCGGTTATTTTTAGGAACCATTATTATTTGGATTTGATAGACACTTTTATTGTACCGTCTTTTAGACAAAATTCAGTTTCAGTTTCCTCAACGGACAAATCTGGTTATCATTGTTCATTTGGAAATAATAAGTTTAGTCTATCTTTAAATCCAAATATTATTGGTAACGGTTTCCTTAAGGTTTATGATAACCTATATTCATTTAAAACTATTGCATCTTACAATAAAACCTTGCAAGTGGAGTCATGTGGTACTAAATGCAAAATTAACAATAAATGTTTTTAGTCTTATTATGACATAAGCGATTAGGTCACATCTCTAGAAATAGAGTTGAACGATTTGTGTCTGATGAGATTTGGATTTTATTGACTTTATAGACTTTAATGTCTATATTAATGTGTAAAGGAAATACAAACCAAAGTTAAATCGTAAACAGCTACTTTATTGGCTATGCTGACAGATCGATGGGTTAATAATTATACGGTCCCACACTAAGAAATTTTTTTGAGACGAGAAGTGTAATATTTTTTGAGGATGTTGAGTTTGGGGGAGAAATAAAGTCAAAGACATTATCTTTGAGTAGGAATCGATTGTGATTCCTACTATCACTTTTGACGATGTGCAGGATTTTGTACCTGTCATTGATCAAGAAGTGAATTCGGAGCCTCAACAAGACAATGTCGAATTACCTCTACAAGTCATTGTTGAAATACCTTGACAAGATAATGTAGCGGCACCCCCATTCAAGATAAGGTAATTATTTCTGAGGAACAAACTCAACAACCTCAAGAACCGGTAATGTTAAGTTGGTTCACAAGAGAAAGAAGAAATATAATTTCGGATAATATTGTCATATTTCTCTAGGAACGTGTAGAAAACTATGAAATATTGGAAGGTGATTCAATCATCTTCCGTCAGGCCATGGAAAGTTCCAACTCTTAAAAGTGGATTGAGGAAATAAATAAGGAGTATAAGTCTATGCAAGACAATAAAGTTTAGGAACTTGTCACATTACCAAAAGATACGAAGTTCATTGGTTGAAAATGGAGATTTAAAACCAAGAAAGATTCGAAAGGATAATGTAGAGAGGTATAAAGTACGTCTTACAGCTAGTGACTTTACTCAAAAGTCAACGATTAATTTTAAAGAGACTTTCTCTTCGACATCTTTGAAAGACTCTTTTAAAACAATCACAGTACTTGTTGCACATTTTGATAAATGGATGTCAAAATTGTGTTTCTCAATGGTAACATCGACGAAACAATTTATGGTGCATACAAAAAACTTTGTGTCGAAAGACCCAAAGAATATGGTTTGCATATTGACAAAATATATTCATAGACTTAAGCAAGATTCTCGTCGAAGGTACTTAAAGTTTTACCAGTGATTATCTCGTTTGGTTTTTGAGATGAACACTATTAAAGATTGTGTATATCACAAGTTCAGTGGGAGTAAACAATTTTCTTTAGTTATATATGTTGATGACATACTGCTTGCCAAAAATGATATAAGTATATTGTACGACACTAAAAATTTCTACCAAATAACTTTCAGAAGAAATATCTTGGTGTCGTTTCTTTTGTATTAGGAATCCAGATATACCGTGATCGTTCTCGGGATATTCTTGGATTATCATAAAAGATTTATATCAATAAAGTGCTTAAAAGATTTGGCATGCAGGAATGCAAACAAGGTGACAACCCTTTCGTTAAAGAAGACAAGTTCAGTCTCAGTCAAGTGCCCTAAGATTAGCCTTAAAATTAAGAAAAATATAATAGATTTTCCATTCATGACCAGTTGTAGGAAGTCTAATGTATGCTCAAGTATGTACACGTTAGGATATTGCGTACATATTCAGATGTTAGGCAGATATTTTAAGCAAATATGGATGGATCATTGGGTAGCAGCCAAACTACTTAAGTAATTAATATAGAACAAAGAATTATATGCTCTTTGTAGGAGATCGGATAATTCTGGAGATCATAAGGTATTTCAACTCCTATTTTGTTGGATGCCAACCAAGTAGGAGATCCACATCAGGTTATGCTGACTAATGGAGATATATTTTGGATGAGTGTCAAACATGCACTCATAATTTCTTCCATCATGACAGCAAAGTTTATAACATGTTGTAGGACATCTATTTAGGAAATATGGTTGCAAAATTTTGTCACAAGGGTGCGCCTACAGTACGGTGTTGAAAGACCAAATAAATTATGATGTGATAATAAATCAGCAGTACTGTATTCCAATAATAACAGAAACTTGTATAAGTCAAAGATATTGACAT